>OX377615.1:24480912-24872886 GCA_947397855.1 Thelaira solivaga | reverse complement strand
CAACCATACTAACCTTACCAACCATACCAACCATACCAACCATACCAACCATACCAACCATACCAACCATGCCAGCCAAACCAACCTTACCAACCATGGCAAACATACCAACCATACTAACCTTAGCAACTATGTCAACCATGCCAACCATACTAACCATACCCACTATACCAACCATACAAACCATACCAACCTTACCAAGCATACCAACCATACCAACCATACCAATCTTACCAACCAAACCAATCTTACCAACCATGCCAACCACACCAATCTTACCAACCATACCAACCAAACAAATCTTATCAACCATACCAACCATACCAACCTTACCAACCATACCAACCATACCAACCATACCAATCTTACCAATCTTACCAACCATGCCAACCATACCAACCATACCAACCATACCAACCATACCAACCATACCAGCCATACAAACCATAACAACCATACCAAAATTACCAACCATGTCAACCATGCCAACCATACCAACCATACCAACCATACAAACCATACCAACCTTACCAAGCATACCAACCATACCAACCATACCAATCTTACCAACCAAACCAATCTTACCAACCATGCCAACCATACCAACCTTACCAACCATACCAACCATACCAATCTTACCAACCAAACCAATCTTACCAACCATGCCAACCATACCAACCTTACCAACCATACCAACCATACCAACCATACCAACCATACCAACCAAACCAATTTTACCAACCATGCCAACCATGCCAACCATGCCAACCATACCAACCTTACCAACCATACCAACCATACCAACCATACCAACCAAACCAATCTTACCAACCATGCTAACCATGCCAACCATACCAACCATACCAACCATACTAACCATACCAACCATACCAACCGTACCAACCATACCAACCATACCAACCATACTAACCTTACCAACCATGCCAACCATAAAAACCATATCAACTTTACCAACCTTAAAAACCATACCAACCATACCAGCCATACCAACCTTACCAACCATGACAAACATACCAACCATACCAACCTTATCAGCTATGTCAACCATGCCAACCATACCAACCTTACCAACCATACCAACCATACCAACCATACCAACCATACCAACCATACCAACCAAACCAATCTTACCAACCTTACCAACCTTACCAACCATACCAACCATACCAACCATACCAACCATACCAACCAAACCAATCTTACCAACCATGCTAACCATGACAAACATACCAACCATACCAACCTTATCAGCTATGTCAACCATGCCAACCATACCAACCTTACCAACCATACCAACCATACCAACCATACCAACCATACCAACCATACCAACCATAAAAACCAAACCAATCTTACCAACCATGCTAACCATGCCAACCATACCAAACATACCAACCATACTAACCATACCAACCATACCAACCGTACCAACCATACCAACCATACCAACCATACTAACCTTACCAACCATGCCAACCATAAAAACCATATCAACTTTACCAACCTTAAAAACCATAAAAACCATACCAGCCATACCAACCTTACCAACCATGACAAACATACCAACCATACCAACCTTATCAGCTATGTCAACCATACCAACCATACCAACCAAACCAATTTTACCAACCATGCCAACCATGCCAACCATACCAACCTTACCAACCATACCAACCATACCAACCATACCAACCATACCAACCAAACCAATCTTACCAACCATGCTAACCATACCAGCCATACCAACCATACCAACTATGTCAACCATACTAACTATACCAGCCATACCAACCATACCAACCATACCAACCTCACCAACCATGTCAACCTTACCAACCATGTCAACTTTACCAACCATGCCAACCATACCAACCATACCAATAATGCCAACCTTACCAACCTTACCAACCATACCAACCATACCAATATATACCAACCATACCAACAATGCCAACCATGTCAACCATGCCAACCATACCAGCCATATCCACCATACCAACCATAACAACCATACCAACCATTCCAA
Source organism: Thelaira solivaga (assembly GCA_947397855.1). Lineage (NCBI taxonomy): Eukaryota > Metazoa > Arthropoda > Insecta > Diptera > Tachinidae > Thelaira > Thelaira solivaga. Next base: position 24,870,839 of record OX377615.1, on the reverse strand, counting down.
CCATGCCAACCATACCAACCATACCAAAAATACCAATCTTACCAACCATGCCAACCATACCAACCTTACCAATCATGACAACCATGCCAACAATACCAAAATCACCAACCATGTCAACCTTACCAACCATGTCAACCATACCCACCACACAAATCATACCCACCATACCAACAATGCCAACTTTACCAACCATGCCAACCATACCAACCATACCAACCATACCAACCATACCAACCATACCAACCATACCAACCATACCAACCATACCAACCATACCAACCATACCAACCATACCAACCACACCAACCATGTCAATCATACAAAAATATCAACCTTACCAACCCTGCCAACCATACCAACCATACCAACCATACCAACCATGCCAACCATAACAACCATACCAACCATACCAACAATGCCAACCTTACCAACCATACCAACCACACCAACCGTACCAAATATACCAACCATACCAACCTTACCAACCATGTCAATCATACAAAAATATCAACCTTACCAACCCTGCCAACCATACCAACCATACCAACCATGCCAACCATACCAACAATGCCAACCTTACCAACCCTGCCAACCATACCAACCATACCAACCATACCAACCATACCAACCATACCAACCATACCAACCATGCCAACCATACCAACCATACCAATAATGCCAACCTTACCAACCATACCAACCATACCAACCATACCAATATATACCAACCATACCAACAATGCCAACCATGTTTACCATGCCAACCATACCAGCCATATCAACCATACCAACCATAACAACCATACCAACCATTCCAACAATGCCAACCTTATCAACCATACCAACAATACCAACCACGCCAACCATACCAACCATACCAACCATACCAACCATACCAACCATACCAACCATACCAATATATACCAACCATACCAACAATGCCAACCATGTCAACCATGCCAACCATTCCAGCCATATCAACCATACCAACCATAACAACCATACCAACCATTCCAACAATGCCAACCTTACCAACCATACCAACAATACCAACCACGCCAACCACGCCAACCATACCAACCATACCAATAATGCCAACCTTACCAACCATACCAACCATACCAATATATACCAACCATACCAACAATGCCAACCATGTCAACCATGCCAACCATTCCAGCCATATCAACCATACCAACCATACCAACAATGCCAACCTTACCAACCCTGCCAACCATACCAACCATACCAACCATACCAACCATACCAACCATGCCAACCATACCAACCATACCAATAATGCCAACCTTACCAACCATACCAACCATACCAATATATACCAACCATACCAACAATGCCAACCATGTCAACCATGCCAACCATTCCAGCCATATCAACCATACCAACCATAACAACCATACCAACCATTCCAACAATGCCAACCTTACCAACCATACCAACCATACCAACAATACCAACCACGCCAACCATACCAACCATACCAACCATACCAAACTTACCAACCATGACAACCATACCACCAATACCAACCTCACCAAACATGTCAACCTTACCAACCATGTCAACCATACCAACCATACCAACCATACCAACCATACCAACCATACCAACCATACCAACCACACCAACCATGTCAATCATACAAAAATATCAACCTTACCAACCCTGCCAACCATACCAACCATACCAACCATACCAACCATGCCAACCATAACAACCATACCAACCATACCAACAATGCCAACCATGTCAACCATGCCAACCATACCAGCCATATCAACCATACCAACCATAACAACCATACCAACCATTCCAATCATGACAAACATACCAAACATACCAACCTTACCAACTATGTCAACCAAGCCAACCACTATACCAACCATGCTAACCATACCAACCATATCAACCATACCAGGCATACCAACCATAACAACCATACCAAAATTACCAACCATGTCAACCATGCCAACCATACCAACCATACCAACCATACAAACCATACCAACCTTACCAAGCATACCAACCATAAAAACCATACCAACCATACCAACCATACCAACCATACCAACCATACCAACCATACCAACCAAACCAATCTTACCAACCGTGCCAACCATGCCAACCATACCAACTATACCAACCATACCAACCATACCAACCATACCAATCATACCAGCCATACCAACCATAACAACCATACCAAAATTACCAAACATGTCAACCATGCCAACCATACCAACCATACCAACCATACAAACCATACCAACCTTACCAAGCATACCAACCATACCAACCATACCAATCTTACCAACCAAATCAATCTTACCAACCATGCCAACCATACCAACCTTACCAACCATACCAACCATACCAACCATACCAATCTTACCAACCACACCAATCTTACCAACCATGCCAACCATACATACCTTACCAACCATACCAACCATACCAACCAAACCAGTTTTACCAACCATGCCAACCATGCCAAATATACCAACCTTACCAATCTTACCAACCAAACCAATCTTACCAACCATGCCAACCATACCAACCTTACCAACCATACCAACCTTACCAACCATGCCAACAATACCAACCCTACCAACCATGACAAACATACCAACCATGTCAACCATACCAACCACACAAACCATAACAACGATAACAACAATGCTAACCTTACCAACCATGCCAACCGTACCAACAATAAGAACCATACCAGCCATACCAACCATACCAACCATACCAGCCATACAAACCATACCAACCATACCAACCATTCCAACAATACCAACAATGCCAACCTTACCTACCATGTCAATCATACAAAAATATACACCTTACCAACCCTGCCAACCATACCAACCATACCAACCATACCAACCATGCCAACCATAACAACCATACCAACCATACCAACAATGCCAACCTTACCAACCATACCAACCATACCAACCAAACCAATCTTACAAACCATACCAACCATACCAACCATTCCAACAATACCAACAATGCCAACCTTACCTACCATGTCAATCATACAAAAATATCAACCTTACCAACCCTGCCAACCATACCAACCATACCAACCATACCAACCATGCCAACCATAACAACCATACCAACCATACCAACAATGCCAACCTTACCAACCATACCAACCATACCAACCAAACCAATCTTACCAACCATGCCAACCATACCAACCATACCACCCATACCAACCATACCAACCATACCAGCCTTACCAACCTTACCAACCATGACAAACATACCAAACATACCAACCTTACCAACTATGTCAACCAAGCCAACCACTATACCAACCATGCTAACCATACCAACCATATCAACCATACCAGGCATACCAACCATAACAACCATACCAAAATTACCAACCATGTCAACCATGCCAACCATACCAACCATACCAACCATACAAACCATACCAACCTTACCAAGCATACCAACCATACCAACCATACCAACCATACCAATCTTACCAACCAAACCAATCTTACCAACCATGCCAACCATACCAACCTTACCAACCATACCAACCTTACCAACCATGCCAACAATACCAACCCTACCAACCATGACAAACATACCAACCATACCAACCTTGCCAACAATGTCAACCATGCCAACCATACTAACCATACCCACTATACCAACCATGCTAACCATACCAACCATACCAACCATACCAACCATACCAGCCATACCAGCCATACCAGCCATACCAACCATACCAACCATACCAACCATACCAACCATAAAAACCATACAAACCATACCAACCATACCAACCATACCAACCTTACCAACCATGTCAACCATGCCAACCATTCCAACCATGCCAACTATACCAACCATACCAAATATACCAACCATACCAAACATACCAACCAAACCAATCTTACCAACCATGCCAACCATACCAACTTTACCAATCATACCAACCTTACCAATCATACCAACCTTACCAACCATGACAAACATACCAAACATACCATTCTTACCAACAATTTCAACCATGCCAACCATACTAACCATACCCACTATACCAACTATGCTAACCATACCAACCATACCAACCATACCAGCCATACCAACCATACCAACCATACCAATCATACCAACCTTACCAACCATGTCAACCATGCCAACCATACCAACTATGCTAACCATACCAACCATACCAACCTTACCAACCATGCCAATAATACCAACCACACCAACCATACCAACCTTACCAACCATACCAACCATACCAACCATAACAACCATACCAACCAAACCAATCTTACCAACCATGCCAACCATACCAACCTTACCAACCATACTAACCTTACCAACCATGCCAACCATAAAAACCATATCAACCATACCAACCATACCAACCATACCAGCCAAACCAACCTTACCAACCATGGCAAACATACCAACCATACTAACCTTAGCAACTATGTCAACCATGCCAACCATACTAACCATACCCACTATACCAACCATGCTAACCATACCAACCATACCCACTATACCAACCATGCTAACCATACCAACCATACCAACCATACCAATCTTACCAACCAAACCAATCTTACCAACCATGCCAACCACACCAATCTTACCAACCATACCAACCAAACAAATCTTATCAACCATACCAACCATGCCAACCATACCAACCATACCAACCATACCAACCATACCAATCTTACCAACCAAACCAATCTTACCAACCATACTAACCTTACCAACCATTCCAACCATACCAACCATACCAACCATACCAACCATGCCAGCCAAACCACCTTACCAACCATGGCAAACATACCAACCATACTAACCTTAGCAACTATGTCAACCATGCCAACCATACTAACCATACCCACTATACCAACCATACAAACCATACCAACCTTACCAAGCATACCATCCATACCAACCATACCAATCTTACAAACCAAACCAATCTTACCAACCATGCCAACCACACCAACCTTACCAACCATACCAACCATACCAACCATACCAACCATACCAACCATACCAACCATACCAACCATACCAACCATACCAACCATACCAACCATACCAACCATACCAGCCATACCAACCATAACAACCATACCAAAATTACCAACCATGTCAACCATGCCAACCATACCAACCATACCAATCATACCAAAATTACCAACCATGTCAACCATGCCAACCATACCAACCATACCAACCATACAAACCATACCAACCTTACCAAGCATACCAACCATACCAACCATACCAATCTTACCAACCAAACCAATCTTACCAACCATGCCAACCATACCAACCTTACCAAAAATACCAACCAAACCAATCTTACCAACCATGCCAACCATACCAACCATACCAACCTTACCAACCATGCCAACAATACCAACCACGCCAAACATACCAACCATACCAACCATACCAACCATACCAACCATACCAACCTTACCACCAATACCAACCTCACCAACCATGTCAACCTTACCAACCATGTCAACCATACCAACCATGTCAACCATACCAACCATACCAACCATACAAACCATACCAACCTTACCAAGCATACCAACCATACCAACCAAACAAATCTTATCAACCATACCAACCATGCCAACCATACCAACCATAACAACCATACCAACCAAACCAATCTTACCAACCATGCCAACCACACCAATCTTACCAACCATACCAACCAAACAAATCTTATCAACCATACCAACCATGCCAACCATACCAACCATAACAACCATACCAACCAAGCCAATCTTACCAACCATGCCAACCATACCAACCTTACCAACCATACCAATCATACCAACCATACCAACCATACTAACCTTACCAACCATACCAACCATACCAACCATACCAACCATACCAACCATACCAACCATGCCAGCCAAACCAACCTTACCAACCATGGCAAACATACCAACCATACTAACCTTAGCAACTATGTCAACCATGCCAACCATACTAACCATACCCACTATACCAACCATACAAACCATACCAACCTTACCAAGCATACCAACCATACCAACCATACCAATCTTACCAACCAAACCAATCTTACCAACCATGCCAACCACACCAATCTTACCAACCATACCAACCAAACAAATCTTATCAACCATACCAACCATACCAACCTTACCAACCATACCAACCATACCAACCATACCAATCTTACCAATCTTACCAACCATGCCAACCATACCAACCATACCAACCATACCAACCATACCAACCATACCAGCCATACAAACCATAACAACCATACCAAAATTACCAACCATGTCAACCATGCCAACCATACCAACCATACCAACCATACAAACCATACCAACCTTACCAAGAATACCAACCATACCAACCATACCAATCTTACCAACCAAACCAATCTTACCAACCATGCCAACCATACCAACCTTACCAACCATACCAACCATACCAATCTTACCAACCAAACCAATCTTACCAACCATGCCAACCATACCAACCTTACCAACCATACCAACCATACCAACCATACCAACCAAACCAATTTTACCAACCATGCCAACCATGCCAACCATGCCAACCATACCAACCTTACCAACCATACCAACCATACCAACCATACCAACCAAACCAATCTTACCAACCATGCTAACCATGCCAACCATACCAACCATACCAACCATACTAACCATACCAACCATACCAACCGTACCAACCATACCAACCATACCAACCATACTAACCTTACCAACCATGCCAACCATAAAAACCATATCAACTTTACCAACCTTAAAAACCATACCAACCATACCAGCCATACCAACCTTACCAACCATGACAAACATACCAACCATACCAACCTTATCAGCTATGTCAACCATGCCAACCATACCAACCTTACCAACCATACCAACCATACCAACCATACAAACCATACCAACCATACCAACCAAACCAATCTTACCAACCTTACCAACCTTACCAACCATACCAACCATACCAACCATACCAACCATACCAACCAAACCAATCTTACCAACCATGCTAACCATGACAAACATACCAACCATACCAACCTTATCAGCTATGTCAACCATGCCAACCATACCAACCTTACCAACCATACCAACCATACCAACCATACCAACCATACCAACCATACCAACCATAAAAACCAAACCAATCTTACCAACCATGCTAACCATGCCAACCATACCAAACATACCAACCATACTAACCATACCAACCATACCAACCGTACCAACCATACCAACCATACCAACCATACTAACCTTACCAACCATGCCAACCATAAAAACCATATCAACTTTACCAACCTTAAAAACCATACCAACCATACCAGCCATACCAACCTTACCAACCATGACAAACATACCAACCATACCAACCTTATCAGCTATGTCAACCATACCAACCATACCAACCAAACCAATTTTACCAACCATGCCAACCATGCCAACCATACCAACCTTACCAACCATACCAACCATACCAACCATACCAACCATACCAACCAAACCAATCTTACCAACCATGCTAACCATACCAGCCATACCAACCATACCAACTATGTCAACCATACTAACTATACCAGCCATACCAACCATACCAACCATACCAACCTTACCAACCATACCAACCTCACCAACCATGTCAACCTTACCAACCATGTCAACTTTACCAACCATGCCAACCATACCAACCATACCAATAATGCCAACCTTACCAACCTTACCAACCATACCAACCATACCAATATATACCAACCATACCAACAATGCCAACCATGTCAACCATGCCAACCATACCAGCCATATCAACCATACCAACCATAACAACCATACCAACCATTCCAACCATGCCAACCATACCAACCATACCAAAAATACCAATCTTACCAACCATGCCAACCATACCAACCTTACCAATCATGACAACCATGCCAACAATACCAAAATCACCAACCATGTCAACCTTACCAACCATGTCAACCATACCCACCACACAAATCATACCCACCATACCAACAATGCCAACTTTACCAACCATGCCAACCATACCAACCATACCAACCATACCAACCATACCAACCATACCAACCATACCAACCATACCAACCATACCAACCATACCAACCATACCAACCATACCAACCATACCAACCATACCAACCATACCAACCATACCAACCATACTAACCATACCAACCATACCAACCATACCAACCACACCAACCATGTCAATCATACAAAAATATCAACCTTACCAACCCTGCCAACCATACCAACCATACCAACCATACCAACCATGCCAACCATAACAACCATACCAACCATACCAACAATGCCAACCTTACCAACCATACCAACCACACCAACCGTACCAAATATACCAACCATACCAACCTTACCAACCATGTCAATCATACAAAAATATCAACCTTACCAACCCTGCCAACCATACCAACCATACCAACCATGCCAACCATACCAACAATGCCAACCTTACCAACCCTGCCAACCATACCAACCATACCAACCATACCAACCATACCAACCATACCAACCATACCAACCATGCCAACCATACCAACCATACCAATAATGCCAACCTTACCAACCATACCAACCATACCAACCATACCAATATATACCAACCATACCAACAATGCCAACCATGTTAACCATGCCAACCATACCAGCCATATCAACCATACCAACCATAACAACCATACCAACCATTCCAACAATGCCAACCTTATCAACCATACCAACAATACCAACCACGCCAACCATACCAACCATACCAACCATACCAACCATACCAACCATACCAACCATACCAATATATACCAACCATACCAACAATGCCAACCATGTTAACCATGCCAACCATACCAGCCATATCAACCATACCAACCATAACAACCATACCAACCATTCCAACAATGCCAACCTTACCAACCATACCAACAATACCAACCACGCCAACCACGCTAACCATACCAGCCATACCAACCATAACAACCATACCAACCATTCCAACAATGCCAACCTTATCAACCATACCAACAATACCAACCACGCCAACCATACCAACAATACCAACCACGCCAACCATACCAACCATACCAACCATACCAACCATACCAACCATACCAACCATACCAATATATACCAACCATACCAACAATGCCAACCATGTTAACCATGCCAACCATACCAGCCATATCAACCATACCAACCATAACAACCATACCAACCATTCCAACAATGCCAACCTTACCAACCATACCAACAATACCAACCACGCCAACCACGCCAACCATACCAGCCATACCAACCATAACAACCATACCAACCATTCCAACAATGCCAACCTTATCAACCATACCAACAATACCAACCACGCCAACCATACCAACCATACCAACCATTCCAACAATGCCAACCTTACCAACCATACCAACAATACCAACCACGCCAACCATACCAACCATACCAACCATACCAACCATACCAACCACACCAACCATGTCAATCATACAAAAATATCAACCTTACCAACCCTGCCAACCATACCAACCATACCAACCATACCAACCATGCCAACCATAACAACCATACCAACCATACCAACAATGCCAACCTTACCAACCATACCAACCACACCAACCGTACCAAATATACCAACCATACCAACCTTACCAACCTTACCAACCATGTCAATCATACAAAAATATCAACCTTACCAACCCTGCCAACCATACCAACCATACCAACCATGCCAACCATGCCAACCATAACAACCATACAAACCATACCAACAATGCCAACCTTACCAACCATTCCAACCATACCAACCACGCCAACCATACCAACCACACCAACCGTACCAAATATACCAACCATACCAACCTTACCAATCATGTCAATCATACAAAAATATCAGCCTTACCAACCCTGCCAACCATACCAACCATACCAACCATACCAACCATACCAACCATGCCAACCATAACAACCATACCAACCATACCAACAATACCAACCTTACCAACCATACCAACCATACCAACCACGCCAACCATATCAACCATACCAACCATACCAACCATACCAACCATACCAACCATACCAGCCATACCAACCATACCAACCTTACCAACCATACCAACAATTCCAACCTCACCAACTATGTCAACCTTACCAACCATGTCAACCATACCAACCACACAAACCATAACAACGATAACAACAATGCTAACCTTACCAACCATGCCAACCGTACCAACAATAAGAACCATACCAGCCATACCAACCATACCAACCATACCAGCCATACAAACCATACCAACCATACCAACCATTCCAACAATACCAACAATGCCAACCTTACCTACCATGTCAATCATACAAAAATATCAACCTTACCAACCCTGCCAACCATACCAACCATACCAACCATGCCAACCATAACAACCATACCAACCATACCAACAATGCCAACCTTACCAACCATACCAACCATACCAACCAAACCAATCTTACCAACCATGCCAACCATACCAACCTTACCAACCATACCAACCATACCAGCCAAACCAACCATGACAAACATACCAACCATACCAACCTTAGCAACTATGTCAACCATGCTAACCATACCCACTATACCAACCACGCTAACCATACCAACCATACCAACCATACCACCCATACCAACCATACCAAGCATACCAGCTATACCAAACTTACCAACCATGACAAACATACCAACCATACCAACCTTACCAACTATGTCAACCAAGCCAACCACTATACCAACCATGCTAACCATACAAACCATACCAACCATACCAGCCATACCAACCATAACAACCATACCAACCATACCAAAATTACCAACCATGTCAACCATGCCAACCATACCAACCATACCAACCATACAAACCATACCAACCTTACCAACCTTACCAAGCATACCAACCATACCAACCATACCAACCATACCAATCTTACCAAGCATACCAGCCATACCAACCATACCAACCATGTCAACCATGCCAACCAGACTAACCATACCAGCCATATCAACCATACCAACCATACCAACCATACAAACAGTAAAAGCCATACCAACCTTACCAACCATGTCAACCATGCCAACCAGACCAACCATACCAACCATACCAACCATACCAACCTTACCAACCATACCAACCATACCCACCATACCAACCTTACCAACCATGCCAACCATGCCAACCATACCAGCCTTATCAACCATGTCAACCTTACCAACCTTACCAATCATACCAACCATGCCAACCATACCAACCATACCAACAATGCCAACCTTACCAACCCTGCCAACCATACCAACCATACCAACCATGCCAACCATACCAACCATACCAACCATACCAGCCATACCAACCATACCAACCATACCAACCATACCAACCATACCAACCATACCAACCATACCAACCATACCAACCATACCAACCATACCAAGCATACCAGCCATACCAACCATACCAACCATACCAACCATGTCAACCATACCAACCATACCAAAAATACCAACCATACTAACCATACCAACCATACCAACCTTACCAACCATGCCAACCATACCAACCATGCCAACCATACCAACCATACCAACCATGCCAACCATACCAACCATTCCAACCATGCCAACCTTACCAACCATACCAACCATACCAACCATACCAACCTTACCAACCATACCAACCATACCAAAATTACCAACCATGTCAACCATGCCAACCATACCAACCATACCAACAATGCCAACCTTACCAACCATACCAACCATACCAACCAAACCAATCTTACCAACCATGCCAACCATACCAACCATACCACCCATACCAACCATACCAACCATACCAGCCATACCAACCTTACCAACCATGACAAACATACCAAACATACCAACCTTACCAACTATGTCAACCAAGCCAACCACTATACCAACCATGCTAACCATACCAACCATATCAACCATACCAGGCATACCAACCATAACAACCATACCAAAATTACCAACCATGTCAACCATGCCAACCATACCAACCATACCAACCATACAAACCATACCAACCTTACCAAGCATACCAACCATACCAACCATACCAACCATACCAACCATACCAATCTTACCAACCAAACCAATCTTACCAACCATGCCAACCATACCAACCTTACCAACCATACCAACCTTACCAACCATGCCAACAATACCAACCCTACCAACCATGACAAACATACCAACCATACCAACCTTGCCAACAATGTCAACCATGCCAACCATACTAACCATACCCACTATACCAACCATGCTAACCATACCAACCATACCAACCATACCAACCATACCAGCCATACCAGCAATACCAGCCATACCAACCATACCAACCATACCAACCATACCAACCATAAAAACCATACAAACCATACCAACCATACCAACCATACCAACCTTACCAACCATGTCAACCATGCCAACCATTCCAACCATGCCAACTATACCAACGATACCAAATATACCAACCATACCAAACATACCAACCAAACCAATCTTACCAACCATGCCAACCATACCAACTTTACCAATCATACCAACCTTACCAATCATACCAACCTTACCAACCATGACAAACATACCAAACATACCATTCTTACCAACAATTTCAACCATGCCAACCATACTAACCATACCCACTATACCAACTATGCTAACCATACCAACCATACCAACCATACCAGCCATACCAACCATACCAACCATACCAATCATACCAACCTTACCAACCATGTCAACCATGCCAACCATACCAACTATGCTAACCATACCAACCATACCAACCTTACCAACCATGCCAATAATACCAACCACACCAACCATACCAACCTTACCAACCATACCAACCATACCAACCATAACAACCATACCAACCAAACCAATCTTACCAACCATGCCAACCATACCAACCTTACCAACCATACTAACCTTACCAACCATGCCAACCATAAAAACCATATCAACCATACCAACCATACCAACCATACCAGCCAAACCAACCTTACCAACCATGGCAAACATACCAACCATACTAACCTTAGCAACTATGTCAACCATGCCAACCATACTAACCATACCCACTATACCAACCATGCTAACCATACCAACCATACCCACTATACCAACCATGCTAACCATACCAACCATACCAACCATACCAATCTTACCAACCAAACCAATCTTACCAACCATGCCAACCACACCAATCTTACCAACCATACCAACCAAACAAATCTTATCAACCATACCAACCATGCCAACCATACCAACCATACCAACCATACCAACCATACCAATCTTACCAACCAAACCAATCTTACCAACCATACTAACCTTACCAACCATACCAACCATACCAACCATACCAACCATACCAACCATGCCAGCCAAACCACCTTACCAACCATGGCAAACATACCAACCATACTAACCTTAGCAACTATGTCAACCATACCAACCATACTAACCATACCCACTATACCAACCATACAAACCATACCAACCTTACCAAGCATACCATCCATACCAACCATACCAATCTTACAAACCAAACCAATCTTACCAACCATGCCAACCACACCAACCTTACCAACCATACCAACCATACCAACCATACCAACCATACCAACCATACCAACCATACCAACCATACCAACCATACCAACCATACCAGCCATACCAACCATAACAACCATACCAAAATTACCAACCATGTCAACCATGCCAACCATACCAACCATACCAATCATACCAAAATTACCAACCATGTCTACCATGCCAACCATACCAACCATACCAACCATACAAACCATACCAACCTTACCAAGCATACCAACCATACCAACCATACCAATCTTACCAACCAAACCAATCTTACCAACCATGCCAACCATACCAACCTTACCAAAAATACCAACCAAACCAATCTTACCAACCATGCCAACCATACCAACCATACCAACCTTACCAACCATGCCAACAATACCAACCACGCCAAACATACCAACCATACCAACCATACCAACCATACCAACCATACCAACCATACCAACCTTACCACCAATACCAACCTCACCAACCATGTCAACCTTACCAACCATGTCAACCATACCAACCATGTCAACCATACCAACCATACCAACCATACAAACCATACCAACCTTACCAAGCATACCAACCATACCAACCAAACAAATCTTATCAACCATACCAACCATGCCAACCATACCAACCATAACAACCATACCAACCAAACCAATCTTACCAACCATGCCAACCACACCAATCTTACCAACCATACCAACCAAACAAATCTTATCAACCATACCAACCATGCCAACCATACCAACCATAACAACCATACCAACCAAGCCAATCTTACCAACCATGCCAACCATACCAACCTTACCAACCATACCAATCATACCAACCATACCAACCATACTAACCTTACCAACCATACCAACCATACCAACTATACCAACCATACCAACCATACCAACCATACCAACCATACCAACCATACCAACCATGCCAGCCAAACCAACCTTACCAACCATGGCAAACATACCAACCATACTAACCTTAGCAACTATGTCAACCATGCCAACCATACTAACCATACCCACTATACCAACCATACAAACCATACCAACCTTACCAAGCATACCAACCATACCAACCATACCAATCTTACCAACCAAACCAATCTTACCAACCATGCCAACCACACCAATCTTACCAACCATACCAACTATACCAACCATACCAACCATACCAACCATACCAACCATACCAACCATACCAACCATGCCAGCCAAACCAACCTTACCAACCATGGCAAACATACCAACCATACTAACCTTAGCAACTATGTCAACCATGCCAACCATACTAACCATACCCACTATACCAACCATACCAACCATACCAACCTTACCAACCATACCAACCATACCAACCATACCAACCATACCAACCATACCAATCTTACCAACCAAACCAATCTTACCAACCATGCCAACCATGCCAACCATACCAACCATAACAACCATACCAACCAAACCAATCTTACCAACCATGTCAACCATACCAACCATACCAACCTTACCAACCATACCAACCATACCAACCATACCAACCATACCAATCTTACCAACCAAACCAATCTTACCAACCATGCCAACCATACCAACCATACCAACCATACCAACCATACCAACCATACCAACCATACCAGCCATACAAACCATAACAACCATACCAAAATTACCAACCATGTCAACCATGCCAACCATACCAACCATACCAACCATACCAACCTTACCACCAATACCAACCTCACCAACCATGTCAACCTTACCAACCATGTCAACCTTACCAACCATGTCAACCATACCAACCATGTCAACCATACCAACCATACCAACCTTACCAACCATACCAACCATACCAACCATACCAATCTTACCAACCAAACCAATCTTACCAACCATGCCAACCATGCCAACCATACCAACCATAACAACCATACCAACCAAACCAATCTTACCAACCATGCCAACCACACCAATCTTACCAACCATACCAACCAAACAAATCTTATCAACCATACCAACCATGCCAACCATACCAACCATAACAACCATACCAACCAAGCCAATCTTACCAACCATGCCAACCATACCAACCTTACCAACCATACCAATCATACCAACCATACCAACCATACTAACCTTACCAACCATACCAACCATACCAACTATACCAACCATACCAACCATACCAACCATACCAACCATACCAACCATACCAACCATGCCAGCCAAACCAACCTTACCAACCATGGCAAACATACCAACCATACTAACCTTAGCAACTATGTCAACCATGCCAACCATACTAACCATACCCACTATACCAACCATACAAACCATACCAACCTTACCAAGCATACCAACCATACCAACCATACCAATCTTACCAACCAAACCAATCTTACCAACCATGCCAACCACACCAATCTTACCAACCATACCAACCAAACAAATCTTATCAACCATACCAACCATACCAACCTTACCAACCATACCAACCATACCAACCATACCAATCTTACCAACCAAACCAATCTTACCAACCATGCCAACCATACCAACCTTACCAACCATACCAACTATACCAACCATACCAACCAAACCAATTTTACCAACCATGCCAACCATGCCAACCATACCAACCTTACCAACCATACCAACCATACCAACCATACCAACCATACCAACCAAACCAATCTTACCAACCATGCTAACCATGCCAACCATACCAACCATACCAACCATACTAACCATACCAACCATACCAACCGTACCAACCATACCAACCATACCAACCATACTAACCTTACCAACCATGCCAACCATAAAAACCATATCAACTTTACCAACCTTAAAAACCATACCAACCATACCAGCCATACCAACCTTACCAACCATGACAAACATACCAACCATACCAACCTTATCAGCTATGTCAACCATGCCAACCATACCAACCTTACCAACCATACCAACCATACCAACCATACCAACCATACCAACCAAACCAATCTTACCAACCTTACCAACCTTACCAACCATACCAACCATACCAACCATACCAACCATACCAACCAAACCAATCTTACCAACCATGCTAACCATGACAAACATACCAACCATACCAACCTTATCAGCTATGTCAACCATGCCAACCATACCAACCTTACCAACCATACCAACCATACCAACCATACCAACCATACCAACCATACCAACCATACCAACCATAAAAACCAAACCAATCTTACCAACCATGCTAACCATGCCAACCATACCAAACATACCAACCATACTAACCATACCAACCATACCAACCGTACCAACCATACCAACCATACCAACCATACTAACCTTACCAACCATGCCAACCATAAAAACCATATCAACTTTACCAACCTTAAAAACCATACCAACCATACCAGCCATACCAACCTTACCAACCATGACAAACATACCAACCATACCAACCTTATCAGCTATGTCAACCATACCAACCATACCAACCAAACCAATTTTACCAACCATGCCAACCATGCCAACCATACCAAAATTACCAACCATACCAACCATACCAACCATACCAACCATACCAACCAAACCAATCTTACCAACCATGCTAACCATACCAGCCATACCAACCATACCAACTATGTCAACCATACTAACTATACCAGCCATACCAACCATACCAACCATACCAACCTTACCAACCATACCAACCTCACCAACCATGTCAACCTTACCAACCATGTCAACTTTACCAACCATGCCAACCATACCAACCATACCAATAATGCCAACCTTACCAACCTTACCAACCATACCAACCATACCAATATATACCAACCATACCAACAATGCCAACCATGTCAACCATGCCAACCATACCAGCCATATCAACCATACCAACCATAACAACCATACCAACCATTCCAACCATGCCAACCATACCAACCATACCAAAAATACCAATCTTACCAACCATGCCAACAATACCAACCTTACCAATCATGACAACCATGCCAACAATACCAAAATCACCAACCATGTCAACCTTACCAACCATGTCAACCATACCCACCACACAAATCATACCCACCATACCAACAATGCCAACTTTACCAACCATGCCAACCATACCAACCATACCAACCATACCAACCATACCAACCATACCAACCATACCAACCATACTAACCATACCAACCATACCAACCATACCAACCATACCAACCATACCAACCATACCAACCATACCAACCATACCAACCATACCAACCACACCAACCATGTCAATCATACAAAAATATCAACCTTACCAACCCTGCCAACCATACCAACCATACCAACCATACCAACCATGCCAACCATAACAACCATACCAACCATACCAACAATGCCAACCTTACCAACCATACCAACCACACCAACCGTACCAAATATACCAACCATACCAACCTTACCAACCATGTCAATCATACAAAAATATCAACCTTACCAACCCTGCCAACCATACCAACCATACCAACCATGCCAACCATACCAACAATGCCAACCTTACCAACCCTGCCAACCATACCAACCATACCAATATATACCAACCATACCAACAATGCCAACCATGTTAACCATGCCAACCATACCAGCCATATCAACCATACCAACCATAACAACCATACCAACCATTCCAACAATGCCAACCTTACCAACCATACCAACAATACCAACCACGCCAACCACGCCAACCATACCAGCCATACCAACCATAACAACCATACCAACCATTCCAACAATGCCAACCTTATCAACCATACCAACAATACCAACCACGCCAACCATACCAACCATACCAACCATTCCAACAATGCCAACCTTACCAACCATACCAACCATACCAACCATACCAATATATACCAACCATACCAACAATGCCAACCATGTTAACCATGCCAACCATACCAGCCATATCAACCATACCAACCATAACAACCATACCAACCATTCCAACAATGCCAACCTTATCAACCATACCAACAATACCAACCACGCCAACCACGCCAACCATACCAACCATACCAACCATACCAACCATACCAACCATACCAACCATACCAACCATACCAATATATACCAACCATACCAACAATGCCAACCATGTTAACCATGCCAACCATACCAGCCATATCAACCATACCAACCATAACAACCATACCAACCATTCCAACAATGCCAACCTTACCAACCATACCAACAATACCAACCACGCCAACCATACCAACCATACCAACCATACCAACCACACCAACCATGTCAATCATACAAAAATATCAACCTTACCAACCCTGCCAACCATACCAACCATACCAACCATACCAACCATGCCAACCATAACAACCATACCAACCATACCAACAATGCCAACCTTACCAACCATATCAACCACACCAACCGTACCAAATATACCAACCATACCAACCTTACCAACCTTACCAACCATGTCAATCATACAAAAATATCAACCTTACCAACCCTGCCAACCATACCAACCATACCAACCATGCCAACCATGCCAACCATAACAACCATACAAACCATACCAACAATGCCAACCTTACCAACCATTCCAACCATACCAACCACGCCAACCATACCAACCACACCAACCGTACCAAATATACCAACCATACCAACCTTACCAATCATGTCAATCATACAAAAATATCAGCCTTACCAACCCTGCCAACCATACCAACCATACCAACCATACCAACCATGCCAACCATAACAACCATACCAACCATACCAACAATACCAACCTTACCAACCATACCAACCATACCAACCACGCCAACCATATCAACCATACCAACCATACCAACCATACCAACCATACCAACCATACCAGCCATACCAACCATACCAACCTTACCAACCATACCAACAATTCCAACCTCACCAACTATGTCAACCTTACCAACCATGTCAACCATACCAACCACACAAACCATAACAACGATAACAACAATGCTAACCTTACCAACCATGCCAACCGTACCAACAATAAGAACCATACCAGCCATACCAACCATACCAACCATACCAGCCATACAAACCATACCAACCATACCAACCATTCCAACAATACCAACAATGCCAACCTTACCTACCATGTCAATCATACAAAAATATCAACCTTACCAACCCTGCCAACCATACCAACCATACCAACCATGCCAACCATAACAACCATACCAACCATACCAACAATGCCAACCTTACCAACCATACCAACCATACCAACCAAACCAATCTTACCAACCATGCCAACCATACCAACCTTACCAACCATACCAACCATACCAGCCAAACCAACCATGACAAACATACCAACCATACCAACCTTAGCAACTATGTCAACCATGCTAACCATACCCACTATATCAACCACGCTAACCATACCAACCATACCAACCATACCACCCATACCAACCATACCAAGCATACCAGCTATACCAAACTTACCAACCATGACAAACATACCAACCATACCAACCTTACCAACTATGTCAACCAAGCCAACCACTATACCAACCATGCTAACCATATAAACCATACCAACCATACCAGCCATACCAACCATAACAACCATACCAACCATACCAAAATTACCAACCATGTCAACCATGCCAACCATACCAACCATACCAACCATACAAACCATACCAACCTTACCAACCTTACCAAGCATACCAACCATACCAACCATACCAACCATACCAATCTTACCAAGCATACCAGCCATACCAACCATACCAACCATGTCAACCATGCCAACCAGACTAACCATACCAGCCATATCAACCATACCAACCATACCAACCATACCAACCATACCAACCATACAAACAGTAAAAGCCATACCAACCTTACCAACCATGTCAACCATGCCAACCAGACCAACCATACCAACCATACCAACCATACCAACCATACCAACCTTACCAACCATACCAACCATACCCACCATACCAACCTTACCAACCATGCCAACCATGCCAACCATACCAGCCTTATCAACCATGTCAACCTTACCAACCTTACCAATCATACCAACCATGCCAACCATACCAACCATACCAACAATGCCAACCTTACCAACCCTGCCAACCATACCAACCATACCAACCATGCCAACCATACCAACCATACCAACCATACCAGCCATACCAACCATACCAACCATACCAACCATACCAACCATACCAACCATACCAACCATACCAACCATACCAACCATACCAAGCATACCAGCCATACCAACCATACCAACCATACCAACCATGTCAACCATACCAACCATACCAAAAATACCAACCATACTAACCATACCAACCATACCAACCTTACCAACCATGCCAACCATACCAACCATGCCAACCATACCAACCATACCAACCATGCCAACCATACCAACCATTCCAACCATGCCAACCTTACCAACCATACCAACCATACCAACCATACCAACCTTACCAACCATACCAACCATACCAACCATACCAACCATACCCACTATACCAACCATGCCAACCATACCAACCATACCCACTATACCAACCATGCCAACCATATCAATCATGCCCACCATGCAAACCATACCCACTAAACCAACCATGCCAACCATACCAACCATTCCAACCATGCCAACCATACCAACCATACCAACCATACCAACCATACCAACCATACCAACCATACCAACCACACAAACCATACCCACCATACCAACCATACCAACAATGCCAACCTTACCAACCATGCCAACCATACCAACCATACCAACCATACCAGCCATACCAACCATACCAACCATACCAACCATACCAACCATACCAACCATACCAAGCATACCAGCCATACCAACCATACCAACCATACCAACCATGTCAACCATGCCAACCAGACTAACCATACCAGCCATATCAACCATACCAACCATACCAACAATGCCAACCTTACCAACCCTGCCAACCATACCAACCATACCAACCATACCAACCATGCCAACCATACCAACCATACCAACAATGCCAACCTTACCAACCCTGCCAACCATACCAACCATACCAACCATGCCAACCATACCAACCATACCAACAATGCCAACCTTACCAACCATACCAACCATACCAATCATACCAACCATACCAACCACACCAACCGTACCAAATATACCAACCATATAAACCTTACCAACCATGTCAATCATACAAAAATATCAACCTTACCAACCCTGCCAACCATACCAACCATACCAACCATACCAACAATACCAACAATACCAACCATACCAGCCATACCAGCCATACCAACCATACCAACCATACCAGCCATACCAACCATACCAACCATACCAACCATACAAACAGTAAAAGCCATACCAACCTTACCAACCATGTCAACCATGCCAACCAGACCAACCATACCAACCATACCAACCATACCAACCATACCAACCATACCAACCATACCAGCCATACCAACCATACCAACCATGTCAACCATGCCAACCAGACTAACCATACCAGCCATATCAACCATACCAACCATACCAACAATGCCAACCTTACCAACCCTGCCAACCATACCAACCATACCAACCATACCAACCATACCAACCATACCAACCATACCAACCATACCAACCATACCAACCATACCAACCATACCAACCATGCCAACCATACCAACCATACCAACAATGCCAACCTTACCAACCATACCAACCATACCAACCATACCAACCATAACAACCATACCAACCACACCAACCGTACCAAATATACCAACCATACCAACCTTACCAACCATGTCAATCATACAAAAATATCAACCTTACCAACCCTGCCAACCATACCAACCATACCAACCATACCAACAATGCCAACCTTACCAACCATACCAACAATGCCAACCTTACCAAAAATGCCAACCATACCAACCTTACCAATCATGACAACCATACCAACAATACCAACAATACCAAAATCACCAACCATACCAACCTTATCAACCATGTCAATCATACAAAAATATCAGCCTTACCAACCCTGCCAACCATACCAACCATACCAACCATGCCAACCATAACAACCATACCAACCATACCAATCTTACCAATCATGCCAACCATACCAACTTTACAAATCATGACAACCATAATAAAAATACCAACAATACCAAAAATGTCAACCTTACCAACCTTACCAACCATACCAACCATACCAATCTTACCAACCAAACCAATCTTACCAACCATGCCAACCTTACCAAAAATACCAACCAAACCAATCTTACCAACCATGCCAACCATACCAACCATACCAACCTTACCAACCATGCCAACAATACCAACCCTACCAACCATGACAAACATACCAACCATACCAACCTTGCCAACAATGTCAACCATGCCAACCATACTAACCATACCCACTATACCAACCATGCTAACCATACCAACCATACCAACCATACCAACCATACCAGCCATACCAGCCATACCAGCCATACCAACCATACCAACCATACCAACCATAAAAATCATACAAACCATACCAACCATACCAACCATACCAACTTTACCAACCATGTCAACCATGCCAACCATTCCAACCATACCAACTATACCAACCATACCAACCATACCAACCATACCAAACATACCAACCAAACCAATCTTACCAACCATGCCAACCATACCAACTTTACCAATCATACCAACCTTACCAATCATACCAACCTTACCAACCATGACAAACATAATAACCTTACCAACAATGTCAACCATGCCAACCATACTAACCATACCCACTATACCAACTATGCTAACCATACCAACCATACCAACCATACCAGCCATACCAACCATACCAACCATACCAACCATACCAACCTTACCAACCATGTCAACCATGCCAACCATACCAACTATGCAAACCATACCAACCATACCAACCTTACCAACCATGCCAACAATACCAACCACACCAACCATACCAACCTTACCAACCATACCAACCATACCAACCATAACAACCATACCAACCATACCAACCATACCAACCATACCAACCAAACCAATCTTACCAACCATGCCAACCATACCAACCTTACCAACCATACCAATCATACCAACCATACCAACCATACTAACCTTACCAACCATGCCAACCATAAAAACCATATCAACCATACCAACCATACCAACCATACCAGCCAACCCAACCTTACCAACCATACCAACCATACCAACCAAACCAATCTTACCAACCATGCCAACCATGCCAACCATACCAACCATACCAACCATACCAACCATACCAACCATACCAACCATACCAGCCATACCAACCATACCAACCATACCAATCTTACCAACCATGCCAACCATACCAACCTTACCAACCATACCAACCATACCAACCACACCAACCATACCAACCAAACCAATCTTACCAACCATGCCAACCATGCCAACCATACCCACTATACCAACCATACAAACCATACCAACCTTACCAAGCATACCAGCCATACCAACCATACCAATCTTACCAACCAAACCAATTTTA
This sequence comes from Thelaira solivaga, assembly GCA_947397855.1. Classification (NCBI taxonomy): domain Eukaryota; kingdom Metazoa; phylum Arthropoda; class Insecta; order Diptera; family Tachinidae; genus Thelaira; species Thelaira solivaga. Next base: position 24,846,394 of record OX377615.1, on the reverse strand, counting down.
CCAACCATGCCAACCACACCAACCTTACCAACCATACCAACCATACCAACCATACCAACCATACCAACCATACCAAACAAACCAACCATCCCAATCTTACCAACCATGCCAACCATACCAACCTTACCAACCATACCAACCATACCAACCATACCAACCATACCAACCATACCAAACATACCAACCATCCCAATCTTACCAACCATGCCAACCATACCAACCTTACCAACCATACCAACCATACCAACCATACCAACCATACCAACCATACCAACCATACCAACCAAAACAATCTTACCAACCATGCCAACCATGCCAACCATACCAACCATACCAACCATACCAACCATACCAACCATACCAACCATACCAACCATACCAACCATACCAACCATACCAACCATACTAACCTTACCAACCATGCCAACCATAAAAACCATATCAACTTTACCAACCTTAAAAACCATACCAACCATACCAGCCATACCAACCTTACCAACCATGACAAACATACCAACCATACCAACCTTATCAGCTATGTCAACCATGCCAACCATACTAACCGTACCCACTGTAAAAACCATGCTAACCATACCAACCATACCAGCCATACCAACCATACCAACTATGTCAACCATACCAACTATACCAGCCATACCAACCATACCAACAATGCCAATCTTACCAACCATGCCAACCATACCAACCATACCAACCATGCCAACCATACCAACAATGCCAACCATGTCAGCCATGCCAACCATACCAGCCATATCAACCATACCAACAATGCCAACCTTATCAACCCTGCCAACCATACCAACCTCACCAACCATATCAACCATACCAACCACACAAACCATACCAACCATACCAACCATACCAACAATGCACACCTTACCAACCATGCCAACCATACCAACCATACCAAAAATACCAATCTTACCAACCATGCCAACCATACCAACCTTACCAACCATGACAACCATACCAACCTCACCAACCATGGCAACCATACCAACCACACAAACCATACCAACCATACTAACAATGCACACCTTACCAACCATGCCAACCATACCAACCATACCAAAAATACCAATCTTACCAACCATGCCAACCATACCAACCTTACCAATCATGACAACCATGCCAACAATACCAACAATACCAAAATCACCAACCATGTCAACCTTACCAACCATGTCAACCATACCCAACACACAAATCATACCCACCATACCAAAAATACCAACAATGCCAACCTTACAAACCATGCCAACCATACCAACCATACCAATCATGCCAACCATAACAACCATACCAACCATACCAACAATGCCAACCATGTCAACCATGCCAACCATACCAGCCATATCAACCATACCAACAATGCCAACCTTACCAACCCTGCCAACCATACCAACCATACCAACCAAACCAACCATACCAACAATGCCAACCATGTCAACCATGCCAACCATACCAGCCATATCAACCATACCAACCATACCAACAATGCCAACCTTACCAACCCTGCCAACCATACCAACCATACCAACCATACCAACCATACCAACCATGCCAACCATACCAACCATACCAACCATACCAATAATGCCAACCTTACCAACCATACCAACCATACCAACCATACCAACCATACCAACCATACCAACCATACCAACCATACCAACCATACCAATATATACCAACCATACCAACAATGCCAACCATGTCAACCATGCCAACCATACCAGCCATATCAACCATACCAACCATAACAACCATACCAACCATTCCAACAATGCCAACCTTACCAACCATACCAACCATAAAAACCATACCAATAGTACCAACCACGCCAACCATACCAACCATACCAGCCATACAAACCATACCAACCATACCAACCATTCCAACAATACCAACAATGCCAACCTTACCTACCATGTCAATCATACAAAAATATCAACCTTACCAACCCTGCCAACCATACCAACCATACCAACCATGCCAACCATAACAACCATACCAACCATACCAACAATGCCAACCTTACCAACAATACCAACCAAACCAATCTTACCAACCATGCCAACCATACCAACCTTACCAACCATACCAACCATACCAGCCAAACCAACCTTACCAACCATGACAAACATACCAACCATACCAACCATACCAACCTTAGCAACTACGTCAACCATGCCAACCATACCCACTATACCAACCACGCTAACCATACCAACCATACCAACCATACCACCCATACCAACCATACCAACCATACCAGCCATACCAACCTTACCAACCATGACAAACACACCAACCATACCAACCTTACCAACTATGTCAACCAAGCCAACCACTATACCAACCATGCTAACCATACCAACCATACCAACCATACCAGCCATACCAACCATAACAACCATACCAAAATTACCAACCAAGTCAACCATGCCAACCATACCAACCATACCAACCATACAAACCATACCAACCTTACCAAGCATACCAACCATACCAACCATACCAAAAATACCAATCTTACCAACCAAAATAATCTTACCAACCATGCCAACCATACCAACCTTACCAACCATACCAACCATACCAATCTTACCAACCAAACCAATCTTACCAACCATGCTAACCATACCAACCATACCAACTATACCAGCCATACCAACCATACCAACAATACCAACCATACCAACCATACCAACCTTACCAACCATGCCAACCATACCAACTATGCAAACCATACCAACCATACCAACCTTACCAACCATGCCAACAATACCAACCACACCAACCATACCAACCTTACCAACCATACCAACCATACCAACCATAACAACCATACCAACCATACCAACCATACCAACCAAACCAATCTTACCAACCATGCCAACCATACCAACCATACCAACCTTACCAACCATACCAATCATACCAACCATACCAACCATACTAACCTTACCAACCATGCCAACCATAAAAACCATATCAACCATACCAACCATACCAACCATACCAGCCAAACCAACCTTACCAACCATGGCAAACATACCAACCATACTAACCTTAGCAACTATGTCAACCATGCCAACCATACTAACCATACCCACTATACCAACCATACCAACCATAACAACCATACCAACCATTCCAACAATGCCAACCTTACCAACTATGTCAACCATACCAACCATACCAACAATACCAACCTCACCAACTATGTCAACCTTACCAACCATGTCAACCATACCAACCACACAAACCATAACAACGATAACAACAGTGCTAACTTTACCAACCATGCCAACCGTACCAACCATGGCAAACATACCAACCATACTAACCTTAGCAACTATGTCAACCATGCCAACCATACTAACCATACCCACTATACCAACCATACAAACCATACCAAAATTACCAAGCATACCAACCATACCAACCATACCAATCTTACCAACCAAACCAATCTTACCAACCATGCCAACCACACCAACCTTACCAACCATACCAACCATACCAACCATACCAACCATACCAACCATACCAACCATACCAACCATACCAACCAAACCAATCTTATCAACCATGCCAACCATGCCAACCATACCAACCATACCAACCATACCAACCATACCAACCATACCAACCTTACCAACCATACCAACCATAAAAACCATACCAACCATACCAACCATACCAACCATACCAACCATACCAACCAAACCAATCTTACCAACCGTGCCAACCATGCCAACCATACCAACTATACCAACCATACCAACCATACCAACCATACCAATCATACCAGCCATACCAACCATAACAACCATACCAAAATTACCAAACATGTCAACCATGCCAACCATACCAACCATACCAACCATACAAACCATACCAACCTTACCAAGCATACCAACCATACCAACCATACCAATCTTACCAACCAAAATTACCAAGCATACCAACCATACCAACCATACCAATCTTACCAACCAAACCAATCTTACCAACCATGCCAACCACACCAACCTTACCAACCATACCAACCATACCAACCATACCAACCATACCAACCATACCAACCATACCAACCATACCAACCATACCAACCATACCAACCAAACCAATCTTATCAACCATGCCAACCATGCCAACCATACCAACCATACCAACCATACCAACCATACCAACCATACCAACCTTACCAACCATACCAACCATAAAAACCATACCAACCATACCAACCATACCAACCATACCAACCATACCAACCAAACCAATCTTACCAACCGTGCCAACCATGCCAACCATACCAACTATACCAACCATACCAACCATACCAACCATACCAATCATACCAGCCATACCAACCATAACAACCATACCAAAATTACCAAACATGTCAACCATGCCAACCATACCAACCATACCAACCATACAAACCATACCAACCTTACCAAGCATACCAACCATACCAACCATACCAATCTTACCAACCAAATCAATCTTACCAACCATGCCAACCATACCAACCTTACCAACCATACCAACCATACCAACCATACCAATCTTACCAACCACACCAATCTTACCAACCATGCCAACCATACCAACCTTACCAACCATACCAACCATACCAACCAAACCAGTTTTACCAACCATGCCAACCATGCCAAATATACCAACCTTACCAACCATACCAACCATACCAACCATACCAACCATACCAACCATACCAACCAAACCAATCTTACCAACCATGCCAACCATGCCAACCATACCAACCATACCAACCATACCAACCATACTAACCATACCAACCATACCAACCATACCAACCATACCAACCATAACAACCATACCAACCATACCAACCATACTAACCTTACCACCCATGCCAACCATAAAAACCATATCAACTTTACCAACCTTAAAAACCATACCAACCATAATAGCCATACCAACCTTACCAACCATGACAAACATACCAACCATACCAACCTTATCAGCTATGTCAACCATGCCAACCATACTAACCGTACCCACTGTAAAAACCATGCTAACCATACCAACCATACCAACCATACCAGCCATACCAACCATACCAGCCATACCAACCATACCAACTATGTCAACCATACCAACTATACCAGCCATACCAGCCATACCAACCATACCAACAATGCCAACCTTACCAACCATGCCAACCATACCAACCATACCAACCATACCAACCATGCCAACCATAACAACCATACCAACCATACCAACAATGCCAACAATGTCAACCATGGCTGGTATGCCATATCAACCATACCAACAATACCAACCTTACCAACCCTGCCAAATATACCAACCTCACCAACCATATCAACCTTACCACCCATGTCAACCATACAAACCACACTAACAATACCAACCATACCAACCATACCAACCATACCAACAATGCCAACCATACCAAACATACCAACCATACCAACCATACCAACCAAACCAACCATACCAACAATGCCAACCATGTCAACCATGCCAACCATACCAGCCATATCAACCATACCAACCATACCAACAATGCCAACCTTACCAACCCTGCCAACCATACCAACCATACCAACCATACCAACCATACCAACCATGCCAACCATACCAACCATACCAATAATGCCAACCTTACCAACCATACCAATATATACCAACCATACCAACAATGCCAACCATGTCAACCATGCCAACCATTCCAGCCATATCAACCATACCAACCATACCAACAATGCCAACCTTACCAACCCTGCCAACCATACCAACCATACCAACCATACCAACCATACCAACCATACCAACCATACCAACCATGCCAACCATACCAACCATACCAATAATGCCAACCTTACCAACCATACCAACCATACCAACCATACCAATATATACCAACCATACCAACAATGCCAACCATGTCAACCATGCCAACCATTCCAGCCATATCAACCATACCAACCATAACAACCATACCAACCATTCCAACAATGCCAACCTTACCAACCATACCAACCATACCAACAATACCTACCATACCAACCATACCAACCATACCAAACTTACCAACCATGACAACCATACCACCAATACCAACCTCACCAAACATGTCAACCTTACCAACCATGTCAACCATACCAACCATACCAACCATACCAACCATACCAACCATACCAACCATACCAACCATACCAACCATACCAACCACACCAACCATGTCAATCATACAAAAATATCAACCTTACCAACCCTGCCAACCATACCAACCATACCAACCATACCAACCATGCCAACCATAACAACCATACCAACCATACCAACAATGCCAACCATGTCAACCATGCCAACCATACCAGCCATATCAACCATAACAACCATAACAACCATACCAACCATTCCAACAATGCCAACCTTACCAACTATGTCAACCATACCAACCATACCAACAATACCAACCTCACCAACTATGTCAACCTTACCAACCATGTCAACCATACCAACCACACAAACCATAACAACGATAACAACAATGCTAACCTTACCAACCATGCCAACCGTACCAACAATAAGAACCATACCAGCCATACCAACCGTACCAGCCATACAAACCATACCAACCATACCAACCATTCCAACAATACCAACAATGCCAACCTTACCTACCATGTCAATCATACAAAAATATACACCTTACCAACCCTGCCAACCATACCAACCATACCAACCATACCAACCATGCCAACCATAACAACCATACCAACCATACCAACAATGCCAACCATACCAACCATACCAACCATACCAACCAAACCAATCTTACAAACCATACCAACCATACCAACCATTCCAACAATACCAACAATGCCAACCTTACCTACCATGTCAATCATACAAAAATATCAACCTTACCAACCCTGCCAACCATACCAACCATACCAACCATACCAACCATGCCAACCATAACAACCATACCAACCATACCAACAATGCCAACCTTACCAACCATACCAACCATACCAACCAAACCAATCTTACCAACCATGCCAACCATACCAACCATACCACCCATACCAACCATACCAACCATACCAGCCATACCAACCTTACCAACCATGACAAACATACCAAACATACCAACCTTACCAACTATGTCAACCAAGCCAACCACTATACCAACCATGCTAACCATACCAACCATACCAACCATACCAGGCATACCAACCATAACAACCATACCAAAATTACCAACCATGTCAACCATGCCAACCATACCAACCATACCAACCATACAAACCATACCAACCTTACCAAGCATACCAACCATACCAACCATACCAACCATACCAATCTTACCAACCAAACCAATCTTACCAACCATGCCAACCATACCAACCTTACCAACCATACCAACCATACCAATCTTACCAACCAAACCAATCTTACCAACCATGCCAACCATACCAACCTTACCAAAAATACCAACCAAACCAATCTTACCAACCATGCCAACCATACCAACCATACCAACCTTACCAACCATGCCAACAATACCAACCCTACCAACCATGACAAACATACCAACCATACCAACCTTGCCAACAATGTCAACCATGCCAACCATACTAACCATACCCACTATACCAACCATGCTAACCATACCAACCATACCAACCATACCAACCATACCAGCCATACCAGCCATACCAGCCATACCAACCATACCAACCATACCAACCATACCAACCATAAAAACCATACAAACCATACCAACCATACCAACCATACCAACCTTATCCACCATGTCAACCATGCCAACCATTCCAACCATGCCAACTATACCAACCATACCAAATATACCAACCATACCAAACATACCAACCAAACCAATCTTACCAACCATGCCAACCATACCAACTTTACCAATCATACCAACCTTACCAATCATACCAACCTTACCAACCATGACAAACATACCAAACATACCATTCTTACCAACAATGTCAACCATGCCAACCATACTAACCATACCCACTATACCAACTATGCTAACCATACCAACCATACCAACCATACCAGCCATACCAACCATACCAACCATACCAATCATACCAACCTTACCAACCATGTCAACCATGCCAACCATACCAACTATGCTAACCATACCAACCATACCAACCTTACCAACCATGCCAATAATACCAACCACACCAACCATACCAACCTTACCAACCATACCAACCATACCAACCATAACAACCATACCAACCAAACCAATCTTACCAACCATGCCAACCATACCAACCTTACCAACCATACTAACCTTACCAACCATGCCAACCATAAAAACCATATCAACCATACCAACCATACCAACCATACCAGCCAAACCAACCTTACCAACCATGGCAAACATACCAACCATACTAACCTTAGCAACTATGTCAACCATGCCAACCATACTAACCATACCCACTATACCAACCATGCTAACCATACCAACCATACCAACCATACCAACCATGCCAGCCAAACCAACCTTACCAACCATGGCAAACATACCAACCATACTAACCTTAGCAACTATGTCAACCGTGCCAACCATACTAACCATACCCACTATACCAACCATAGAAACCATACCAACCTTACCAAGCATACCAACCATACCAACCATACCAATCTTACCAACCAAACCAATCTTACCAACCATGCCAACCACACCAATCTTACCAACCATACCAACCAAACAAATCTTATCAACCATACCAACCATGCCAACCATACCAACCATACCAACCATACCAACCATACCAACCATACCAACCATACCAATCTTACCAACCAAACCAATCTTACCAACCATACTAACCTTACCAACCATACCAACCATACCAACCATACCAACCATACCAACCATACCAACCATACCAACCATACCAACCATACCAACCATACCAACCATGCCAGCCAAACCACCTTACCAACCATGGCAAACATACCAACCATACTAACCTTAGCAACTATGTCAACCATGCCAACCATACTAACCATACCCACTATACCAACCATACAAACCATACCAACCTTACCAAGCATACCAACCATACCAACCATACCAATCTTACAAACCAAACCAATCTTACCAACCATGCCAACCACACCAACCTTACCAACCATACCAACCATACCAACCATACCAACCATACCAACCATACCAACCATACCAACCATACCAACCATACCAACCATAAAAACCATACCAACCATACCAACCATACCAGCCATACCAACCATAACAACCATACCAAAATTACCAACCATGTCAACCATGCCAACCATACCAACCATACCAATCATACCAAAATTACCAACCATGTCAACCATGCCAACCATACCAACCATACCAACCATACAAACCATACCAACCTTACCAAGCATACCAACCATACCAACCGTACCAATCTTACCAACCAAACCAATATTACCAACCATGCCAACCATACCAACCTTACCAAAAATACCAACCAAACCAATCTTACCAACCATGCCAACCATACCAACCATACCAACCTTACCAACCATGCCAACAATACCAACTACGCCAACCATACCAACCATACCAACCATAAAAACCATGACAACCATACCACCAATACCAACCTCACCAACCATGTCAACCTTACCAACCATGTCAACCATACCAACCATACCAACCATACAAACCATACCAACCTTACCAAGCATACCAACCATACCAACCAAACAAATCTTATCAACCATACCAACCATGCCAACCATACCAACCATAACAACCATACCAACCAAACCAATCTTACCAACCATGCCAACCACACCAATCTTACCAACCATACCAACCAAACAAATCTTATCAACCATACCAACCATGCCAACCATACCAACCATAACAACCATACCAACCAAGCCAATCTTACCAACCATGCCAACCATACCAACCTTACCAACCATACCAATCATACCAACCATACCAACCATACTAACCTTACCAACCATACCAACCATACCAACCATACCAACCATACCAACCATACCAACCATACCAATCTTACCAACCAAACCAATCTTACCAACCATGCCAACCACACCAATCTTACCAACCATACCAACCAAACAAATCTTATCAACCATACCAACCATACCAACCTTACCAACCATACCAACCATACCAACCATACCAACCATACCAATCTTACCAACCAAACCAATCTTACCAACCATGCCAACCATACCAACCATACCAACCATACCAACCATACCAACCATACCAACCATACCAACCATACCAGCCATACAAACCATAACAACCATACCAAAATTACCAACCATGTCAACCATGCCAACCATACCAACCATACCAACCATACAAACCATACCAACCTTACCAAGCATACCAACCATACCAACCATACCAATCTTACCAACCAAACCAATCTTACCAACCATGCCAACCATACCAACCTTACCAACCATACCAACCATACCAATCTTACCAACCAAACCAATCTTACCAACCATGCCAACCATACCAACCTTACCAACCATACCAACCATACCAACCAAACCAATTTTACCAACCATGCCAACCATGCCAACCATACCAACCTTACCAACCATACCAACCATACCAACCATACCAACCATACCAACCATACCAACCAAACCAATCTTACCAACCATGCTAACCATGCCAACCATACCAACCATACCAACCATACTAACCATACCAACCATACCAACCGTACCAACCATACCAACCATACTAACCTTACCAACCATACCAACCATACCAACCAAACCAATTTTACCAACCATGCCAACCATGCCAACCATACCAACCATACCAACCATACCAACCATACCAGCCATACAAACCATAACAACCATACCAAAATTACCAACCATGTCAACCATGCCAACCATACCAACCATACCAACCATACAAACCATACCAACCTTACCAAGCATACCAACCATACCAACCATACCAATCTTACCAACCAAACCAATCTTACCAACCATGCCAACCATACCAACCTTACCAACCATACCAACCATACCAATCTTACCAACCAAACCAATCTTACCAACCATGCCAACCATACCAACCTTACCAACCATACCAACCATACCAACCAAACCAATTTTACCAACCATGCCAACCATGCCAACCATACCAACCTTACCAACCATACCAACCATACCAACCAAACCAATTTTACCAACCATGCCAACCATACCAACCAAACCAATTTTACCAACCATGCCAACCATACCAACCATACCAACCAAACCAATTTTACCAACCATGCCAACCATGCCAACCATACCAACCTTACCAACCATACCAACCATACCAACCATACCAACCAAACCAATCTTACCAACCATGCTAACCATGCCAACCATACCAACCATACCAACCATACCAACCATACCAACCATACCAACCATACCAACCATACCAGCCATACAAACCATAACAACCATACCAAAATTACCAACCATGTCAACCATGCCAACCATACCAACCATACCAACCATACCAACCTTACCAACCATGCCAACAATACCAACCACGCCAACCATACCAACCATACCAACCATAAAAACCATGACAACCATACCACCAATACCAACCTCACCAACCATGTCAACCTTACCAACCATGTCAACCATACCAACCATACCAACCATACAAACCATACCAACCTTACCAAGCATACCAACCATACCAACCAAACAAATCTTATCAACCATACCAACCATGCCAACCATACCAACCATAACAACCATACCAACCAAACCAATCTTACCAACCATGCCAACCACACCAATCTTACCAACGATACCAACCAAACAAATCTTATCAACCATACCAACCATGCCAACCACACCAACCATAACAACCATACCAACCAAGCCAATCTTACCAACCATGCCAACCATACCAACCTTACCAACCATACCAACCATACCAATCATACCAACCATACCAACCATACTAACCTTACCAACCATACCAACCATACCAACCATACCAATCTTACCAACCAAACCAATCTTACCAACCATGCCAACCACACCAATCTTACCAACCATACCAACCAAACAAATCTTATCAACCATACCAACCATACCAACCTTACCAACCATACCAACCATACCAACCATACCAATCTTACCAACCAAACCAATCTTACCAACCATGCCAACCATACCAACCATACCAACCATACCAACCATACCAACCATACCAACCATACCAACCATACCAACCATACCAGCCATACAAACCATAACAACCATACCAAAATTACCAACCATGTCAACCATGCCAACCATACCAACCATACCAACCATACAAACCATACCAACCTTACCAAGCATACCAACCATACCAACCATACCAATCTTACCAACCAAACCAATCTTACCAACCATGCCAACCATACCAACCTTACCAACCATACCAACCATACCAATCTTACCAACCAAACCAATCTTACCAACCATGCCAACCATACCAACCTTACCAACCATACCAACCATACCAACCAAACCAATTTTACCAACCATGCCAACCATGCCAACCATACCAACCTTACCAACCATACCAACCATACCAACCATACCAACCATACCAACCATACCAACCAAACCAATCTTACCAACCATGCTAACCATGCCAACCATACCAACCATACCAACCATACTAACCATACCAACCATACCAACCGTACCAACCATACCAACCATACTAACCTTACCAACCATGCCAACCATAAAAACCATATCAACTTTACCAACCTTAAAAACCATACCAACCATACCAGCCATACCAACCTTACCAACCATGACAAACATACCAACCATACCAACCTTATCAGCTATGTAAACCATGCCAACCATACCAACCTTACCAACCATACCAACCATACCAACCATACCAACCATACCAACCAAACCAATCTTACCAACCTTACCAACCTTACCAACCATACCAACCATACCAACCATACCAACCATACCAACCAAACCAATCTTACCAACCATGCTAACCATGACAAACATACCAACCATACCAACCTTATCAGCTATGTCAACCATGCCAACCATACCAACCTTACCAACCATACCAACCATACCAACCATACCAACCATACCAACCATACCAACCATACCAACCATACCAACCAAACCAATCTTACCAACCATGCTAACCATGCCAACCATACCAAACATACCAACCATACTAACCATACCAACCATACCAACCGTACCAACCGTACCAACCATACCAACCATACCAACCATACTAACCTTACCAACCATGCCAACCATAAAAACCATATCAACTTTACCAACCTTAAAAACCATACCAACCATACCAGCCATACCAACCTTACCAACCATGACAAACATACCAACCATACCAACCTTATCAGCTATGTCAACCATACCAACCATACCAACCAAACCAATTTTACCAACCATGCCAACCATGCCAACCATACCAACCTTACCAACCATACCAACCATACCAACCATACCAACCAAACCAATCTTACCAACCATGCTAACCATACCAGCCATACCAACCATACCAACTATGTCAACCATACTAACTATACCAGCCATACCAACCATACCAACCATACCAACCTTACCAACCATGTCAACCTTACCAACCATGTCAACTTTACCAACCATGCCAACCATACCAACCATACCAATAATGCCAACCTTACCAACCATACCAACCATACCAACCATACCAACCATACCAATATATACCTACCATACCAACAATGCCAACCATGTCAACCATGCCAACCATACCAGCCATATCAACCATACCAACCATAACAACCATACCAACCATTCCAACAATGCCAACCTTACCAACCATACCAACCATACCAACAATACCAACCACGCCAACCATACCAACCATACCAACCATACCAACCATACCAACCATACCAACCATACCAACCATACCAACCTTACCAACCATGACAACCATACCACCAATACCAACCTCACCAACCATGTCAACCTTACCAACCATGTCAACCATACCAACCATACCAACCATACCAACCATACCAACCATACCAACCATACCAACCATACCAACCATACCAACCATACCAACCACACCAACCATGTCAATCATACAAAAATATCAACCTTACCAACCCTGCCAACCATACCAACTATACCAACCATACCAACCATGCCAACCATAACAACCATACCAACAATGCCAACCTTACCAACTATGTCAACCATACCAACCATACCAACAATACCAACCTCACCAACTATGTCAACCTTACCAACCATGTCAACCATACCAACCACACAAACCATAACAACGATAACAACAATGCTAACCTTACCAACCATGCCAAAAGTACCAACAATAAGAACCACACCAGCCATACCAACCATACCAACCATACCAGCCATACAAACCATACCAACCATACCAACCATTCCAACAATACCAACAATACCAACAATGCCAACCTTACCTACCATGTCAATCATACAAAAATATCAACCTTACCAACCCTGCCAACCATACCAACCATACCAACCATACCAACCATGCCAACCATAACAACCATACCAACAATACCAACAATGCCAACCTTACCAACCATACCAACCATACCAACCATACCAACCATACCAACCAAACCAATCTTACCAACCATGCCAACCATACCAACCTTACCAACCATACCAACCATACCAGCCAAACCAACCTTGAAAACCATGACAAACATACCAACCATACCAACCTTAGCAATTATGTCAACCATGCCAACCATACTAACCATACCCACTATACCAACCATGCTAACCATACCAACCATACCAACCATACCAACCATACCAGCCATACCAGCCATACCAGCCATACCAACCTTACCATCCATGACAAACATACCAAACATACCAACCTTACCAACTATGTCAACCAAGCCAACCACTATACCAACCATGCTAACCATACCAACCATACCAACCATACCAGGCATACCAATCATAACAACCATACCAAAATTACCAACCATGTCAACCATGCCAACCATACCAACCATACCAACCATACAAACCATAAAAACCTTACCAAGCATACCAACCATACCAACCATACCAACCATACCAACCATACCAATCTTACCAACCAAACCAATCTTACCAACCATGCCAACCATACCAACCTTACCAACCATACCAATCTTACCAACCAAACCAATCTTACCAACCATGCCAACCATACCAACCTTACCAAAAATACCAACCAAACCAATCTTACCAACCATGCCAACCATACCAACCATACCAACCTTACCAACCATGCCAACAATACCAACCCTACCAACCATGACAAACATACCAACCATACCAACCTTGCCAACAATGTCAACCATGCCAACCATACTAACCATACCCACTATACCAACCATGCTAACCATACCAACCATACCAACCATACCAACCATACCAGCCATACCAGCCATACCAGCCATACCAACCATACCAACCATACCAACCATAAAAACCATACAAACCATACCAACCATACCAACCATACCAACCTTACCAACCATGTCAACCATGCCAACCATTCCAACCATACCAACAATACCAACCATACAAACCATACCAACCATACCAAACATACCAACCAAACCAATCTTACCAACCATGCCAACCATACCAACTTTACCAATCATACCAACCTTACCAATCATACCAACCTTACCAACCATGACAAACATACCATTCTTACCAACAATGTCAACCATGCCAACCATACTAACCATACCCACTATACCAACTATGCTAACCATACCAACCATACCCACCATACCAGCCATACCAACCATACCAACCATACCAATCATACCAACCTTACCAACCATGTCAACCATGCCAAGCATACCAACTATGCAAACCATACCAACCATACCAACCTTACCAACCATGCCAACAATACCAACCACACCAACCATACCAACCTTACCAACCATACAAACCATACCAACCATAACAACCATACCAACCAAACCAATCTTACCAACCATGCCAACCATACCAACCTTACCAACCATACCAATCATACCAACCATACCAACCATACTAACCTTACCAACCATGCCAACCATAAAAACCATATCAACCATACCAACCATACCAACCATACCAGCCAAACCAACCTTACCAACCATGGCAAACATACCAACCATACTAACCTTAGCAACTATGTCAACCATGCCAACCATACTAACCATACCCACTATACCAACCATGCTAACCAAACCAACCATACCAACCATACCAACCATGCCAGCCAAACCAACCTTACCAACCATGGCAAACATACCAACCATACTAACCTTAGCAACTATGTCAACCATGCCAACCATACTAACCATACCCACTATACCAACCATACAAACCATACCAACCTTACCAAGCATACCAACCATACCAACCATACCAATCTTACCAACCAAACCAATCTTACCAACCATGCCAACCACACCAATCTTACCAACCATACCAACCAAACAAATCTTATCAACCATACCAACAATGCCAACCATACCAACCATACCAACCATACCAATCTTACCAACCAAACCAATCTTACCAACCATGCCAACCATACCAACCTTACCAACCATACCACCCATACCAACCATACCAACCATACCAACCAAACCAATCTTACCAACCATGCCAACCATGCCAACCATACCAATTATACCAACCATAAAGACCATACCAACCATACCAGCCATACCAACCATAACAACCATACCAAAATTACCAACCATGTCAACCATGCCAACCATACCAACCATACCAACCATACCAACCATACAAACCATACCAACCTTACCAAGCATACCAACCATACCAACCATACCAATCTTACCAACCAAACCAATCTTACCAACCATGCCAACCATACCAACCTTACCAACCATACCAACCATACCAATCTTACCAACCAAACCAATCTTACCAACCATGCCAACCATACCAACCTTACCAACCATACCAACCATACCAACCATACCAACCATACCAACCATACCAACCAAACCAATTTTACCAACCATGCCAACCATGCCAACCATACCAACCTTACCAACCATACCAACCATACCAGCCATACCAACCATACCAACCAAACCAATCTTACCAACCATGCCAACCATGCCAACCATACCAACCATACCAACCATACTAACCATACCAACCATACCAACCGTACCAACCATACCAACCATACCAACCATACCAACCATACTAACCTTACCAACCATGCCAACCATAAAAACCATATCAACTTTACCAACCATATCAACTTTACCAACCTTAAAAACCATACCAACCATACCAGCCATACCAACCTTACCAACCATGACAAACATACCAACCATACCAACCTTATCAGCTATGTCAAAAATGCCAACCATACTAACCGTACCCACTGTAAAAACCATGCTAACCATACCAACCATACCAACCATACCAGCCATACAAACCATACCAACTATGTCAACCATACCAACTATACCAGCCATACCAACCATACCAACCATACCAACCTTACCAACCATACCAACAATACCAACCTCACCAACCATGTCAACCTTACCAACCATGTCAACTTTACCAACCATGCCAACCATGCCAACTTTACCAACCATTCCAACCATATCAACTTTACCAACCATACCAACAATGCCAACCTTACCAACCATGCCAATCATACCAAAAATATCAACCTTACCAACCATACCAACCATGCCAACCATACCAACCATACTAACCATACCAAACTTAACAACCATGCCAACCATACCAACCTTACCCACCATGTCAACCATACCAACCATACCAACCATACAAACCACACCAACCATACCAACCATACCAATCATACCAACCACACCAACCATACCAACCATACTAACCATACCAACGATACCTACTTTACCAACCATGTCAACCATGTCAACCATGTCAACCATACCAACCATACCAACCATACCAACCATACCAACCATACCAACCATACCAACCATACTAACCATACCAACCATACCAACAATGCCAACCTTACCAACCATGTCAACCATACCAACCACACAAACCATAACAACAATAACAACAATGCCAACCTTACCAACCATGCCAACCGTACCAACCATAAGAACCATACCAGCCATACCAACCATACCAACCATACCAGCCATACAAACCATACCAACCATACCAACCATACCAACCATACCAACCATACCAACCATACCAACCATACCAAAAATACCAACCATACCAACCATACCAACCATACCAACCATACCAACCATACCAACCATACCAACCAAACCAATCTTACCAACCATACCAACAATGCCAACCTTACCAAAAATACCAACCATACTAACCATACCCACTATACCAACCATGCTAACCATACCAACCATACCAACCATACCAACCATACCAGCCATACCAGCCATACCAGCCATACCAACCATACCAACCATACCAACCATACCAACCATAAAAACCATACAAACCATACCAACCATACCAACCATACCAACCTTACCAACCATGTCAACCATGCCAACCATTCCAACCATGCCAACTATACCAACCATACCAAATATACCAACCATACCAAACATACCAACCAAACCAATCTTACCAACCATGCCAACCATACCAACTTTACCAATCATACCAACCTTACCAATCATACCAACCTTACCAACCATGACAAACATACCAAACATACCATTCTTACCAACAATGTCAACCATGCCAACCATACTAACCATACCCACTATACCAACTATGCTAACCATACCAACCATACCAACCTTACCAACCATGCCAATAATACCAACCACACCAACCATACCAACCTTACCAACCATACCAACCATACCAACCATACCAACCATAACAACCATACCAACCAAACCAATCTTACCAACCATGCCAACCATACCAACCTTACCAACCATACTAACCTTACCAACCATGCCAACCATAAAAACCATATCAACCATACCAACCATACCAACCATACCAGCCAAACCAACCTTACCAACCATGGCAAACATACCAACCATACTAACCTTAGCAACTATGTCAACCATGCCAACCATACTAACCATACCCACTATACCAACCATGCTAACCATACCAACCATACCAACCATGCCAGCCAAACCAACCTTACCAACCATGGCAAACATACCAACCATACTAACCTTAGCAACTATGTCAACCGTGCCAACCATACTAACCATACCCACTATACCAACCATACAAACCATACCAACCTTACCAAGCATACCAACCATACCAACCATACCAATCTTACCAACCAAACCAATCTTACCAACCATGCCAACCACACCAATCTTACCAACCATACCAACCAAACAAATCTTATCAACCATACCAACCATGCCAACCATACCAACCATACCAACCATACCAACCATACCAATCTTACCAACCAAACCAATCTTACCAACCATACTAACCTTACCAACCATACCAACCATACCAACCATACCAACCATACCAACCATACCAACCATACCAACCATACCAACCATGCCACCCAACCACCTTACCAACCATGGCAAACATACCAACCATACTAACCTTAGCAACTATGTCAACCATGCCAACAATACTAACCATACCCACTATACCAACCATACAAACCATACCAACCTTACCAAGCATACCAACCATACCAACCATACCAATCTTACAAACCAAACCAATCTTACCAACCATGCCAACCACACCAACCTTACCAACCATACCAACCATACCAACCATACCAACCATACCAACCATACCAACCATACCAACCATACCAACCATACCAACCATACCAACCATACCAACCATACCAACCATACCAACCATACCAACCATAAAAACCATACCAACCATACCAACCATACCAGCCATACCAACCATAACAACCATACCAAAATTACCAACCATGTCAACCATGCCAACCATACCAACCTTACCAACCATGACAAACATACCAACCATACCAACCTTATCAGCTATGTCAACCATACCAACCATACCAACCAAACCAATTTTACCAACCATGCCAACCATGCCAACCATACCAACCTTACCAACCATACCAACCATACCAACCATACCAACCAAACCAATCTTACCAACCATGTCAACCATACCAACCACACAAACCATAACAACGATAACAACAATGCTAACCTTACCAACCATGCCAACCGTACCAACAATAAGAACCACACCAGCCATACCAACCATACCAACCATACCAGCCATACAAACCATACCAACCATACCAACCATTCCAACAATACCAACAATACCAACAATGCCAACCTTACCTACCATGTCAATCATACAAAAATATCAACCTTACCAACCCTGCCAACCATACCAACCATACCAACCATACCAGCCATGCCAACCATAACAACCATACCAACAATACCAACAATGCCAACCTTACCAACCATACCAACCATACCAACCATACCAACCAAACCAATCTTACCAACCATGCCAACCATACCAACCTTACCAACCATACCAACTATACCAGCCAAACCAAGCATACCAACCATACCAACCATACCAATCTTACCAACCAAACCAATCTTACCAACCATGCCAACCATACCAACCTTACCAAAAATACCAACCAAACCAATCTTACCAACCATGCCAACCATACCAAACATACCAACCTTACCAACCATGCCAACAATACCAACCACGCCAACCATACCAACCATACCAACCATACCAACCTTACCAACCATGACAACCATACCACCAATACCAACCTCACCAACCATGTCAACCTTACCAACCATGTCAACCATACCAACCATACCAACCATACAAACCATACCAACCTTACCAAGCATACCAACCATACCAACCAAACAAATCTTATCAACCATACCAACCATGCCAACCATACCAACCATAACAACCATACCAACCAAACCAATCTTACCAACCATGCCAACCACACCAATCTTACCAACCATACCAACCAAACAAATCTTATCAACCATACCAACCATGCCAACCATACCAACCATAACAACCATACCAACCAAGCCAATCTTACCAACCATGCCAACCATACCAACCTTACCAACCATACCAATCATACCAACCATACCAACCATACTAACCTTACCAACCATACCAACCATACCAACCATACCAACCATACCAACCATACCAACCATACCAACCATACCAACCATACCAATCTTACCAACCAAACCAATCTTACCAACCATGCCAACCACACCAATCTTACCAACCATACCAACCAAACAAATCTTATCAACCATACCAACCATACCAACCTTACCAACCATACCAACCATACCAACCATACCAATCTTACCAACCAAACCAATCTTACCAACCATGCCAACCATACCAACCATACCAACCATACCAACCATACCAACCATACCAGCCATACAAACCATAACAACCATACCAAAATTACCAACCATGTCAACCATGCCAACCATACCAACCATACCAACCATACAAACCATACCAACCTTACCAAGCATACCAACCATACCAACCATACCAATCTTACCAACCAAACCAATCTTACCAACCATGCCAACCATACCAACCTTACCAACCATACCAACCATACCAATCTTACCAACCAAACCAATCTTACCAACCATGCCAACCATACCAACCTTACCAACCATACCAACCATACCAACCATACCAACCAAACCAATTTTACCAACCATGCCAACCATGCCAACCATACCAACCTTACCAACCATACCAACCATACCAACCATACCAACCATACCAACCATACCAACCATACCAACCAAACCAATCTTACCAACCATGCTAACCATGCCAACCATACCAACCATACCAACCATACTAACCATACCAACCATACCAACCGTACCAACCATACCAACCATACTAACCTTACCAACCATGCCAACCATAAAAACCATATCAACTTTGCCAACCTTAAAAACCATACCAACCATACCAGCCATACCAACCTTACCAACCATGACAAACATACCAACCATACCAACCTTATCAGCTATGTCAACCATGCCAACCATACCAACCTTACCAACCATACCAACCATACCAACCATACCAACCATACCAACCATACCAACCATACCAACCATACCAACCAAACCAATCTTACCAACCTTACCAACCTTACCAACCATACCAACCATACCAACCATACCAACCATACCAACCATACCAACCAAACCAATCTTACCAACCATGCTAACCATGACAAACATACCAACCATACCAACCTTATCAGCTATGTCAACCATGCCAACCATACCAACCTTACCAACCATACCAACCATACCAACCATACCAACCATACCAACCAAACCAATCTTACCAACCATGCTAACCATGCCAACCATACCAAACATACCAACCATACTAACCATACCAACCATACCAACCGTACCAACCGTACCAACCATACCAACCATACCAACCATACTAACCTTACCAACCATGCCAACCATAAAAACCATATCAACTTTACCAACCTTAAAAACCATACCAACCATACCAGCCATACCAACCTTACCAACCATGACAAACATACCAACCATACCAACCTTATCAGCTATGTCAACCATACCAACCATACCAACCAAACCAATTTTACCAACCATGCCAACCATGCCAACCATACCAACCTTACCAACCATACCAACCATACCAACCATACCAACCAAACCAATCTTACCAACCATGTCAACCATACCAACCACACAAACCATAACAACGATAACAACAATGCTAACCTTACCAACCATGCCAACCGTACCAACAATAAGAACCACACCAGCCATACCAACCATACCAACCATACCAGCCATACAAACCATACCAACCATACCAACCATTCCAACAATACCAACAATACCAACAATGCCAACCTTACCTACCATGTCAATCATACAAAAATATCAACCTTACCAACCCTGCCAACCATACCAACCATACCAACCATACCAGCCATGCCAACCATAACAACCATACCAACAATACCAACAATGCCAACCTTACCAACCATACCAACCATACCAACCATACCAACCAAACCAATCTTACCAACCATGCCAACCATACCAACCTTACCAACCATACCAACTATACCAGCCAAACCAACCTTAAAAACCATGACAAACATACCAACCATACCAACCTTAGCAATTATGTCAACCATGCCAACCATACCCACTATACCAACCTTACCAACCATGCCAACAATACCAACCCTACCAACCATGACAAACATACCAACCATACCAACCTTGCCAACAATGTCAACCATGCCAACCATACTAACCATACCCACTATACCAACCATGCTAACCATACCAACCATACCAACCATACCAACCATACCAGCCATACCAGCCATACCAGCCATACCAACCTTACCAACCATGACAAACATACCAAACATACCAACCTTACCAACTATGTCAACCAAGCCAACCACTATACCAACCATGCTAACCATACCAACCATACCAACCATACCAGGCATACCAACCATAACAACCATACCAAAATTACCAACCATGTCAACCATGCCAACCATACCAACCATACCAACCATACAAACCATAAAAACCTTACCAAGCATACCAACCATACCAACCATACAAACCATACCAATCTTACCAACCAAACCAATCTTACCAACCATGCCAACCATACCAACCTTACCAACCATACCAATCTTACCAACCAAACCAATCTTACCAACCATGCCAACCATACCAACCTTACCAAAAATACCAACCAAACCAATCTTACCAACCATGCCAACCATACCAACCATACCAACCTTACCAACCATGCCAACAATACCAACCCTACCAACCATGACAAACATACCAACCATACCAACCTTGCCAACAATGTCAACCATGCCAACCATACTAACCATACCCACTATACCAACCAAGCTAACCATACCAACCATACCAACCATACCAGCCATACCAGCCATACCAGCCATACCAACCATACCAACCATACCAACCATAAAAACCATACAAACCATACCAACCATACCAACCATACCAACCTTACCAACCATGTCAACCATGCCAACCATTCCAACCATACCAACTATACCAACCATACAAACCATACCAACCATACCAAACATACCAACCAAACCAATCTTACCAACCATGCCAACCATACCAACTTTACCAATCATACCAACCTTACCAATCATACCAACCTTACCAACCATGACAAACATACCAACCATACCATTCTTACCAACAATGTCAACCATGCCAACCATACTAACCATACCCACTATACCAACTATGCTAACCATACCAACCATACCCACCATACCAGCCATACCAACCATACCAACCATACCAATCATACCAACCTTACCAACCATGTCAACCATGCCAAGCATACCAACTATGCAAACCATACCAACCATACCAACCTTACCAACCATGCCAACAATACCAACCACACCAACCATACCAACCTTACCAACCATACAAACCATACCAACCATAACAACCATACCAACCAAACCAATCTTACCAACCATGCCAACCATACCAACCTTACCAACCATACCAATCATACCAACCATACCAACCATACTAACCTTACCAACCATGCCAACCATAAAAACCATATCAACCATACCAACCATACCAACCATACCAGCCAAACCAACCTTACCAACCATGGCAAACATACCAACCATACTAACCTTAGCAACTATGTCAACCATGCCAACCATACTAACCATACCCACTATAGCAACCATGCTAACCATACCAACCATACCAACCATACCAACCATGCCAGCCAAACCAACCTTACCAACCATGGCAAACATACCAACCATACTAACCTTAGCAACTATGTCAACCATGCCAACCATACTAACCATACCCACTATACCAACCATACAAACCATACCAACCTTACCAAGCATACCAACCATACCAACCATACCAATCTTACCAACCAAACCAATCTTACCAACCATGCCAACCACACCAATCTTACCAACCATACCAACCAAACAAATCTTATCAACCATACCAACAATGCCAACCATACCAACCATACCAACCATACCAACCATACCAATCTTACCAACCAAACCAATCTTACCAACCATGCCAACCATACCAACCTTACCAACCATACCACCCATACCAACCATACCAACCATACCAACCAAACCAATCTTACCAACCATGCCAACCATGCCAACCATACCAACCATACCAACCATAAAAACCATACCAACCATACCAGCCATACCAACCATAACAACCATACCAAAATTACCAACCATGTCAACCATGCCAACCATACCAACCATACCAACCATACCAACCATACAAACCATACCAACCTTACCAAGCATACCAACCATACCAACCATACCAATCTTACCAACCAAACCAATCTTACCAACCATGCCAACCATACCAACCTTACCAACCATACCAACCATACCAATCTTACCAACCAAACCAATCTTACCAACCATGCCAACCATACCAACCTTACCAACCATACCAACCATACCAACCATACCAACCATACCAACCATACCAACCAAACCAATTTTACCAACCATGCCAACCATGCCAACCATACCAACCTTACCAACCATACCAACCATACCAGCCATACCAACCATACCAACCAAACCAATCTTACCAACCATGCCAACCATGCCAACCATACCAACCATACCAACCATACCAACCGTACCAACCATACCAACCATACCAACCTTACTAACCTTACCAACCATGCCAACCATAAAAACCATATCAACTTTACCAACCATATCAACTTTACCAACCTTAAAAACCATACCAACCATACCAGCCATACCAACCTTACCAACCATGACAAACATACCAACCATACCAACCTTATCAGCTATGTCAAAAATGCCAACCATACTAACCGTACCCACTGTAAAAACCATGCTAACCATACCAACCATACCAACCATACCAGCCATACAAACCATACCAACCATACCAACCTTACCAACCATACCAACAATACCAACCTCACCAACCATGTCAACCTTACCAACCATGTCAACTTTACCAACCATGCCAACCATGCCAACTTTACCAACCATTCCAACCATATCAACTTTACCAACCATACCAACAATGCCAACCTTACCAACCATGCCAATCATACCAAAAATATCAACCTTACCAACCATACCAACCATGCCAACCATACCAACCATACTAACCATACCAAACTTAACAACCATGCCAACCATACCAACCTTACCCACCATGTCAACCATACCAACCATACCAACCATACAAACCACACCAACCATACCAACCATACCAATCATACCAACCACACCAACCATACCAACCATACTAACCATACCAACGATACCTACTTTACCAACCATGTCAACCATGTCAACCATGTCAACCATACCAACCATACCAACCATACCAACCATACCAACCATACCAACCATACTAACCATACCAACCATACCAACAATGCCAACCTTACCAACCATGTCAACCATACCAACCACACAAACCATAACAACCATAACAACAATGCCAACCTTACCAACCATGCCAACCGTACCAACCATAAGAACCATACCAGCCATACCAACCATACCAACCATACCAGCCATACAAACCATACCAACCATACCAACCATACCAACCATACCAACCATACCAACCATACCAACCATACCAACCATACCAAAAATACCAACCATACCAACCATACCAACCATACCAACCATACCAACCATACCAACCATACCAACCAAACCAATCTTACCAACCATGCCAACCATACCAACCTTACCAACCATACCAACCATACCAGCCAAACCAACCTTACCAACCATGACAAACATACCAACCATACCAACCTTACCAACCATGACAAACATACCAACCATACCAACCTTACCAAGCATACCAACCTTACCAAGCTTACCAACCATACCAACCATACAAACCATACCAACAATGCCAACCTTACCAAAAATACCAACCATACCAACCATACCAACCATACCAACCAAACCAATCTTACCAACCATGCCAACCATACCAACCTTACCAACCATACCAACCATACCAGCCAAACCAACCTTACCAACCATGACAAACATACCAACCATACCAACCTTACCAACCATGATAAACATACCAACCATACCAACCTTACCAAGCATACCAACCTCACCAAGCATACCAACCATACCAACCTTACCAAACATACCAACCATACCAACAATACCAACAATGCCAACCTTACCAACCATGTCAATCATACAAAAATATCAACCTTACCAACCCTGCCAACCATACCAACCATACCAACCATACCAACCACGCCAACCATACCAACCATACCAACCACACCAACCGTACCAAATATACCAACCATACCAACCTTACCAACCATGTCAATCATACAAAAATATCAACCTTACCAACCCTGCCAACCATACCAACCATACCAACCATACCAACCATACCAACAATGCCAACCTTACCAAAAATACCAACCATACCAACCATACCAACCATACCAACCAAACCAATCTTACCAACCATGCCAACCATACCAACCTTACCAACCATACCAACCATACCAGCCAAACCAACCTTACCAACCATGACAAACATACCAACCTTACCAAGCATACCAACCATACCAACCATACCAACCATACCAACAATGCCAACCTTACCAAAAATACCAACCATACCAACCATACCAACCATACCAACCAAACCAATCTTACCAACCATGCCAACCATACCAACCTTACCAACCATACCAACCATACCAGCCAAACCAACCTTACCAACCATGACAAACATACCAACCATACCAACCTTACCAACCATGACAAACATACCAACCATACCAACCTTACCAAGCATACCAACCTCACCAAGCATACCAACCATACCAACCTTACCAAACATACCAACCATACCAACAATACCAACAATGCCAACCTTACCAACCATGTCAATCATACAAAAATATCAACCTTACCAACCCTGCCAACCATACCAACCATACCAACCATGCCAACCATAACAACCATACCAACCATACCAACAATGCCAACCTTACCAAACATACCAACCATACCAACCATACCAACAAAACCAATCTTAATAACCAAAACAATCTTACCAACCATGCCAACCATACCAACCATACCAACTATACCAATCTTACCAACCAAACCAATCTTACCAACCATGCCAACCATACCAACCTTACCAACCAAACCAATCTTAATAACCAAAACAACCTTACCAAGCATACCAACCATACCAACCATACCAACTATACCAATCTTACCAACCAAACCAATCTTACCAACCATGCCAACCATACCAACCTTACCAACCATACCAACCATACCAACAATACCAACAATGCCAACCTTACCAACCATGTCAATCATACAAAAATATCAACCTTACCAACCCTGCCAACCATACCAACCATACCAACCATACCAACCATACCAACCATACCAACCACACCAACCGTACCAAATATATAAACCATACCAACCTTACCAACCATGTCAATCATACAAAAATATCAATCTTACCAACCCTGCCAACCCTGCCAACCATACCAACCATACCAACCATGCCAACCATAACAACCATACCAACCATACCAACAATGCCAATCTTACCAACCATACCAACCATGCCAACCATAAAAACTATACCAACCATACCAACCATACCAAACATACCAACCATACTAACCATACCAGCCATATAAACCATACCAACCATACTAACCATAAAAACCATATCAACCATACCAACCATACCAACCACGCCAATCATACCAACCATACCAACCATACCAACCACAACAACCAAACCAAATATACCAACCATACCAACCATACCAACCATACCAACCATGCCAACCATAACAACCATACCAACCATACCAACCTTACCAACCTTACCAACCCTGCCAACCATACCAACCATACCAAACATACCAACCATACCAACCATGCCAACCATAACAACCATACCAACCATACCAACCTTACCAACCTTACCAACCATACCAACCATACCAACCATACCAACCATACCAACCATACCAACCATACCAACCATACCAACCATACCAACCATACCAACCATACCAACCTTACCAACCATGACAACCATACCAACCCTGCTAACCATACCAACCATACCAACCATACCAACCATAGCAACCATGCCAACCATAACAACCATACCAACCACATCAACTGTACCAAACATACCAACCACACCAAGCATACCAACCATACCAAATTCACCAACCATGCCAACCATACCAACCATACCAAGCTTAACAACCATGACAAAAATACCAACCATACCAACCATGCCAACCATATCAACCATACCATCCATGTCAACCATGCCAACCATACAAACCACACCAACCTTACCAACCATACCAACCATACCAACCACACCAACCACACCAACCATACCAACCATACCAACTTCACCAACCATGCCAACCATACCAACCATACCAACTTCACCAACCATACCAACCTTACCAACCATGCCAACCATACTAAACATACCAACCATACCAACTTCACCAACCATACCAACCTTACCAACCATGCCAACCATACTAAACATACCAACCATACCAACCATGCCAACCATGCCAACCATATCAACCATAACAACCATGTCAACCATGCCAACCATACAAACCACACCAACCTTACCAACTATACCAACCATACCAACCACACCAACCATACCAACTTCACCAACCATGCCAACCATACCAACCATACCAACCATACCAACTTCACCAACCATACCAACCTTACCAACCATGCCAACCATACTAAACATACCAACCATACCAACCATGCCAACCATACCAACCATGCCAACCATGTCAACCTTACCAACCACATCAACCATACCAACCATAACAACCACACCAACCATACCAACCATACCAACAATACCAACCATACTAAACATATCAACCATACCAACCATGCCAACCATACCAACCATGCCAACCATGTCAACCTTACCAACCACATCAACCATACCAACCATACCAACCACACCAACCATACCAACCATACCAAACATACCAACCGTACCAACCTTACCAACCATGCCAACCATACTAAACATACCAACCATACCAACCATGCCAACCATACCAACCATGCCAACCATGTCAACCATACCAACCACATCAACTGTACCAAACATACCAACCACACCAAGCATACCAACCATACCAACTTCACCAACCATGCCAACCATACCAACCATACCAAGCTTACCAACCATGACAACAATACCAACCATACCAACCATGCCAACCATATCAACCATACCAACCATGTCAACCATGCCAACCATACAAACCACACCAACCTTACCAACCATACCAACCATACCAACTATACCAACCACACCAACCATACCAACCATACCAACTTCACCAACCATGCCAACCATACCAACCATACTAACCATACCAACCATGCCAACCATACCAACCATGTCAACTATGCCAACCATACCAACCATACTAACCATGCCAACCTTAACAACCATGCTAACCATACCAATCTTACCAACCATGCCAACCATACCAATCATGTCAACCAGACCAACCATACCAATCTTACCAACCATGTCAACCATGTCAACCATACCAACCACACCAACCATACCAACAATAAAAACCATACCAACCATACCAACCATACCAACCATACCAACCATGGCAACCATACCAGCCATAACAACCATACCAACCTTACCAACCATGCCAACCATACCAACCATACCAACCATGCCAACCATACCAACCTTAACAAACCATGCCAACCATACTAAACATACCAACCATACCAACCATGCCAACCATACCAACCATGCCAACCATGTCAACCTTACCAACCACATCAACCATACCAACCATACCAACCATGCCAACCATATCAACCATACCAAGCTTACCAACCATGACAACCATACCAACCATGCCAACCATATCAACCATACCAACCATGTCAACCATGCCAACCATACCAACCACACCAACCATACCAACCATACCAAGCTTACCAACCATGACAACAATACCAACCATACCAACCATGCCAACCATATCAACCATACCAACCATACCAACCATGCCAACCATAACAACCATACCAACCATACCAACAATGCCAACCTTACCAACCATACCAACCATACCAACCACGCCAACCACGCCAACCATACCAAATATACCAACCACACCAACCGTACCAAATATACCAACCATACCAACCTTACCAACCATGTCAATCATACAAAAATATCAACCTTACCAACCCTGCTAACCATACCGACCATACCAACCATACCAACCATACCAAACATACCAACCGTACCAACCTTACCAACCATGCCAACCATACTAAACATACACACCATAACAACCATGCCAACCATACCAACCATGCCAACCATATCAACCATACCAACCACATTAACTGTACCAAACATACCAACCACACCAAGCATATCAACCATACCAACTTCACCAACCATGCCAACCATACCAACCATACCAAGCTTACCAACCATGACAACAATACCAACCATACCAACCATGCCAACCATATCAACCATACCAACCATGTCAACCATGCCAACCATACAAACCACACCAACCTTACCAACCATACCAACCATACCAACCACACCAACCAAACCAACCATACCAACTTCACCAACCATGCCAACCATACCAACCATACCAACTTCACCAACCATACCAACCTTACCAACCATGCCAACCATACTAAACATACCAACCATACCAACCATGCCAACCATACCAACCATGTCAACCATACCAACCACACAAACCATAACAACCATAACAACAATGCCAACCTTACCAACCATGCCAACCGTACCAACCATAAGAACCATACCAGCCATACCAACCATACCAACCATACTAGCCATACAAACCATACCAACCATACCAACCATACCAACCATACCAACCATACCAACCATACCAACCATACCAAAAATACCAACCATACCAACCATACCAACCATACCAACCATACCAACCAAACCAATCTTACCAACCATGCCAACCATACCAACCTTACCAACCATACCAACCATACCAGCCAAACCAACCTTACCAACCATGACAAACATACCAACCATACCAACCTTACCAACCATGACAAACATACCAACCATACCAACCTTACCAAGCATACCAACCTTACCAAGCATACCAACCATACCAACCATACCAACAATGCCAACCTTACCAAAAATACCAACCATACCAACCATACCAACCATACCAACCAAACCAATCTTACCAACCATGCCAACCATACCAACCTTAGCAACCATACCAACCATACCAGCCAAACCAACCTTACCAACCATGACAAACATACCAACCATACCAACCTTACCAACCATGACAAACATACCAACCATACCAACCTTACCAAGCATACCAACCTTACCAAGCATACCAACCATACCAACCTTACCAAACATACCAACCATACCAACAATACCAACAATGCCAACCTTACCAACCATGTCAATCATACAAAAATATCAACCTTACCAACCCTGCCAACCATACCAACCATACCAACCACACCAACCCTACCAAATATACCAACCATACCAACCTTACCAACCATGTCAATCATACAAAAATATCAACCTTACCAACCCTGCCAACCATACCAACCATACCAACCATGCCAACCATAACAACCATACCAACCATACCAACAATGCCAACCTTACCAAACATACCAACCATACCAACCATACCAACAAAACCAATCTTAATAACCAAAACAATCTTACCAACCATGCCAACCATACCAACCATACCAACCATGCCAACCATAACAATCATACCAACCATACCAACAATGCCAATCTTACCAACCATACCAACCATACCAACCATGCCAACCATAAAAACTATACCAACCATACCAACCATACCAAACATACCAACCATACTAACCATACCAGCCATATAAACCATACCAACCATACCAACCATAAAAACCATACCAACCATACCAACCATACCAACCACGCCAACCATACCAACCATACCAACCATACCAACCATACCAACCACAACAACCAAACCAAATATACCAACCATACCAACCTTACCAACCATGTCAATCATACAAAAATATCAACCTTACCAACCCTGCCAACCATAACAACCATACCAACCATACCAACAATGCCAACCTTACCAACCATACCAACCATACCAACCATACCAACCATACCAACCATACCAACCATACCAACCATACCAACCATACCAACCATACCAACCATACCAACCATACCAACCATACCAACCTTACCAACCATGACAACCATACCACCAATACCAACCTCACAAACCATGTCAACCTTACCAACCATGTCAACCATACCAACCATACCAACCATACCAACCATGTCAACCATATCAACCACACAAACCGTACCAACCATGCCAACCATAACAACCATACCAACCATACCAACAATGCCAACCTTACCAACCATACCAACCATACCAACCATACCAACCATGTCAACCATATCAACCACACAAACCGTACCAACCATGCCAACCATAACAACCATACCAACCATACCAACAATGCCAACCTTACCAATCATACCAACCACACCAACCGTACCAAATATACCAACCATAAAAAACCTTACCAACCATGTCAATCATACAAAAATATCAACCTTACCAACCCTGCTAACCATACCAACTATACCAATCTTACCAACCAAACCAATCTTACCAACCATGCCAACCATACCAACCTTACCAACCAAACCAATCTTAATAACCAAAACAACCTTACCAAGCATACCAACCATACCAACCTTACCAGCCATACCAACCATGACAACCATACCAACCTCACCAACCATATCAACCTTACCAACCATGCCAACCATAACAACCATACCAACCATACCAACAATGCCAACCTTACCAACCATACCAACCATACCAACCATACCAACCATACCAACCATACCAACCATACCAACCATACCAACCATACCAACCATACCAACCATACCAACCATACCAACCATACCAACCATACCAACCATACCAACCATACCAACCTTACCAACCATGACAACCATACCACCAATACCAACCTCACAAACCATGTCAACCTTACCAACCATGTCAACCATACCAACCATACCAACCATGTCAACCATATCAACCACACAAACCGTACCAACCATGCCAACCATAACAACCATACCAACCATACCAACAATGCCAACCTTACCAATCATACCAACCACACCAACCGTACCAAATATACCAACCATACCAACCTTACCAACCATGTCAATCATACAAAAATATCAACCTTACCAACCCTGCTAACCATACCAACCATACCAACCATAGCAACCATGCCAACCATAACAACCATACCAACCATACCAACAATGCCAACCTTACCAACCATACCAACCATACCAACCATGCCAACCATAACAACCATACCAACCATACCAACAATGCCAACCTTACCAATCATACCAACCACACCAACCGTACCAAATATACCAACCATACCAACCTTACCAATCATGTCAATCATACAAAAATATCAACCTTACCAACCCTGCTAACCATACCAACTATAACAACCATACCAACCATACCAACCATACCAACCATACCAACCATACCAACCATACCAAACATACCAACCGTACCAACCTTACCAACCATGCCAACCATACTAAACATACACACCATACCAACCATGCCAACCATACCAACCATGTCAACCATACCAACCACATCAACTGTACCAAACATACCAACCACACCAAGCATACCAACCATACCAAATTCACCAACCATGCCAACCATACCAACCATACCAAGCTTAACAACCATGACAACAATACCAACCATACCAACCATGCCAACCATATCAAAAATACCATCCATGTCAACCATGCCAACCATACAAACCACACCAACCTTACCAACCATACCAACCATACCAACCACACCAACCACACCAACCATACCAACCATACCAACTTCACCAACCATGCCAACCATACCAACCATACCAACTTCACCAACCATACCAACCTTACCAACCATGCCAACCATACTAAACATACCAACCATACCAACCATGCCAACCATGCCAACCATATCAACCATAACAACCATGTCAACCATGCCAACCATACAAACCACACCAACCTTACCAACCATACCAACCATACCAACCACACCAACCATACCAACTTCACCAACCATGCCAACCATACCAACCATACCAACTTCACCAACCATACCAACCTTACCAACCATGCCAACCATACTAAACATACCAACCATACCAACCATGCCAACCATGCCAACCATATCAACCATACCAACCATGCCAACCATACCAACCATACCAACTTCACCAACCATACCAACCTTACCAACCATACCAACCATACCAACCATACCAACCATACCAACAATACCAACCATACTAAACATATCAACCATACCAACCATGCCAACCATACCAACCATGCCAACCATGTCAACCTTACCAACCACATCAACCATACCAACCATACCAACCACACCAACCATACCAACCATACCAACCATACCAAACATACCAACCGTACCAACCTTACCAACCATGCCAACCATACTAAACATACCAACCATACCAACCATGCCAACCATACCAACCATGCCAACCATACCAACCACATCAACTGTACCAAACATACCAACCACACCAAGCATACCAACCATACCAACTTCACCAACCATGCCAACCATACCAACCATACCAAGCTTACCAACCATGACAACAATACCAACCATACCAACCATGCCAACCATATCAACCATACCAACCATGTCAACCATGCCAACCATACAAACCACACCAACCTTACCAACCATACCAACCATACCAACTATACCAACCACACCAACCATACCAACCATACCAACTTCACCAACCATGCCAACCATACCAACCATACTAACCATACCAGCCATGCCAACCATACCAACCATGTCAACTATGCCAATCATACCAACCATACTAACCATGCCAACCTTAACAACCATGCTAACCATACCAATCTTACCAACCATGCCAACCATACCAACCATGTCAACCAGACCAACCATACCAATCTTACCAACCATGTCAACCATGTCAACCATACCAACCACACCAACCATACCAACAATAAAAACCATACCAACCATACCAACCATACCAACCATGGCAACCATACCAGCCATAACAACCATACCAACCTTACCAACCATGCCAACCATACCAACCATACCAACCATGCCAACCATGTCAACCTTACCAACCACATCAACCATACCAACCATACCAACCATGCCAACCATATCAACCATACCAAGCTTACCAACCATGACAACCATACCAACCATGCCAACCATATCAACCATACCAACCATGTCAACCATGCCAACCATACCAACCACACCAACCATACCAACCATACCAACCATACCAACTTCACCAACCATGCCAACCATACCAACCATACCAAGCTTACCAACCATGACAACAATACCAACCATACCAACCATGCCAACCATATCAACCATACTAACCATACCAACCATGCCAACCATAACAACCATACCAACAATGCCAACCTTACCAACCATACCAACCATACCAACCACGCCAACCATACCAAATATACCAACCACACCAACCGTACCAAATATACCAACCATACCAACCTTACCAACCATGTCAATCATACAAAAATATCAACCTTACCAACCCTGCTAACCATACCAACCATACCAACCATACCAAACATACCAACCGTACCAACCTTACCAACCATGCCAACCATACTAAACATACACACCATACCAACCATGCCAACCATACCAACCATGCCAACCATATCAACCATACCAACCACATCAACTGTACCAAACATACCAACCACACCAAGCATACCAACCATACCAACTTCACCAACCATGCCAACCATACCAACCATACCAAGCTTACCAACCATGACAACAATACCAACCATACCAACCATGCCAACCATATCAACCATACCAACCATGTCAACCATGCCAACCATACAAACCACACCAACCTTACCAACCATACCAACCATACCAACCACACCAACCATACCAACCATACCAACTTCACCAACCATGCCAACCATACCAACCATACCAACTTCACCAACCATACCAACCTTACCAACCATGCCAACCATACTAAACATACCAACCATACCAACAATATCAGCCATACCAACCATATCAACCATACCAACCATACCAACCATACCAACCATACCAACCTTACCAACCATGTCAACCCTGCCAACCAAACCAACCATACCAACCATATCAACCTTACCAACCATGTCAACCATGCCAACCATACCAACCATACCCACTATACCAACCATGCCAACCATACCAACCTTACCAGCCATACCAACCATGACAACCATACTAACCTCACCAACCATATCAACCTTACCAACCATGTCAACCATACAAACCATACCAACAATATCAGCCATACCAACCATATCAACCATACCAACCATACCAACCATACCAACCTTACCAACCATGTCAATCATACAAAAATATCAACCTTACCAACCCTGCTAACCATACCAACCATACCAACAATACCAACCATACCAACCACATCAACTGTACCAAACATACCAACCACACCAAGCATACCAGCCATACCAACTTCACCAACCATGCCAACCATACCAACCATACCAACCATGCCAACCATAACAACCATACCAACCATACCAACAATGCCAACCTTACCAACCATACCAACCATACCAACCATACCAACCACGCCAACCATACCAAGCATGCCAACCATGTCAACCTTACCAACCACATCAACCATACCAACCATACCAACCACACCAACCATACCAACCATACCAACCATACCAACCATACCAAACATACCAACCGTACCAACCTTACCAACCATGCCAACCATACTAAACATACCAACCATACCAACCATGCCAACCATACCAACCATGCCAACCATGTCAACCTTACCAACCACATCAACCATACCAACCATACCAACCACACCAACCATACCAACCATACCAACCATACCAACCATACCAACCATACCAAACATACCAACCGTACCAACCTTACCAACCTTACCAACCATGCCAACCATACTAAACATACCAACCATACCAACCATGCCAACCATACCAACCATGCCAACCATGTCAACCATACCAACCACATCAACTGTACCAAACATACCAACCACACCAAGCATACCAGCCATACCAACTTCACCAACCATGCCAACCATACCAACCATACCAACCATGCCAACCATAACAACCATACCAACCATACCAACAATGCCAACCTTACCAACCATACCAACCATACCAACCATACCAACCACGCCAACCATACCAAGCATACCAACCATACCAACCATACCAACCTTACCAACCATACCAACAATACCAACCTCACCAACCATGTCAACCTTACCAACCATGTCAACCATAACAACAATGCTAACCTTACCAACCATGCCAACCGTACCAACCATAAGAACCTTACCAACCATACCAACCATACCAACCATACCAGCCATACAAACCATACCAACCATGCCAACAATACCAACAATGCGAACCTTACCAACCATGTCAATCATACAAAAATATCAACCTTACCAACCCTGCCAACCATACCAACCATACCAACCATGCCAACCATAACAACCATACCAACCATACCAACAATGCCAACCTTATCAACCTTATCAATCATACCAACCATACCAGCCAAACCAACCTTACCAGCCATGACAAACATACCAACCATACCAACCTTAGCAACTATGTCAACCATGCCAACCATACCAATAATGCCAACGTTACCAACCATACCAACCACACCAACCGTACCAAATATACCAACCATACCAACCTTACCAACCAAGTCAATCATACCAACCATACCAACCATGTCAACCATGCCAACCATACCAACCATACCCACTATACCAACCATGCCAACCATACCAACCTTACCAGCCATACCAACCATGACAACCATACCAACCTCACCAACAATATCAACCTTACCAACCCTGCCAACCATACCAACCATACCAACCATACCAACCTTACCAACCATGTCAACCCTGCCAACCATACCAACCATATCAACCTTACCAACCATGTCAACCATGCCAACCACACCAACCATACCAACCATGTCAACCATGCCAACCATACCAACCATACCCACTATACCAACCATGCCAACCATGCCAACCATACCAACCTTACCAGCCATACCAACCATGACAACCATACCAACCTCATAAACCATATCAACCTTACCAGCCATGTCAACCATATCAACCACACAAACCATACCAACCATACCAACAATATCAGCCATACCAACCATATCAACCATACCAACCATACCAGCCATACCAACCATACCAACCTTACCAACCATGTCAACCCTGCCAACCAAACCAACCATACCAACCATATCAACCTTACCAACCATGTCAACCATGCCAACCATACCAACCATACCCACTATACCAACCATGCCAACCATACCAACCTTACCAGCCATACCAACCATGACAACCATACTAACCTCACCAACCATATCAACCTTACCAACCATGTCAACCATACAAACCATACCAACCATACCAACAATATCAGCCATACCAACCATATCAACCATACCAACCATACCAACCATACCAACCTTACCAACCATGTCAACCCTGCCAACCAAACCAACCATACCAACCATATCAACCTTACCAACCATGTCAACCATGCCAACCATACCAACCATACCCACTATACCAACCATGCCAACCATACCAACCTTACCAGCCATACCAACCATGACAACCATACCAACCTCACCAACAATATCAACCTTACCAACCCTGCCAACCATACCAACCATACCAACCATACCAACCTTACCAACCATGTCAACCCTGCCAACCATACCAACCATATCAACCTTACCAACCATGTCAACCATGCCAACCACACCAACCATACCAACCATGTCAACCATGCCAACCATACCAACCATACCCACTATACCAACCATGCCAACCATGCCAACCATACCAACCTTACCAGCCATACCAACCATGACAACCATACCAACCTCATAAACCATATCAACCTTACCAGCCATGTCAACCATATCAACCACACAAACCATACCAACCATACCAACAATATCAGCCATACCAACCATATCAACCATACCAACCATACCAGCCATACCAACCATACCAACCTTACCAACCATGTCAACCCTGCCAACCAAACCAACCATACCAACCATATCAACCTTACCAACCATGTCAACCATGCCAACCATACCAACCATACCCACTATACCAACCATGCCAACCATACCAACCTTACCAGCCATACCAACCATGACAACCATACTAACCTCACCAACCATATCAACCTTACCAACAATGCCAACCATACCAACCATACCAACCATGCCAACCATACCAACCACACCAATAATGCCAACGTTACCAACCATACCTACCATACCAACCACACCAACCGTACCAAATATACCAACCATACCAACCTTACCAACCAAGTCAATCATACAAAAATATCAACCTTACCAACCCTGCCAACCATACCAACCATGTCAACAATGCCAACCATACCAACCATACCCACTATACCAACCATGCCAACCATACCAGCCATACCAACCAAGACAACCATACCAAGCTCACCAACCATATCAATCTTACCAACCCTGCCAACCATACCAACCATACCAACCATACCAACCATACCAACCATACCAACCATACCAACCATACCAACCATACCAACCATACCAACCATACCAACCATGCCAACCATACCAACCATACCAATAATGTATACCTTACCAACCATACCAACCATACCAACCACACCAACCGTACCAAATATATAAACCATACCAACCTTACCAACCATGTCAATCATACAAAAATATCAACCTTACCAACCCTGCCAACCACGCCAACCATACCAAAGATACCAACCATACAAACCATACCAACCATACCAACCATACCAACCTTACCAACCATACCAACAATACCAACCTCACCAACCATGTCAACCTTACCAACCATGTCAACCATAACAACAATGCTAACCTTACCAACCATGCCAACCGTACCAACCATAAGAACCATACCAGCTATACCAACCATACCAACCATACCAGCCATACAAACCATACCAACCATACCAACAATACCAACAATGCCAACCTTACCAACCATGTCAATCATACAAAAATATCAACCTTACCAACCCTGCCAAAGATACCAACCATACCAACCATGCCAACCATAACAACCATACCAACCATACCAACAATGCCAACCTTATCAACCATACCAACCATACCAACCAAACCAATCTTACCAACCATGCCAACCATGCCAACCTTACCAACCATACCAACCATACCAACCTTACCAACCATACCAACCATACCAACCATACCAACCTTACCAACCATGACAACCATACCAACCATACCAACCATACCAACCTTACCAACCATACCAACCATACCAACCATACCAACAACACCAACCGTACCAAATATACCAACCATACCAACCTTACCAACCATGTCAACCATGCCAACCATACCAACCATACCAACCATGTCAACCATGCCAACCATACCAACCATACCCACTATACCAAACATGCCAACCATACCAACCTTACCAGCCATACCAACCATGACAACCATACCAACCTCACCAACCATATCAACCTTACCAACCATGTCAACCATATCAACCACACAAACCATACCAACCATACCAACCATACCAATCATACCAACCATACCAACCATACCAACCATACCAACCATACCAACCATACCAACCATACCAACCATACCAACCATACCAACCTTACCAACCATACCACCAATACCAACCTCACAAACCATGTCAACCTTACCAACCATGTCAACCATACCAGCCATACCAACCATACCAACCACACCAACCGTACCAAATATAGCAACCATACCAACCTTACCCACCATGCCAACCATACCAACCATGTCAACCATGCCAACCATACCAACCATACCCACTATACCAACCAAGCCAACCATACCAACCTTACCAGCCATACCAACCATGACAACCATACCAACCTCACCAACCATATCAACCTTACCAACCATGCCAACCTTACCAACCATACCAACCACACCAACCGTAAAAAATATACCAACCATACCAACCTTACCAACCATGTCAATCATAC
Source organism: Thelaira solivaga (assembly GCA_947397855.1). Taxonomy (NCBI): domain Eukaryota; kingdom Metazoa; phylum Arthropoda; class Insecta; order Diptera; family Tachinidae; genus Thelaira; species Thelaira solivaga. Next base: position 24,803,483 of record OX377615.1, on the reverse strand, counting down.
AAATATATCAACTTTACCAACCCTGGCAACCATACCAACCATACCAAACATGACAACCATAACAACCATACCAACCATACCAACAATGCCAACCTTACCAACCATACCAACCATACCAACCATACCAACCACGCCAACCACGCCAACATAACCAACCATACCAACCACACCAACCGTACCAAATATACCAACCATACCAACCTTACCAATCATGTCAATCATACAAAAATATCAACCTTACCAACCCTGCACACCACGCCAACCATACCAACCATACCAGCCATACAAACCATACCAACCATACCAACAATACCAACAATGCCAACCTTACCAACCATGTCAATCATACAAAAATATCAACCTTACCAACCCTGCCAAAGATACCAACCATACCAACCATGCCAACCATAACAACCATACCAACCATACCAACAATGCCAACCTTATCAACCATACCAACCATACCAACCAAACCAATCTTACCAACCATGCCAACCATGCCAACCTTACCAACCATACCAACCATACCAACCTTACCAACCATACCAACCTTACCAACCATACCAACCATACCAGCCAAACCAACCTTACCAACCATGACAAACATACCAACCATACCAACCGTAGCAACTACTTCAACCATGCCAACCATATCCAATATACCAACCACGCTAACCATACCAACCATACCAACCATACCAACCATACCAACCATACCAGCCATACCAACCTTACCAACCATACCAACCTTACCAACCATACCACCCATACCAACCATACCAACCATACCAGCCATACCAACCTTACCAACCATGTCAACCATGCCAAACATACCAACCATACTAACCATGTCAACCATGCCAACCATACCAACCATACCAACCATACCAACCATGCCAACCATACCAACCATACCAATAATGTATACCTTACCAACCATACCAACCACACCAACCGTACCAAATATATAAACCATAAAAACCTTACCAACCATGTCAATCATACAAAAATATCAACCTTACCAACCCTGCCAAGAATACCAACCATACCAACCATGCCAACCATAACAACCATACCAACAATGCCAATCTTACCAACCATACCAACCATACCAACCAGGCGAACCATAAGAACCATACCAACCATACCAACCATACCAACCATACCAACCACGCCAACCATACCAACCATACCAACCATACCAACCATACCAACCTTACCAACCATGACAACCATACCACCAATACCAACCTCACAAACCATGTCAACCTTACCAACCATGTCAACCATACCCACCATACAAACCATACCCACCATACCAACAACACCAACCGTACCAAATATACCAACCATACCAACCTTACCAACCATGTCAACCATGCCAGCCATACCAACCATACCAACCATGTCAACCATGCCAACCATTCCAACCATACCCACTATACCAACCATACCAACCTTACCAGCCATACCAACCATGACAACCATACCAACCTCACCAACCATATCAACCTTACCAACCATGTCAATCATATCAACCACACAAACCATACCAACCATACCAACCATACCAACCATACCAACTATACCAACCATACCAACCTTACCAACCATGACAACCATACCACCAATACCAACCTCACAAACCATGTCAACCTTACCAACCATGTCAACCATACCAGCCATACCAACCCTACCAACCACACCAACCGTACCAAATATAGCAACCATACCAACCTTACCCACCATGCCAACCATACCAACCATACCAACCATGTCAACCATGCCAACCATACCAACCATACCCACTATACCAACCATGCCAACCATACCAACCTTACCAGCCATACCAACCATGACAACCATACCAACCTCACCAACCATATCAACCTTACTAACCATGCCAACCTTACCAACCATACCAACCACACCAACCGTACCAAATATACCAACCATACCAACCTTACCAACCATGTCAATCATACAAAAATATCAACCTTACCAACCCTGGCAACCATGCCAACCATACCAAACATCACAACCATAACAACCATACCAACCATACCAACAATGCCAACCTTACCAACCATACCAACCATACCAACCACGCCAACCACGCCAACCATACCAACCACACCAACCGTACCAAATATACCAACCATACCAACCTTACCAATCATGTCAATCATACAAAAATATCAACCTTACCAACCCTGCCAACCACGCCAACCATACCAACCATACAAACCATAACAACCATACCAACCTTACCAACCATACCAACAATACCAACCTCATTAACCATGTCAACCTTACCAACCATGTCAACCATAACAACAATGCTAACCTTACCAACCATGCCTACCATACCAACCATAAGAACCATACCAGCCATACCAACCATACCAACCATACCAGCCATACAAACCATACCAACCATACCAACAATACCAACAATGCCAACCTTACCAACCATGTCAATCATACAAAAATATCAACCTTACCAACAATGCCAAAGATACCAACCATACCAACCATGCCAACCATAACAACCATACCAACCATACCAACAATGCCAACCTTATCAACCATACCAACCATACAAACCAAACCAATCTTACCAACCATGCCAACCATGCCAACCTTACCAACCATACCAACAATACCAACCTTACCAACCTTACCAACCATACCAACCTTACCAACCATACCAACCATACCAGCCAAACCAACCTTACCAACCATGACAAACATACCAACCATACCAACCGTAGCAACTACTTCAACCATGCCAACCATACCCAATATACCAACCACGCTAACCATACCAACCATACCAACCATACCAACCATACCACCCATACCAACCATACCAACCATACCAGCCATACCAACCTTACCAACCATGTCAACCATGCCAACCATACCAACCATACTAACCATGTCAACCATGCCAGCCATACCAACCATACCAACCATACCAACCACACCAACCGTACCAAATATACCAACCGTACCAACCATACCAGACATACCAACCATGTCAACCATGCCAACCATACAACCCATACTAACCATGTCAACCATGCCAACCATACCAACCATACCAACCATACCAACCATACCAACCATACCAACCATACCAACCATACCAACCATACCAACCACACCAACCTTACCAACCATGACAACCATGCCAACCATACCAACCATACCAACCATACCAACCATACCAACCATACCAACCATACCAACCATACCAACCATACTAACCATGTCAACCATACCAACCATACCAAATATACCAACCATACCAACCACACCAACCGTACCAAATATACCAACCATACCAACCTTACCAACCATGTCAACCATGCCAACCATACCAACCATACCAACCATGTCAACCATGCCAACCATACCAACCATACCCACTATACCAACCATGACAAACATACCAACCATACCAACCGTAGCAACTACTTCAACCATACCCAATATACCAACCACGCTAACCACGCGAACCATACCAACCATACCAACCATACCAACCATACCACCCATACCAACCATACCAAATATACCAACCATACCAACCACACCAACCGTACCAAATATACCAACCATACCAACCTTACCAACCATGTCAACCATGCCAACCATAGCAACCATGTCAACCATGCCAACCATACCAACCATACTAAATATGTCAACCATGCCAAACATACCAACCATACCAACCATACCAACCATGTCAACCATACCAACCATACCAAATATACCAACCATACCAACCACACCAACCGTAAAAAATATACCAACCATACCAACCTTACCAACCATACCACCCATACCAACCATACCAACCATACCAACCATACCAAATATACCAACCATACCAACCACACCAACCGTACCAAATATACCAACCATACCAACCTTACCAACCATACCAACCACACCAACCGTACCAAATATACCAACCATACCAACCTTACCAACCATGTCAACCATGCCAACCATACCAACCATACCAACCATGTCAACCATGCCAACCATACCAACCATACCCACTATACCAACCATGACAAACATACCAACCATACCAACCGTAGCAACTACTTCAACCATACCCAATATACCAACCACGCTAACCACGCTAACCATACCAACCATACCAACCATACCAACCATACCACCCATACCAACCATACCAACCATACCAGCCATACCAACCTTACCAACCATGTCAACCATGCCAACCATACCAACCATACCAACCATGTCAACCATACCAACCATACCAAATATACCAACCATACCAACCACACCAACCGTAAAAATTATACCAACCATACCAACCTTACCAACCATACCACCCATACCAACCATACCAACCATACCAACCATACCAAATATACCAACCATACCAACCACACCAACCGTACCAAATATACCAACCATACCAACCTTACCAACCATACCAACCACACCAACCGTACCAAATATACCAACCATACCAACCTTACCAACCATGTCAACCATGCCAACCATACCAACCATACCAACCATGTCAACCATGCCAACCATACCAACCATACCAACCATACCAACCATACTAACCATGTCAACCATACCAACCATACCAACCATACCAAATATATCAACCATACCAACCACACCAACCGTAAAAAATATACCAACCATACCAACCTTACCAACCATACCACCCATACCAACCATACCAACCATACCAACCATACCAAATATACCAACCATACCAACCACACCAACCGTACCAAATATACCAACCATACCAACCGTACCAAATATACCAACCATGACAAACATACCAACCATACCAACCGTAGCAACTACTTCAACCATACCCAATATACCAACCACGCTAACCAAGCTAACCATACCAACCATACCAACCATACCAACCATACCACCTATACCAACCATACCAACCATACCAGCCATACCAATCTTACCAACCATGTCAACCATGCCAACCATACCAACCATACTAACCATGTCAACCATGCCAAACATACCAACCATACCAACCATACCAACCATACTAACCATGTCAACCATACCAACCAAACCAAATATACCAACCATACCAACCACACCAACCGTAAAAAATATACCAACCATACCAACCTTACCAACCATACCACCCATACCAACCATACCAACCATACCAAATATACCAACCATACCAACCACACCAACCGTACCAAATATACCAACCATACCAACCTTACCAACCATGTCAACCATGCCAACCATACCAACCATACCAACCATGTCAACCATGCCAACCATACCAACCATACCCACTATACCAACCATGACAAACATACCAACCATACCAACCGTAGCAACTACTTCAACCATACCCAATATACCAACCACGCTAACCACGCTAACCATACCAACCATACCAACCATACCAACCATACCACCCATACCAGCCATACCAACCTTACCAACCATGTCAACCATGCCAACCATACCAACCATACTAACCATGTCAACCATGCCAAACATACCAACCATACCAACCATACCAACCACACCAACCGTACCAAATATACCAACCATACCAACCTTACCAACCATGTCAACCATGCCAACCATACCAACCATACCCACTATACCAACCATGCCAACCACACCAACCGTACCAAATATACCAACCATACCAACTTTACCAACCATGTCAACCATGCCAACCATACCAACCATACCAACCATGTCAACCATGCCAACCATACCAACCATACCCACTATACCAACCATGACAAACATACCAACCATACCAACCGTAGCAACTACTTCAACCATGCCAACCATACCCAATATACCAACCACGCTAACCATACCAACCATACCACCCATACCAACCATACCAACCATACCAGCCATACCAACCTTACCAACCATGTCAACCATGCCAACCATACCAACCATACTAACCATGTCAACCATACCAACCATACCCACTATACCAACCATGCCAACCACACCAACCGTACCAAATATACCAACCATACCAACCTTACCAACCATGTCAACCATGCCAACCATACCAACCATACCAACCATGTCAACCATACCAACCATACCAACCATACCACCCATACCAACCATATCAACCATACCAGCCATACCAACCTTACCAACCATGTCAACCATGCCAACCATACCAACCATACTAACCATGTCAACCATGCCAACCATACCAACCATACCAACCTTACCAACCACACCAACCGTACCAAATATACCAACCATACCAACCATACCAGCCATACCAACCTTACCAACCATGTCAACCATGCCAACCATACCAACCATACTAACCATGTCAACCATGCCAACCATACCAACCATACCAACCACACCAATCTTACCAACCATGAGAACCATACCACCAATACCAACCTCACAAACCATGTCAACCTTACCAACCATGTCAACCATACCAACCATACCAACCATACCAACCATACCAACCATACCAACCACACCAACCGTACCAAATATACCAACCATACCAACCTTACCAACCATGTCAACCATGCCAACCATACCAACCATACCAACCTTACCAACCATGTCAATCATACAAAAATATCAACCTTACCAACCCTGCCAACCATACCAACCTTACCAACCACGCCAATCATACCAACCATACCAACCATACCAACCATACCAACCATACCAACCATACCAACCTTACCAACCATGACAACCATACCACCAATACCAACCTCACAAACCATGTCAACCTTACCAACCATGTCAACCATACCAACCATACCAACCATACCAACCATACCAACCATACCAACCATACCAACCATACCAACCATACCAACCATACCAACCTTACCAACCATGACAACCATACCACCATTACCAACCTCACAAACCATGTCAACCTTACCAACCATGTCAACCATACCAACCATACCAACCATACCAACCATACCAACCTTACCAACCATGACAACCATACCACCAATACCAACCTCACAAACCATGTCAACCTTACCAACCATGTCAACCATACCAACCATACCAACCATACCAACCATACCAACTATACCAACCATACCAACCATACCAACCATACCAACCATACCAACCATACCAACCATACCAACCATACCACCCATACCAACCATACCAACCATAACAGCCATACCAACCTTACCAACCACACCAACCATACCAACCATACCAACAATACCAACCTTACCAACCATGACAACCATACCACCAATACCAACCTCACAAACCATGTCAACCTTACCAACCATATCAACCATACCAACCATACCAACCATACCAACCATACCAACCATACCAACCATACCAACCTTACCAACCATGTCAACCATGCCAACCATACCAACCATACTAACCATGTCAACCATGCCAACCATACCAACCATACTAACCATGTCAACCATGCCAACCATACCAACCATACCAATCATACCAACCACACCAACCATACCAACCATACCAACCATACCAACCTTACCAACCATGAAAACCATACCACCAATACCAACCTCACAAACCATGTCAACCTTACCAACCATGTCAACCATACCAACCATACCAACCATACCAACCATACCAACCATACCAACCATACCAACCATACCAACCTTACCAACCATGTCAACCATGCCAACCATACCAACCATACTAACCATGTCAACCATGCCAACCATACCAACCATACTAACCATGTCAACCATGCCAACCATACCAACCATACCAACCACACCAACCATACCAACCATACCAACCATACCAACCATACCAACCTTACCAACCATGACAACCATACCACCAATACCAACCTCACAAACCATGTCAACCTTACCAACCATGTCAACCATACCAACCATACCAACCATACCAACCATACCAACCATACCAACCATACCAACCATACCAACCATACCAACCATACCAAATTTACCAACCATGTCAACCATGCCAACCATACCAACCATACTAACCATGTCAACCATGCCAACCATACCAACCATACTAACCATGTCAACCATGCCAACCATACCAACCATACCAACCATACCAACCACACCAACCATACCAACAATACCAACCATACCAACCATACCAACCTTACCAACCATGACAACCATACCACCAATACCAACCTCACAAACCATGTCAACCTTACCAGCCATGTCAACCATACCAACCATACCAACCATACCAACCATACCAACCATACCACCCATACCAACCATACCAACCATACCAGCCATACCAACCTTACCAACCATGTCAACCATGCCAACCATACCAACCATACTAACCATGTCAACCATGCCAACCATACCAACCATACCAACCACACCAACCATACCAACCATACCAACCATACCAACCTTACCAACCATGACAACCATACCAACCTTACCAACCATGTCAACCATGCCAACCATACCAACCATACTAACCATGTCAACCATGCCAACCATACCAACCATACCAACCATACCAACCATACCAACCATACCAACCACACCAACCATACCAACCATACCAACCATACCAACCATACCAACCTTACCAACCATGACAACCATACCACCAATACCAACCTCACAAGCCATGTCAACCTTACCAACCATGTCAACCATACCAACCATACCAACCATACCAACCATACCAACCATACCAACCATACCAACCATACCAACCATACCAACCATACCAACCATACCAACCATACCAACCATACCAACCATACCACCCATACCAACCATACCAACCATACCAGCCATACCAACCTTACCAACCATGTCAACCATGCCAACCATACTAACCATGTCAACCATGCCAACCATACCAACCATACCAACCATACCAACCACACCAACCATACCAACCATACCAACCATACCAACCATACCAACCATACCAACCATACCAACCTTACCAACCATGACAACCATACCACCAATACCAAACTCACAAACCATGTCAACCTTACCAACCATGTCAACCATACCAACCATACCAACCATACCAACCATACCAACCATACCAACCATACCAACCATACCAACCATACCAACCTTACCAACCATGTCAACCATGTCAACCATGCCAACCATACCAACCATACTAACCATGTCAACCATGCCAACCATGCCAACCATACCAACCATACCAACCACACCAACCTTACCAACCATGACAACCATACCACCAATACCAACCTCACAAACCATGTCAACCTTACCAACCATGTCAACCATACCAACCATGCCAACCATACCAACCATACCAACCACACCAACCGTACCAAATATACCAACCATACCAACCTTACCAACCATGTCAACCATGCCAACCATACCAACCATACCAACCATGTCAACCATACCAACCATACCAACCATACCAACCATACCAACCATGCCAACCACACCAACCGTACCAAATATACCAACCATACCAACCTTACCAACCATGTCAACCATGCCAACCATACCAACCATACCAACCATGTCAACCATGCCAACCATACCAACCATACCCACTATACCAACCATGACAAATATACCAACCATACCAACCGTAGCAACTACTTCAACCATGCCAACCATACCCAATATACCAACCACGCTAACCATACCAACCATACCACCCATACCAACCATACCAACCATACCAGCCATACCAACCTTACCAACCATGTCAACCATGCCAACCATACCAACCATACTAACCATGTCAACCATGCCAACCATACCAACCATACCAACCATACCAACCACACCAACCGTACCAAATATACCAACCATACCAACCATACCAGCCATACCAACCTTACCAACCATGTCAACCATGCCAACCATACCAACCATACTAACCATGTCAACCATGCCAACCATACCAACCATACCAACCACAGCAACCTTACCAACCATGGCAAACATACCAACCATACTAACCTTAGCAACTATGTCAACCATGCCAACCATACTAACCATACCCACTATACCAACCATGCTAACCATACCAACCATACCAACCATACCAACCATGCCAACCATACCAACCATACCAACCATACCAACCATACCAACCATACCAACCATACCAATCTTACCAACCAAACCAATCTTACCAACCATGCCAACCATACCAACCATACCAACCATACCCACTATACCAACCATGACAAACATACCAACCATACCAACCATACCAACCATACCAACCATACCAACCATACCAACCATACCAACCATACCAACCATACCAACCATACCAACCTTACCAACCATGTCAACCATACCAACCATACCAAACTTACCAACCAAACCAATCTTACCAACCATGCCAACCATACCAACCATACCAACCATACCAACCATACCAACCATACCAACCATACCAACCATACCAACCTTACCAACCATGTCAACCATGTCAACCATGCCAACCATACCAATTATACTAACCATGTCAACCATGCCAACCATGCCAACCATACCAACCATACCAACCACACCAACCTTACCAACCATGACAACCATACCACCAATACCAACCTCACAAACCATGTCAACCTTACCAACCATGTCAACCATACCAACCATGCCAACCATACCAACCATACCAACCACACCAACCGTACCAAATATACCAACCATACCAACCTTACCAACCATGTCAATCATGCCAACCATACCAACCATACCAACCATGTCAACCATACCAACCATACCAACCATACCAACCATGCCAACCACACCAACCGTACCAAATATACCAACCATACCAACCTTACCAACCATGTCAACCATGCCAACCATACCAACCATACCAACCATGTCAACCATGCCAACCATACCAACCATACCCACTATACCAACCATGACAAACATACCAACCATACCAACCGTAGCAACTACTTCAACCATGCCAACCATACCCAATATACCAACCACGCTAACCATACCAACCATACCACCCATACCAACCATACCAACCATACCAGCCATACCAACCTTACCAACCATGTCAACCATGCCAACCATACCAACCATACTAACCATGTCAACCATGCCAACCATACCAACCATACCAACCATACCAACCACACCAACCGTACCAAATATACCAACCATACCAACCATACCAGCCATACCAACCTTACCAACCATGTCAACCATGCCAACCATACCAACCATACTAACCATGTCAACCATGCCAACCATACCAACCATACCAACCACAGCAACCTTACCAACCATGGCAAACATACCAACCATACTAACCTTAGCAACTATGTCAACCATGCCAACCATACTAACCATACCCACTATACCAACCATGCTAACCATACCAACCATACCAACCATACCAACCATGCCAACCATACCAACCATACCAACCATACCAACCATACCAATCTTACTAACCAAACCAATCTTACCAACCATGCCAACCATACCAACCTTACCAACCATACCAACCATACCAACCATACCAACCATACCAACCAAACCAATCTTACCAACCATGCCAACCATACCAACTATACCAACCATACCAACCTTACCACCCATGTCAACCATGCCAACCATACCAACCATACCCACTATACCAACCATGCCAACCACACCAACCGTACCAAATATACCAACCATACCAACTTTACCAACCATGTCAACCATGCCAACCATACCAACCATACCAACCATGTCAACCATGCCAACCATACCAACCATACCCACTATACCAACCATGACAAACATACCAACCATACCAACCATACCACCCATACCAACCATACCAACCATACCAGCCATACCAACCTTACCAACCATGTCAACCATGCCAACCATACCAACCATACTAACCATGTCAACCATACCAACCATACCCACTATACCAACCATGCCAACCACACCAACCGTACCAAATATACCAACCATACCAACCTTACCAACCATGCCAACCATACCAACCTTACCCACCATGCCAACCATACCAACCATACCAACCATGTCAACCATGTCAACCATGCCAACCATACCGACCATACCCACTATACCAACCATGCCAACCACACCAACCGTACCAAATATACCAACCATACCAACTTTACCAACCATGTCAACCATGCCAACCATACCAACCATACCAACCATACCAACCATGTCAACCATGCCAACCATACCAACCATACCCACTATACCAACCATGCCAACCACACAAACCGTACCAAATATACCAACCATACCAACTTTACCAACCATGTCAACCATGCCAACCATACCAACCATACCAACCATGTCAACCATGCCAACCATACCAACCATACCCACTATACCAACCATGACAAACATACCAACCATACCAACCGTAGCAACTACTTCAACCATGCCAACCATACCCAATATACCAACCACGCTAACCATACCAACCATACCAACCATACCACCCATACCAACCATACCAACCATACCAGCCATACCAACCTTACCAACCATGTCAACCATGCCAACCATACCAACCATACTAACCATGTCAACCATACCAACCATACCCACTATACCAACCATGCCAACCACACCAACCGTACCAAATATACCAACCATACCAACCTTACCAACCATGCCAACCATACCAACCTTACCCACCATGCCAACCATACCAACCATACCAACCTTACCAACCATGTCAACCATGCCAACCATACCAACCATACTAACCATGTCAACCATACCAACCATACCCACTATACCAACCATGCCAACCACACCAACCGTACCAAATATACCAACCATACCAACCTTACCAACCATGCCAACCATACCAACCTTACCCACCATGCCAACCATACCAACCATACTAACCATGTCAACCATACCAACCATACCCACTATACCAACCATGCCAACCACACCAACCGTACCAAATATACCAACCATACCAACCTTACCAACCATGCCAACCATACCAACCTTACCAACCATGACAACCATACCAACCTCACCAACCGTATCAACCTTACCAACCATGCTAACCTTACCAACCATACCAACCACACCAACCGTACCAAATATACCAACCATACCAACCTTACCAACCATGTCAATCATACAAAAATATCAACCTTACCAACCCTGGCAACCATACCAACCATACCAAACATGACAACCATAACAACCATACCAACCATACCAACAATGCCAACCTTACCAACCATACCAACCATACCAACCACGCCAACCACGCCAACCATACCAACCATACCAACCATACCAACCACACCAACCGTACCAAATATACCAACCATACCAACCTTACCAATCATGTCAATCATACAAAAATATCAACCTTACCAACCCTGCCAACCACGCCAACCATACCAACCATACCAACCATACAAACCATACCAACCATACCAACCATACCAACCTTACCAACCATACCAACAATACCAACCTCACCAACCATGTCAACCTTACCAACCATGTCAACCATAACAACAATGCTAACCTTACCAACCATGCCAACCGTACCAACCATAAGAACCATACCAGCCATACCAACCATACCAACCATACCAGCCATACAAACCATACCAACCATACCAACAATACCAACAATGCCAACCTTACCAACCATGTCAATCATACAAAAATATCAACCTTACCAACCCTGCCAAAGATACCAACCATACCAACCATGCCAACCATAACAACCATACCAACCATACCAACAATGCCAACCTTATCAACCATACCAACCATACCAACCAAACCAATCTTACCAACCATGCCAACCATGCCAACCTTACCAACCATACCAACCATACCAACCTTACCAACCATACCAACCATACCAACCATACCAACCTTACCAACCATGACAACCATACCAACCATACCAACCATACCAACCTTACCAACCATACCAACCATACCAACCATACCAACAACACCAACCGTACCAAATATACCAACCATACCAACCTTACCAACCATGTCAACCATGCCAACCATACCAACCATACCAACCATGTCAACCATGCCAACCATACCAACCATACCCACTATACCAAACATGCCAACCATACCAACCTTACCAGCCATACCAACCATGACAACCATACCAACCTCACCAACCATATCAACCTTACCAACCATGTCAACCATATCAACCACACAAACCATACCAACCATACCAACCATACCAATCATACCAACCATACCAACCATACCAACCATACCAACCATACCAACCATACCAACCATACCAACCATACCAACCATACCAACCTTACCAACCATGACAACCATACCACCAATACCAACCTCACAAACCATGTCAACCTTACCAACCATGTCAACCATACCAGCCATACCAACCATACCAACCACACCAACCGTACCAAATATAGCAACCATACCAACCTTACCCACCATGCCAACCATACCAACCATACCCACTATACCAACCATGCCAACCATACCAACCTTACCATCCATACCAACCATGACAACCATACCAACCTCACCAACCATATCAACCTTACCAACCATGCCAACCTTACCAACCATACCAACCACACCAACCGTAAAAAATATACCAACCATACCAACCTTACCAACCATGTCAATCATACAAAAATATCAACTTTACCAACCCTGGCAACCATACCAGCCATACCAAACATGACAACCATAACAACCATACCAACCATACCAACAATGCCAACCTTACCAACCATACCAACCATACCAACCATACCAACCACGCCAACCACGCCAACATAACCAACCATACCAACCACACCAACCGTACCAAATATACCAACCATACCAACCTTACCAATCATGTCAATCATACAAAAATATCAACCTTACCAACCCTGCCAACCACGCCAACCATACCAACCATACCAACCATACAAACCATACCAATCATACCAACCTTACCAACCATACCAACAATACCAACCTCACCAACCATGTCAACCTTACCAACCATGTCAACCATAACAACAATGCTAACCTTACCAACCATGCCAACCGTACCAACCATAAGAACCATACCAGCCATACCAACCATACCAACCATGCCAACCATAACAACCATACCAACCATACCAACAATGCCAACCTTATCAACCATACCAACCATACCAACCAAACCAATATTACCAACCATGCCAACCATGCCAACCATGCCAACCTTACCAACCATACCAACCATACCAACCTTACCAACCATACCAACCTTACCAACCATACCAACCATACCAGCCAAACCAACCTTACCAACCATGACAAACATACCAACCATACCAACCGTAGCAACTACTTCAACCATGCCAACCATATCCAATATACCAACCACGCTAACCATACCAACCATACCAACCATACCAACCATACCAGCCATACCAACCTTACCAACCATACCAACCTTACCAACCATACCACCCATACCAACCATACCAACCATACCAGCCATACCAACCTTACCAACCATGTCAACCATGCCAAACATACCAACCATACTAACCATGTCAACCATGCCAACCATACCAACCATACCAACCATACCAACCATGCCAACCATACCAACCATACCAATAATGTATACCTTACCAACCATACCAACCACACCAACCGTACCAAATATATAAACCATAAAAGCCTTACCAACCATGTCATACATACAAAAATATCAACCTTACCAACCCTGCCAACCATACCAACCATACCAACCATGCCAACCATAACAACCATACCAACAATGCCAATCTTACCAACCATACCAACCACGCGAACCATAAGAACCATACCAACCATACCAACCATACCAACCACGCCAACCATACCAACCATACCAACCATACCAACCATACCAACCTTACCAACCATGACAACCATACCACCAATACCAACCTCACAAACCATGTCAACCTTACCAACCTTACCAACCATGTCAACCATACCCACCATACAATTCATACCCACCATACCAACAACACCAACCGTACCAAATATACCAACCATACCAACCTTACCAACCATGTCAACCATGCCAACCATACCAACCATACCAACCATGTCAACCATGCCAACCATACCAACCATACCCACTATACCAACCATACCAACCTTACCAGCCATACCAACCATGACAACCATACCAACCTCACCAACCATATCAACCTTACCAACCATGTCAATCATATCAACCACACAAACCATACCAACCATACCAACCATACCAACCATACCAACCATACCAACCATACCAACTATACCAACCATACCAACCTTACCAACCATGACAACCATACCACCAATACCAACCTCACAAACCATGTCAACCTTACCAACCATGTCAACCATACCAGCCATACCAACCATACCAACCACACCAACCGTACCAAATATAGCAACCATACCAACCTTACCCACCATGCCAACCATACCAACCATACCAACCATACCAACCATGTCAACCATGCCAACCATACCAACCATACCCACTATACCAACCATGCCAACCATACCAACCTTACCAGCCATACCAACCATGACAACCATACCAACCTCACCAACCATATCAACCTTACTAACCATGCCAACCTTACCAACCATACCAACCACACCAACCGTACCAAATATACCAACCATACCAACCTTACCAACCATGTCAATCATACAAAAATATCAACCTTACCAACCCTGGCAACCATGCCAACCATACCAAACATCACAACCATAACAACCATACTAACCATACCAACAATGCCAACCTTACCAACCATACCAACCATACCAACCACGCCAACCACGCCAACCATACCAACCATACCAACCACACCAACCGTACC
This sequence comes from Thelaira solivaga, assembly GCA_947397855.1. Lineage (NCBI taxonomy): Eukaryota > Metazoa > Arthropoda > Insecta > Diptera > Tachinidae > Thelaira > Thelaira solivaga. Next base: position 24,786,532 of record OX377615.1, on the reverse strand, counting down.
AAATATACCAACCATACCAACCTTACCAATCATGTCAATCATACAAAAATATCAACCTTACCAACCCTGCCAACCACGCCAACCATACCAACCATACAAACCATAACAACCATACCAACCTTACCAACCATACCAACAATACCAACCTCATTAACCATGTCAACCTTACCAACCATGTCAACCATAACAACAATGCTAACCTTACCAACCATGCCTACCGTACCAACCATAAGAACCATACCAGCCATACCAACCATACCAACCATACCAGCCATACAAACCATACCAACCATACCAACAATACCAACAATGCCAACCTTACCAACCATGTCAATCATACAAAAATATCAACCTTACCAACAATGCCAAAGATACCAACCATACCAACCATGCCAACCATAACAACCATACCAACCATACCAACAATGCCAACCTTATCAACCATACCAACCATACAAACCAAACCAATCTTACCAACCATGCCAACCATGCCAACCTTACCAACCATACCAACAATACCAACCTTACCAACCATACCAACCTTACCAACCATACCAACCATACCAGCCAAACCAACCTTACCAACCATGACAAACATACCAACCATACCAACCGTAGCAACTACTTCAACCATGCCAACCATACCCAATATACCAACCACGCTAACCATACCAACCATACCAACCATACCAACCATACCACCCATACCAACCATACCAACCATACCAGCCATACCAACCTTACCAACCATGTCAACCATGCCAACCATACCAACCATACTAACCATGTCAACCATGCCAGCCATACCAACCATACCAACCATACCAACCACACCAACCGTACCAAATATACCAACCGTACCAACCATACCAGACATACCAACCATGTCAACCATGCCAACCATACAACCCATACTAACCATGTCAACCATGCCAACCATACCAACCATACCAACCATACCAACCACACCAACCTTACCAACCATGACAACCATGCCAACCATACCAACCATACCAACCATACCAACCATACCAACCATACCAACCATACCAACCATATCAACCATACCAACCATACTAACCATGTCAACCATACCAACCATACCAAATATACCAACCATACCAACCACACCAACCGTACCAAATATACCAACCATACCAACCTTACCAACCATGTCAACCATGCCAACCATACCAACCATACCAACCATGTCAACCATGCCAACCATACCAACCATACCCACTATACCAACCATGACAAACATACCAACCATACCAACCGTAGCAACTACTTCAACCATACCCAATATACCAACCACGCTAACCACGCTAACCATACCAACCATACCAACCATACCAACCATACCAACCATACCACCTATACCAACCATACCAACCATACCAGCCATACCAATCTTACCAACCATGTCAACCATGCCAACCATACCAACCATACTAACCATGTCAACCATGCCAAACATACCAACCATACCAACCATACCAACCATACTAACCATGTCAACCATACCAACCATACCAAATATACCAACCATACCAACCACACCAACCGTAAAAAATATACCAACCATACCAACCTTACCAACCATACCACCCATACCAACCATACCAACCATACCAACCATACCAAATATACCAACCATACCAACCACACCAACCGTACCAAATATACCAACCATACCAACCTTACCAACCATGTCAACCATGCCAACCATACCAACCATACCAACCATGTCAACCATGCCAACCATACCAACCATACCCACTATACCAACCATGACAAACATACCAACCATACCAACCGTAGCAACTACTTCAACCATACCCAATATACCAACCACGCTAACCACGCTAACCATACCAACCATACCAACCATACCAACCATACCACCCATACCAACCATACCAACCATACCAGCCATACCAACCTTACCAACCATGTCAACCATGCCAACCATACCAACCATGTCAACCATGCCAAACATACCAACCATACCAACCATACCAACCACACCAACCGTACCAAATATACCAACCATACCAACCTTACCAACCATGTCAACCATGCCAACCATACCAACCATACCCACTATACCAACCATGCCAACCACACCAACCGTACCAAATATACCAACCATACCAACTTTACCAACCATGTCAACCATGCCAACCATACCAACCATACCAACCATGTCAACCATGCCAACCATACCAACCATACCCACTATACCAACCATGACAAACATACCAACCATACCAACCGTAGCAACTACTTCAACCATGCCAACCATACCCAATATACCAACCACGCTAACCATACCAACCATACCAACCATACCACCCAAACCAACCATACCAACCATACCAGCCATACCAACCTTACCAACCATGTCAACCATGCCAACCATACCAACCATACTAACCATGTCAACCATACCAACCATACCCACTATACCAACCATGCCAACCACACCAACCGTACCAAATATACCAACCATACCAACCTTACCAACCATGTCAACCATGCCAACCATACCAACCATACCAACCATGTCAACCATACCAACCATACCAACCATACCACCCATACCAACCATATCAACCATACCAGCCATACCAACCTTACCAACCATGTCAACCATGCCAACCATACCAACCATACTAACTATGTCAACCATGCCAACCATACCAACCATACCAACCTTACCAACCACACCAACCGTACCAAATATACCAACCATACCAACCATACCAGCCATACCAACCTTACCAACCATGTCAACCATGCCAACCATACCAACCATACTAACCATGTCAACCATGCCAACCATACCAACCATACCAACCACACCAATCTTACCAACCATGAGAACCATACCACCAATACCAACCTCACAAACCATGTCAACCTTACCAACCATGTCAACCATACCAACCATACCAACCATACCAACCATACCAACCATACCAACCATACCAACCACACCAACCGTACCAAATATACCAACCATACCAACCTTACCAACCATGTCAACCATGCCAACCATACCAACCATACCAACCTTACCAACCATGTCAATCATACAAAAATATCAACCTTACCAACCCTGCCAACCATACCAACCATACCAACCGTACCAACCACGCCAATCATACCAACCATACCAACCATACCAACCATACCAACCATACCAACCTTACCAACCATGACAACCATACCACCAATACCAACCTCACAAACCATGTCAACCTTACCAACCATGTCAACCATACCAACCATACCAACCATACCAACCATACCAACCATACCAACCATACCAACCTTACCAACCATGACAACCATACCACCAATACCAACCTCACAAACCATGTCAACCTTACCAACCATGTCAACCATACCAACCATACCAACCATACCAACCATACCAACCATACCAACCTTACCAACCATGACAACCATACCACCAATACCAACCTCACAAACCATGTCAACCTTACCAACCATGTCAACCATACCAACCATACCAACCATACCAACCATACCAACCATACCAACCATACCAACCATGTCAACCATGCCAACCATACCAACCATACCCACTATACCAACCATGCCAACCATACCAACCTTACCAGCCATACCAACCATGACAACCATACCAACCTCACCAACCATATCAACCTTACTAACCATGCCAACCTTACCAACCATACCAACCACACCAACCGTACCAACTATACCAACCATACCAACCTTACCAACCATGTCAATCATACAAAAATATCAACCTTACCAACCCTGGCAACCATGCCAACCATACCAAACATCACAACCATAACAACCATACTAACCATACCAACAATGCCAACCTTACCAACCATACCAACCATACCAACCACGCCAACCACGCCAACCATACCAACCATACCAACCACACCAACCGTACCAAATATACCAACCATACCAACCTTACCAATCATGTCAATCATACAAAAATATCAACCTTACCAACCCTGCCAACCACGCCAACCATACCAACCATACAAACCATAACAACCATACCAACCTTACCAACCATACCAACAATACCAACCTCATTAACCATGTCAACCTTACCAACCATGTCAACCATAACAACAATGCTAACCTTACCAACCATGCCTACCGTACCAACCATAAGAACCATACCAGCCATACCAACCATACCAACCATACCAGCCATACAAACCATACCAACCATACCAACAATACCAACAATGCCAACCTTACCAACCATGTCAATCATACAAAAATATCAACCTTACCAACAATGCCAAAGATACCAACCATACCAACCATGCCAACCATAACAACCATACCAACCATACCAACAATGCCAACCTTATCAACCATACCAACCTTACCAACCATACCAACCATACCAGCCAAACCAACCTTACCAACCATGACAAACATACCAACCATACCAACCGTAGCAACTACTTCAACCATGCCAACCATACCCAATATACCAACCACGCTAACCATACCAACCATACCAACCATACCAACCATACCACCCATACCAACCATACCAACCATACCAGCCATACCAACCTTACCAACCATGTCAACCATGCCAACCATACCAACCATATTAACCATGTCAACCATGCCAGCCATACCAACCATAGCAACCATACCAACCATACCAACCACACCAACCGTACCAAATATACCAACCGTACCAACCATACCAGACATACCAACCATGTCAACCATGCCAACCATACAACCCATACTAACCATGTCAACCATGCCAACCATACCAACCATACCAACCATACCAACCATACCAACCATACCAACCATACCAACCATACCAACCATACCAACCATACCAACCACACCAACCTTACCAACCATGACAACCATGCCAACCATACCAACCATACCAACCATACCAACCATACCAACCATATCAACCATACCAACCATACTAACCATGTCAACCATACCAACCATACCAAATATACCAACCATACCAACCACACCAACCGTACCAAATATACCAACCATACCAACCTTACCAACCATGTCAACCATGCCAACCATACCAACCATACCAACCATGTCAACCATGCCAACCATACCAACCATACCCACTATACCAACCATGACAAACATACCAACCATACCAACCGTAGCAACTACTTCAACCATACCCAATATACCAACCACGCTAACCACGCTAACCATACCAACCATACCATCCATACCAACCATACCACCTATACCAACCATACCAACCATACCAGCCATACCAATCTTACCAACCATGTCAACCATGCCAACCATACCAACCATACTAACCATGTCAACCATGTCAACCATGCCAAACATACCAACCATACCAACCATACCAACCATACCAACCATACTAACCATGTCAACCATACCAACCATACCAAATATACCAACCATACCAACCACACCAACCGTAAAAAATATACCAACCATACCAACCTTACCAACCATACCACCCATACCAACCATACCAACCATACCAACCATACCAAATATACCAACCATACCAACCACACCAACCGTACCAAATATACCAACCATACCAACCTTACCAACCATGTCAACCATGCCAACCATACCAACCATACCAACCATGTCAACCATGCCAACCATACCAACCATACCCACTATACCAACCATGACAAACATACCAACCATACCAACCGTAGCAACTACTTCAACCATACCCAATATACCAACAACGCTAACCACGCTAACCATACCAACCATACCAACCATACCAACCATACCACCCATACCAACCATACCAACCATACCAGCCATACCAACCTTACCAACCATGTCAACCATGCCAACCATACCAACCATACTAACCATGTCAACCATGCCAAACATACCAACCATACCAACCATACCAACCACACCAACCGTACCAAATATACCAACCATACCAACCTTACCAACCATGTCAACCATGCCAACCATACCAACCATACCCACTATACCAACCATGCCAACCACACCAACCGTACCAAATATACCAACCATACCAACTTTACCAACCATGTCAACCATGCCAACCATACCAACCATACCAACCATGTCAACCATGCCAACCATACCAACCATACCCACTATACCAACCATGACAAACATACCAACCATACCAACCGTAGCAACTACTTCAACCATGCCAACCATACCCAATATACCAACCACGCTAACCATACCAACCATACCAACCATACCACCCATACCAACCATACCAACCATACCAGCCATACCAACCTTACCAACCATGTCAACCATGCCAACCATACCAACCATACTAACCATGTCAACCATACCAACCATACCCACTATACCAACCATGCCAACCACACCAACCGTACCAAATATACCAACCATACCAACCTTACCAACCATGTCAACCATGCCAACCATACCAACCATACCAACCATGTCAACCATACCAACCATACCAACCATACCACCCATACCAACCATATCAACCATACCAGCCATACCAACCTTACCAACCATGTCAACCATGCCAACCATACCAACCATACTAACCATGTCAACCATGCCAACCATACCAACCATACCAACCTTACCAACCACACCAACCGTACCAAATATACCAACCATACCAACCATACCAGCCATACCAACCTTACCAACCATGTCAACCATGCCAACCATACCAACCATACTAACCATGTCAACCATGCCAACCATACCAACCATACCAACCACACCAATCTTACCAACCATGAGAACCATACCACCAATACCAACCTCACAAACCATGTCAACCTTACCAACCATGTCAACCATACCAACCATACCAACCATACCAACCATACCAACCATACCAACCATACCAACCACACCAACCGTACCAAATATACCAACCATACCAACCTTACCAACCATGTCAACCATGCCAACCATACCAACCATACCAACCTTACCAACCATGTCAATCATACAAAAATATCAACCTTACCAACCCTGCCAACCATACCAACCATACCAACCTTACCAACCATGACAACCATACCACCAATACCAACCTCACAAACCATGTCAACCTTACCAACCATGTCAACCATACCAACCATACCAACCATACCAACCATACCAACCATACCAACCTTACCAACCATGACAACCATACCACCAATACCAACCTCACAAACCATGTCAACCTTACCAACCATGTCAACCATACCAACCATACCAACCATACCAACCATACCAACCATACCAACCATACCAACCATACCAACCATACCAACCATACCAACCATACCAACCATACCACCCATACCAACCATACCTACCAGCCATACAACCCTTACCAACCACACCAACCATACCAACCATACCAACCATACCAACCTTACCAACCATGACAACCATACCACCAATACCAACCTCACAAACCATGTCAACCTTACCAACCATATCAACCATACCAACCATACCAACCATACCAACCATACCAACCATACCAACCATACCAACCATACCAACCTTACCAACCATGTCAACCATGCCAACCATACCAACCATACTAACCATGTCAACCATGCCAACCATACCAACCATACTAACCATGTCAACCATGCCAACCATACCAACCATACCAATCATACCAACCACACCAACCATACCAAAAATACCAACCATACCAACCTTACCAACCATGAAAACCATACCGCCAATACCAACCTCACAAACCATGTCAACCTTACCAACCATGTCAACCATACCAACCATACCAACCATACCAACCATACCAACCATACCAACCATACCAACCATACCAACCTTACCAACCATGTCAACCATGCCAACCATACCAACCATACTAAACATGTCAACCATGCCAACCATACCAACCATACTAACCATGTCAACCATGCCAACCATACCAACCATACCAACCACACCAACCATACCAACCATACCAACCATACCAACCATACCAACCATACCAACCTTACCAACCATGACAACCATACCACCAATACCAACCTCACAAACCATGTCAACCTTACCAACCATGTCAACCATACCAACCATACCAACCATACCAACCATACCAACCATACCAACCATACCAACCATACCAACCATACCAACCATACCAACCATACCAACCTTACCAACCATGTCAACCATGCCAACCATACCAACCATACTAACCATGTCAACCATGCCAACCATACCAACCATACTAACCATGTCAACCATGCCAACCATACCAACCATACAAACCATACCAACCACACCAACCATACCAACAATACCAACCATACCAACCATACCAACCTTACCAACCATACCACCAATACCAACCTCACAAACCATGTCAACCTTACCAGCCATGTCAACCATACCAACCATACCAACCATACCAACCATACCAACCATACCAACCATACCAACCATACCACCCATACCAACCATACCAACCATACCAGCCATACCAACCTTACCAACCATACCAACCATACCAACCATACCAACCATACCAACCTTACCAACCATGACAACCATACCAACCTTACCAACCATGTCAACCATGCCAACCATATAAACCATACTAACCATGTCAACCATGCCAACCATACCAACCATACTAACCATGTCAACCATGCCAACCATACCAACCATACCAATCATACCAACCATACCAACCATACCAACCACACCAACCATACCAACCATACCAACCATACCAACCATACCAACCATACCAACCATACCAACCATACCAACCATACCAACCATACCAACCATGACAACCATACCACCAATACCAACCTCACAAGCCATGTCAACCTTACCAACCATGTCAACCATACCAACCATACCAACCATACCAACCATACCAACCATACCAACCATACCAACCATACCAACCATACCAACCATACCAACCATACCACCCATACCAACCATACCAACCATACCAGCCATACCAACCTTACCAACCATGTCAACCATGCCAACCATACCAACCATACTAACCATGTCAACCATGCCAACCATACCAACCATACCAACCATACCAACCACACCAACCATACCAACCATACCAACCATACCAACCATACCAACCTTACCAACCATGACAACCATACCACCAATACCAAACTCACAAACCATGTCAACCTTACCAACCATGTCAACCATACCAACCATACCAACCATACCAACCATACCAACCATACCAACAATACCAACCATACCAACCTTACCAACCATGTCAACCATGTCAACCATGCCAACCATACCAACCATACTAACCATCTCAACCATGCCAACCATGCCAACCATACCAACCATACCAACCACACCAACCTTACCAACCATGACAACCATACCACCAATACCAACCTCACAAACCATGTCAACCTTACCAACCATGTCAACCATACCAACCATGCCAACCATACCAACCATACCAACCACACCAACCGTACCAAATATACCAAACATACCAACCTTACCAACCATGTCAACCATGCCAACCATACCAACCATACCAACCATGTCAACCATACCAACCATACCAACCATACCAACCATACCAACCATGCCAACCACACCAACCGTACCAAATATACCAACCATACCAACCTTACCAAAGATGTCAACCATGCCAACCATACCAACCATACCAACCATGTCAACCATGCCAACCATACCAACCATACCCACTATACCAACCATGACAAATATACCAACCATACCAACCGTAGCAACTACTTCAACCATGCCAACCATACCCAATATACCAACCACGCTAACCATACCAACCATACCACCCATACCAACCATACCAACCATACCAGCCATACCAACCTTACCAACCATGTCAACCATGCCAACCATACCAACCATACTAACCATGTCAACCATGCCAACCATACCAACCATACCAACCATACCAACCACACCAACCGTACCAAATATACCAACCATACCAACCATACCAGCCATACCAACCTTACCAACCATGTCAACCATGCCAACCATACCAACCATACTAACCATGTCAACCATGCCAACCATACCAACCATACCAACCACAGCAACCTTACCAACCATGGCAAACATACCAACCATACTAACCTTAGCAACTATGTCAACCATGCCAACCATACTAACCATACCCACTATACCAACCATGCTAACCATACCAACCATACCAACCATACCAACCATGCCAACCATACCAACCATACCAACCATACCAACCATACCAATCTTACCAACCAAACCAATCTTACCAACCATGCCAACCATACCAACCATACCAACCATACCCACTATACCAACCATGACAAACATACCAACCATACCAACCATACCAACCATACCAACCATACCAACCATACCAACCTTACCAACCATGTCAACTATACCAACCATACCAACCATACCAACCATACCAACCATACCAACCATACCAACCATACCAACCATACCAACCTTACCAACCATGTCAACCATGTCAACCATGCCAACCATACCAACCACACTAACCATGTCAACCATGCCAACCATGCCAACCATACCAACCATACCAACCACACCAACCTTACCAACCATGACAACCATACCACCAATACCAACCTCACAAACCATGTCAACCTTACCAACCATGTCAACCATACCAACCATGCCAACCATACAAACCATACCAACCACACCAACCGTACCAAATATACCAACCATACCAACCTTACCAACCATGTCAATCATGCCAACCATACCAACCCTACCAACCATGTCAACCATGCCAACCATACCAACCATACCCACTATACCAACCATGACAAACATACCAACCATACCAACCATAGCAACTACTTCAACCATGCCAACCATACCCAATATACCAACCACGCTAACCATACCAACCATACCACCCATACCAACCATACCAACCATACCAGCCATACCAACTTTACCAACCATGTCAACCATGCCAACCATACCAACCATACTAACCATGTCAACCATGCCAACCATACCAACCATACCAACCATACCAACCATACCAACCACACCAACCGTACCAAATATACCAACCATACCAACCTTACCAACCATGTCAACCATGCCAACCATACCAACCATACCAACCATGTCAACCATGCCAACCATACCAACCATACCCACTATACCAACCATGACAAACATACCAACCATACCAACCATAGCAACTACTTCAACCATGCCAACCATACCCAATATACCAACCACGCTAACCATACCAACCATACCACCCATACCAACCATACCAACCATACCAGCCATACCAACTTTACCAACCATGTCAACCATGCCAACCATACCAACCATACTAACCATGTCAACCATGCCAACCATACCAACCATACCAACCATACCAACCACACCAACCGTACCAAATATACCAACCATACCAACCATACCAGCCATACCAACCTTACCAACCATGTCAACCATGCCAACCATACCAACCATACTAACCATGTCAACCATGCCAACCATACCAACCACAGCAACCTTACCAACCATGGCAAACATACCAACCATACTAACCTTAGCAACTATGTCAACCATGCCAACCATACTAACCATACCCACTATACCAACCATGCTAACCATACCAACCATACCAACCATACCAACCATGCCAACCATACCAACCATACCAACCATACCAACCATACCAACCATACCAATCTTACCAACCAAACCAATCTTACCAACCATGCCAACCATACCAACCTTACCAAAAATACCAACCATACCAACCATACCAACCATACCAACCAAACCAATCTTACCAACCATGCCAACCATACCAACTATACCAACCATACCAACCTTACCAACCATGTCAACCATGCCAACCATACCAACCATACCAACCATGTCAACCATGCCAACCATACCAACCATACCCACTATACCAACCATGACAAACATACCAACCATACCAACCGTAGCAACTACTTCAACCATGCTAACCATACCCAATATACCAACCACGCTAACCATACCAACCATACCAACCATACCACCCATACCAACCATACCAACAATACCAACCATGCTAACCACACCAACCGTACCAAATATACCAACCATACCAACCTTACCAACCATGTCAACCATGCCAACCATACCAACCATACCAACCATGTCAACCATACCAACCATACCAACCATACCACCCATACCAACCATATCAACAATACCAGCCATACCAACCTTACCAACCATGTCAACCATGCCAACCATACCAACCATACCAACCATGTCAACCATACCAACCATACCAACCATACCACCCATACCAACCATATCAACAATACCAGCCATACCAACCTTACCAACCATGTCAACCATGCCAACCATACCAACCATACTAACCATGTCAACCATGCCAACCATACCAACCATACCAACCATACCAACCTTACCAACCACACCAACCGTACCAAATATAACAACCATACCAACCATACCAGCCATACCAACCTTACCAACCATGTCAACCATGCCAACCATACCAACCATACTAACCATGTCAACCATGCCAACCATACCAACCATACCAACCACACCAATCTTACCAACCATGAGAACCATACCACCAATACCAACCTCACAAACCATGTCAACCTTACCAACCATGTCAACCATACCAACCATACCAACCATACCAACCATACCAACCATACCAACCATACCAACCACACCAACCGTACCAAATATACCAACCATACCAACCTTACCAACCATGTCAACCATGCCAACCATACCAACCATACCAACCTTACCAACCATGTCAATCATACAAAAATATCAACCTTACCAACCCTGCCAACCATACCAACCATACCAACCTTACCAACCACGCCAATCATACCAACCATACCAACCATACCAACCATACCAACCATACCAACCTTACCAACCATGACAACCATACCACCAATACCAACCTCACAAACCATGTCAACCTTACCAACCATGTCAACCATACCAACCATACCAACCATACCAACCATACCAACCATACCAACCACACCAACCGTACCAAATATACCAACCACACCAACCGTACCAAATATACCAACCATACCAACCTTACCAACCATGTCAACCATGCCAACCATACCAACCATACCAACCATGTCAACCATGCCAACCATACCAACCATACCCACTATACCAACCATGACAAACATACCAACCATACCAACCGTAGCAACTACTTCAACCATGCCAACCATACCCAATATACCAACCACGCTAACCATACCAACCATACCAACCATACCAATCATACCAACCATACCAACCATACCAACCTTACCAACCATGACAACCATACCACCAATACCAACCTCACAAACCATGTCAACCTTACCAACCATGTCAACCATACCAACCATACCAACCATACCAACCATACCAACCATACCAACCATACCAACCATACCAACCATACCAACCATACCAACCATACCACCCATACCAACCATACCAACCATACCAGCCATACCAACCTTACCAACCATGTCAACCATGCCAACCATACCAACCATACTAACCATGTCAACCATGCCAACCATACCAACCATACCAACCATACCAACCACACCAACCATACCAACCATACCAACCATACCAACCTTACCAACCATGACAACCATACCACCAATACCAACCTCACAAACCATGTCAACCTTACCAACCATGTCAACCATACCAACCATACCAACCATACCAACCTTACCAACCATGTCAACCATGCCAACCATACCAACCATACTAACCATGTCAACCATGCCAACCATACCAACCATACTAACCATGTCAACCATGCCAACCATACCAACCATACCAACCATACCAACCACACCAACCATACCAACCATACCAACCATACCAACCTTACCAACCATGACAACCATACCACCAATACCAACCTCACAAACCATGTCAACCTTACCAACCATGTCAACCATACCAACCATACCAACCATACCAACCATACCAACTATACCAACCATACCAACCATACCAACCATACCAACCTTACCAACCATGTCAACCATGCCAACCATACCAACCATACTAACCATGTCAACCATGCCAACCATACCAACCATACTAACCATGTCAACCATGCCAACCATACCAACCATACCAACCATACCAACCACACCAACCATACCAACCATACCAACCATACCAACCATACCAACCTTACCAACCATGACAACCATACCACCAATACCAACCTCACAAACCATGTCAACCTTACCAGCCATGTCAACCATACCAACCATACCAACTATACCAACCATACCAACCATACCAACCATACCAACCTTACCAACCATGTCAACCATGCCAACCATACCAACCATACTAACCATGTCAACCATGCCAACCATACCAACCACACCAACCATACCAACCATACCAACCATACCAACCATACCAACCTTACCAACCATGACAACCATACCACCAATACCAACCTCACAAACCATGTCAACCTTACCAGCCATGTCAACCATACCAACCATACCAACCATACCAACCATACCAACCATACCAACCATACCAACCATACCAACCTTACCAACCATGACAACCATACCAACCTTACCAACCTTACCAACCATGTCAACCATGCCAACCATACCAACCATACTAACCATGTCAACCATGCCAACCATACCAACCATACTAACCATGTCAACCATGCCAACCATACCAACCATACCAACCATACCAACCACACCAACCATACCAACCATACCAACCATACCAACCATACCAACCTTACCAACCATGTCAACCATACCACCAATACCAACCTCACAAACCATGTCAACCTTACCAACCATGTCAACCATACCAACCATACCAACCATACCAACCATACCAACCATACCAACCATACCAACCATACCAACCATACCAACCATACCAACCATACCAATCTTACCAACCATGACAACCATACCACCAATACCAACCTCACAAACCATGTCAACCTTACCAACCATGTCAACCATACCAACCATGCCAACCATACCAACCATACCAACCATACCAACCATACCAACCATACCAACCTTACCAACCATGACAACCATACCACCAATACCAACCTCACAAACCATGTCAACCTTACCAACCATGTCAACCATGCCAACCATACCAACCATACCAACCATACCAACCACACCAACCATACCAACCATACCAACCATACCAACCATACCAACCATACCAACCATACCAACCATACCAACCTTACCAACCATGTCAACCATGTCAACCATGCCAACCATACCAACCATACTAACCATCTCAACCATGCCAACCATGCCAACCATACCAACCATACCAACCACACCAACCTTACCAACCATGACAACCATACCACCAATACCAACCTCACAAACCATGTCAACCTTACCAACCATGTCAACCATACCAACCATGCCAACCATACCAACCATACCAACCACACCAACCGTACCAAATATACCAACCATACCAACCTTACCAACCATGTCAACCATGCCAACCATACCAATCATACCAACCATGTCAACCATACCAACCATACCAACCATACCAACCATACCAACCATGCCAACCACACCAACCGTACCAAATATACCAACCATACCAACCTTACCAAAGATGTCAACCATGCCAACCATACCAACCATACCAACCATGTCAACCATGCCAACCATACCAACCATACCCACTATACCAACCATGACAAATATACCAACCATACCAACCGTAGCAACTACTTCAACCATGCCAACCATACCCAATATACCAACCACGCTAACCATACCAACCATACCACCCATACCAACCATACCAACCATACCAGCCATACCAACCTTACCAACCATGTCAACCATGCCAACCATACCAACCATACTAACCATGTCAACCATGCCAACCATACCAACCATACCAACCACACCAACCGTACCAAATATACCAACCATACCAACCATACCAGCCATACCAACCTTACCAACCATGTCAACCATGCCAACCATACCAACCATACTAACCATGTCAACCATGCCAACCATACCAACCATACCAACCACAGCAACCTTACCAACCATGGCAAACATACCAACCATACTAACCTTAGCAACTATGTCAACCATGCCAACCATACTAACCATACCCACTATACCAACCATGCTAACCATACCAACCATACCAACCATACCAACCATGCCAACCATACCAACCATACCAATCTTACCAACCAAACCAATCTTACCAACCATGCCAACCATACCAACCATACCAACCATACCCACTATACCAACCATGACAAACATACCAACCATACCAACCATACCAACCATACCAACCATACCAACCATACCAACCTTACCAACCATGTCAACTATACCAACCATACAAACCATACCAACCATACCAACCATACCAACCATACCAACCATACCAACCATACCAACCTTACCAACCATGTCAACCATGTCAACCATGCCAACCATACCAACCACACTAACCATGTCAACCATGCCAACCATGCCAACCATACCAACCATACCAACCACACCAACCTTACCAACCATGACAACCATACCACCAATACCAACCTCACAAACCATGTCAACCTTACCAACCATGTCAACCATACCAACCATGCCAACCATACCAACCATACCAACCACACCAACCGTACCAAATATACCAACCATACCAACCTTACCAACCATGTCAATCATGCCAACCATACCAACCATACCAACCATGTCAACCATACCAACCATACCAACCATACCAACCACACCAACCGTACCAAATATACCAACCATACCAACCTTACCAACCATGTCAACCATGCCAACCATACCAACCATACCAACCATGTCAACCATGCCAACCATACCAACCATACCCACTATACCAACCATGACAAACATACCAACCATACCAACCATAGCAACTACTTCAACCATGCCAACCATACCCAATATACCAACCACGCTAACCATACCAACCATACCACCCATACCAACCATACCAACCATACCAGCCATACCAACCTTACCAACCATGTCAACCATGCCAACCATACCAACCATACTAACCATGTCAACCATGCCAACCATACCAACCATACCAACCATACCAACCACACCAACCGTACCAAATATACCAACCATACCAACCATACCAGCCATACCAACCTTACCAACCATGTCAACCATGCCAACCATACCAACCATACTAACCATGTCAACCATGCCAACCATACCAACCATACCAACCACAGCAACCTTACCAACCATGGCAAACATACCAACCATACTAACCTTAGCAACTATGTCAACCATGCCAACCATACTAACCATACCCACTATACCAACCATGCTAACCATACCAACCATACCAACCATACCAACCATGCCAACCATACCAACCATACCAACCATACCAACCATACCAATCTTACCAACCAAACCAATCTTACCAACCATGCCAACCATACCAACCTTACCAACCATACCAACCATACCAACCATACCAACCATACCAACCATACCAACCAAACCAACCAAACCAATCTTACCAACCATGCCAACCATACCAACTATACCAACCATACCAACCTTACCAACCATGTCAACCATGCCAACCATACCAACCATACCCACTATACCAACCATGCCAACCACACCAACCGTACCAAATATACCAACCATACCAACTTTACCAACTATGTCAACCATGCCAACCATACCAACCATACCAACCATGTCAACCATGCCAACCATACCAACCATACCCACTATACCAACCATGACAAACATACCAACCATACCAACCGTAGCAACTACTTCAACCATGCCAACCATACCCAATATACCAACCACGCTAACCATACCAACCATACCAACCATACCACCCATACCAACCATACCAACAATACCAGCCATACCAACCTTACCAACCATGTCAACCATGCCAACCATACCAACCATACTAACCATGTCAACCATACCAACCATACCCACTATACCAACCATGCTAACCACACCAACCGTACCAAATATACCAACCATACCAACCTTACCAACCATGTCAACCATGCCAACCATACCAACCATACCAACCATGTCAACCATACCAACCATACCAACCATACCACCCATACCAACCATATCAACAATACCAGCCATACCAACCTTACCAACCATGTCAACCATGCCAACCATACCAACCATACTAACCATGTCAACCATGCCAACCATACCAACCATACCAACCATACCAACCTTACCAACCACACCAACCGTACCAAATATAACAACCATACCAACCATACCAGCCATACCAACCTTACCAACCATGTCAACCATGCCAACCATACCAACCATACTAACCATGTCAACCATGCCAACCATACCAACCATACCAACCACACCAATCTTACCAACCATGAGAACCATACCACCAATACCAACCTCACAAACCATGTCAACCTTACCAACCATGTCAACCATACCAACCATACCAACCATACCAACCATACCAACCATACCAACCATACCAACCATACCAACCATACCAACCACACCAACCGTACCAAATATACCAACCATACCAACCTTACCAACCATGTCAACCATGCCAACCATACCAACCATACCAACCTTACCAACCATGTCAATCATACAAAAATATCAACCTTACCAACCCTGCCAACCATACCAACCATACCAACCTTACCAACCACGCCAATCATACCAACCATACCAACCATACCAACCATACCAACCATACCAACCATACCAACCTTACCAACCATGACAACCATACCACCAATACCAACCTCACAAACCATGTCAACCTTACCAACCATGTCAACCATACCAACCATACCAACCATACCAACCATACCAACCACACCAACCGTACCAAATATACCAACCACACCAACCGTACCAAATATACCAACCATACCAACCTTACCAACCATGTCAACCATGCCAACCATACCAACCATACCAACCATGTCAACCATGCCAACCATACCAACCATACCCACTATACCAACCATGACAAACATACCAACCATACCAACCGTAGCAACTACTTCAACCATGCCAACCATACCCAATATACCAACCACGCTAACCATACCCACCATACCAACCATACCAACCATACCAACCATACCAACCATACCAACCTTACCAACCATGACAACCATACCACCAATACCAACCTCACAAACCATGTCAACCTTACCAACCATGTCAACCATACCAACCATACCAACCATACCAACCATACCAACCATACCAACCATACCAACCATACCAACCATACCAACCATACCAACCATACCACCCATACCAACCATACCAACCATACCAGCCATACCAACCTTACCAACCATGTCAACCATGCCAACCATACCAACCATACTAACCATGTCAACCATGCCAACCATACCAACCATACCAACCATACCAACCACACCAACCATACCAACCATACCAACCATACCAACCTTACCAACCATGACAACCATACCACCAATACCAACCTCACAAACCATGTCAACCTTACCAACCATGTCAACCATACCAACCATACCAACCATACCAACCATACCAACCATACCAACCATACCAACCATACCAACCATACCAACCATACCAACCATACCAACCTTACCAACCATGTCAACCATGCCAACCATACCAACCATACTAACCATGTCAACCATGCCAACCATACCAACCATACTAACCATGTCAACCATGCCAACCATACCAACCATACCAACCATACCAACCACACCAACCATACCAACCATACCAACCATACCAACCTTACCAACCATGACAACCATACCACCAATACCAACCTCACAAACCATGTCAACCTTACCAACCATGTCAACCATACCAACCATACCAACCATACCAACCATACCAACTATACCAACCATACCAACCATACCAACCATACCAACCTTACCAACCATGTCAACCATGCCAACCATACCAACCATACTAACCATGTCAACCATGCCAACCATACCAACCATACTAACCATGTCAACCATGCCAACCATACCAACCATACCAACCATACCAACCACACCAACCATACCAACCATACCAACCATACCAACCTTACCAACCATGACAACCATACCACCAATACCAACCTCACAAACCATGTCAACCTTACCAGCCATGTCAACCATACCAACCATACCAACCATACCAACCATACCAACCATACCAACCATACCAACCTTACCAACCATGACAACCATACCAACCTTACCAACCATGTCAACCATGCCAACCATGCCAACCATACCAACCATACTAACCATGTCAACCATGCCAACCATACCAACCATACTAACCATGTCAACCATGCCAACCATACCAACCATACCAACCATACCAACCACACCAACCATACCAACCATACCAACCATACCAACCATACCAACCTTACCAACCATGTCAACCATACCACCAATACCAACCTCACAAACCATGTCAACCTTACCAACCATGTCAACCATACCAACCATACCAACCATACCAACCATACCAACCATACCAACCATACCAACCATACCAACCATACCAACCATACCAACCATACCAACCTTACCAACCATGACAACCATACCACCAATACCAACCTCACAAACCATGTCAACCTTACCAACCATGTCAACCATACCAACCATGCCAACCATACCAACCATACCAACCATACCAACCATACCAACCATACCAACCATACCAACCATACCAACCATACCAACCTTACCAACCATGACAACCATACCACCAATACCAACCTCACAAACCATGTCAACCTTACCAACCATGTCAACCATGCCAACCATACCAACCATACCAACCATACCAACCACACCAACCATACCAACCATACCAACCATACCAACCATACCAACCTTACCAACCATGTCAACCATACCACCAATACCAACCTCACAAACCATGTCAACCTTACCAACCATGTCAACCATACCAACCATACCAACCATACCAACCATACCAACCATACCAACCATACCAACCATACCAACCATACCAACCATACTAACCTTACCAACCATGACAACCATACCACCAATACCAACCTCACAAACCATGTCAACCTTACCAACCATGTCAACCATACCAACCATGCCAACCATACCAACCATACCAACCACACCAACCATACCAACCATACCAACCATACCAACCATACCAACCTTACCAACCATGACAACCATACCACCAATACCAACCTCACAAACCATGTCAACCTTACCAACCATGTCAACCCTACCAACCATACCAACCATACCAACCATGTCAACCATACCAACCATACCAACCATGTCAACCACACCAACCGTACCAAATATACCAACCATACCAACCTTACCAACCATGTCAACCATGCCAACCATACCAACCATACCAACCATGTCAACCATACCAACCATACCAACCATACCAACCATGCCAACCACACCAACCGTACCAAATATACCAACCATACCAACCTTATCAACCATGTCAACCATGCCAACCATACCAACCATACCAACCATGTCAACCATGCCAACCATACCAACCATACCCACTATACCAACCATGACAAACATACCAACCATACCAACCGTAGCAACTACTTCAACCATGCCAACCATACCCAATATACCAACCACGCTAACCATACCAACCATACCACCCATACCAACCATACCAACCATACCAGCCATACCAACCTTACCAACCATGTCAACCATGCCAACCATACCAACCATACTAACCATGTCAACCATGTCAACCATGCCAACCATACCAACCATACCAACCATACCAACCACACCAACCGTACCAAATATACCAACCATACCAACCATACCAGCCATACCAACCTTACCAACCATGTCAACCATGCCAACCATACCAACCATACTAACCATGTCAACCATGCCAACCATACCAACCATACCAACCATACCAACCACAGCAACCTTACCAACCATGGCAAACATACCAACCATACTAACCTTAGCAACTATGTCAACCATGCCAACCATACTAACCATACCCACTATACCAACCATGCTAACCATACCAACCATACCAACCATACCAACCATGCCAACCATACCAACCATACCAAAAATACCAACCATACCAACCATACCAACCATACCAATCTTACCAACCAACCCAATCTTACCAACCATGCCAACCATACCAACCTTACCAACCATACCAACCATACCAACCATACCAACCAAACCAATCTTACCAACCATGCCAATCATACCAACTATACCAACCATACCAACCATACCAACCATACCAACCATACCAACCATACCAGCCATACCAACCATAACAACCATACCAAAATTACCAAACATGTCAACCATGCCAACCATACCAACCATACCAACCATACAAACCATACCAACCTTACCAAGCATACCAACCATACCAACCATACCAATCTTACCAACCAAATCAATCTTACCAACCATGCCAACCATACCAACCTTACCAACCATACCAAACATACCAATCTTACCAACCAAACCAATCTTACCAACCATGCCAACCATACCAACCTTACCAACCATACCAACCATACCAACCATACCAACCAAACCAATTTTACCAACCATGCCAACCATGCCAACCATACCAACCTTACCAACCATACCAACCATACCAACCAAACCAATCTTACCAACCATGCCAACCATGCCAACCATACCAACCATACCAACCATGTCAACCATACCAACCATACCAACCATACCACCCATACCAACCATATCAACAATACCAGCCATACCAACCTTACCAACCATGTCAACCATGCCAACCATACCAACCATACTAACCATGTCAACCATGCCAACCATACCAACCATACCAACCATACCAACCTTACCAACCACACCAACCGTACCAAATATAACAACCATACCAACCATACCAGCCATACCAACCTTACCAACCATGTCAACCATGCCAACCATACCAACCATACTAACCATGTCAACCATGCCAACCATACCAACCATACCAACCACACCAATCTTACCAACCATGTCAATCATACAAAAATATCAACCTTACCAACCCTGCCAACCATACCAACCATACCAACCTTACCCACCACGCCAATCATACCAACCATACCAACCATACCAACCATACCAACCATACCAACCATACCAACCTTACCAACCATGACAACCATACCACCAATACCAACCTCACAAACCATGTCAACCTTACCAACCATGTCAACCATACCAACCATACCAACCATACCACCCATACCAACCATATCAACAATACCAGCCATACCAACCTTACCAACCATGTCAACCATGCCAACCATACCAACCATACTAACCATGTCAACCATGCCAACCATACCAACCATACCAACCATACCAACCTTACCAACCACACCAACCGTACCAAATATAACAACCATACCAACCATACCAGCCATACCAACCTTACCAACCATGTCAACCATGCCAACCATACCAACCATACTAACCATGTCAACCATACCAACCATGTCAACCATACCAACCATACCAACCATACCACCCATACCAACCATATCAACAATACCAGCCATACCAACCTTACCAACCATGTCAACCATGCCAACCATACCAACCATACTAACCATGTCAACCATGCCAACCATACCAACCATACCAACCATACCAACCTTACCAACCACACCAACCGTACCAAATATAACAACCATACCAACCATACCAGCCATACCAACCTTACCAACCATGTCAACCATGCCAACCATACCAACCATACTAACCATGTCAACCATACCAACCATACCAACCTTACCAACCACACCAACCGTACCAAATATAACAACCATACCAACCATACCAGCCATACCAACCTTACCAACCATGTCAACCATACCAACCATACCAACCATACCAACCATACCAACCATACCAACCATACCAACCACACCAACCGTACCAAATATACCAACCATACCAACCTTACCAACCATGTCAACCATGCCAACCATACCAACCATACCAACCTTACCAACCATGTCAATCATACAAAAATATCAACCTTACCAACCCTGCCAACCATACCAACCATACCAACCTTACCCACCACGCCAATCATACCAACCATACCAACCATACCAACCATACCAACCATACCAACCATACCAACCTTACCAACCATGACAACCATACCACCAATACCAACCTCACAAACCATGTCAACCTTACCAACCATGTCAACCATACCAACCATACCAACCATACCAACCATACCAACCACACCAACCGTACCAAATATACCAACCACACCAACCGTACCAAATATACCAACCATACCAACCTTACCAACCATGTCAACCATGCCAACCATACCAACCATACCAACCATGTCAACCATGCCAACCATACCAACCATACCCACTATACCAACCATGACAAACATACCAACCATACCAACCGTAGCAACTACTTCAACCATGCCAACCATACCCAATATACCAACCACGCTAACCATACCCACCAAACCAACCATACCAACCATACCAACCATACCAACCATACCAACCTTACCAACCATGACAACCATACCACCAATACCAACCTCACAAACCATGTCAACCTTACCAACCATGTCAACCATACCAACCATACCAACCATACCAACCATACCAACCATACCAACCATACCAACCATACCAACCATACCAACCATACCAACCATACCACCCATACCAACCATACCAACCATACCAGCCATACCAACCTTACCAACCATGTCAACCATGCCAACCATACCAACCATACTAACCATGTCAACCATGCCAACCATACCAACCATACCAACCATACCAACCACACCAACCATACCAACCATACCAACCATACCAACCTTACCAACCATGACAACCATACCACCAATACCAACCTCACAAACCATGTCAACCTTACCAACCATGTCAACCATACCAACCATACCAACCATACCAACCATACCAACCATACCAACCATACCAACCATACCAACCATACCAACCATACCAACCTTACCAACCATGTCAACCATGCCAACCATACCAACCATACTAACCATGTCAACCATGCCAACCATACCAACCATACTAACCATGTCAACCATGCCAACCATACCAACCATACCAACCATACCAACCACACCAACCATACCAACCATACCAACCATACCAACCTTACCAACCATGACAACCATACCACCAATACCAACCTCACAAACCATGTCAACCTTACCAACCATGTCAACCATACCAACCATACCAACCATACCAACCATACCAACTATACCAACCATACCAACCATACCAACCATACCAACCTTACCAACCATGTCAACCATGCCAACCATACCAACCATACTAACCATGTCAACCATGCCAACCATACCAACCATACTAACCATGTCAACCATGCCAACCATACCAACCATACCAACCATACCAACCACACCAACCATACCAACCATACCAACCATACCAACCTTACCAACCATGACAACCATACCACCAATACCAACCTCACAAACCATGTCAACCTTACCAGCCATGTCAACCATACCAACCATACCAACCATACCAACCATACCAACCATACCAACCTTACCAACCATGACAACCATACCAACCTTACCAACCATGTCAACCATGCCAACCATGCCAACCATACCAACCATACTAACCATGTCAACCATGCCAACCATACCAACCATACTAACCATGTCAACCATGCCAACCATACCAACCATACCAACCATACCAACCACACCAACCATACCAACCATACCAACCATACCAACCATACCAACCTTACCAACCATGTCAACCATACCACCAATACCAACCTCACAAACCATGTCAACCTTACCAACCATGTCAACCATACCAACCATACCAACCATACCAACCATACCAACCATACCAACCATACCAACCATACCAACCATACCAACCATACCAACCATACCAACCTTACCAACCATGACAACCATACCACCAATACCAACCTCACAAACCATGTCAACCTTACCAACCATGTCAACCATACCAACCATGCCAACCATACCAACCATACCAACCATACCAACCATACCAACCATACCAACCATACCAACCATACCAACCTTACCAACCATGACAACCATACCACCAATACCAACCTCACAAACCATGTCAACCTTACCAACCATGTCAACCATGCCAACCATACCAACCATACCAACCATACCAACCACACCAACCATACCAACCATACCAACCATACCAACCATACCAACCTTACCAACCATGTCAACCATACCACCAATACCAACCTCACAAACCATGTCAACCTTACCAACCATGTCAACCATACCAACCATACCAACCATACCAACCATACCAACCATACCAACCATACCAACCATACCAACCATACCAACCATACCAACCATACCAACCATACCAACCATACTAACCTTACCAACCATGACAACCATACCACCAATACCAACCTCACAAACCATGTCAACCTTACCAACCATGTCAACCATACCAACCATGCCAACCATACCAACCATACCAACCACACCAACCATACCAACCATACCAACCATACCAACCATACCAACCATACCAACCTTACCAACCATGACAACCATACCACCAATACCAACCTCACAAACCATGTCAACCTTACCAACCATGTCAACCCTACCAACCATACCAACCATACCAACCATGTCAACCATACCAACCATACCAACCATGTCAACCACACCAACCGTACCAAATATACCAACCATACCAACCTTACCAACCATGTCAACCATGCCAACCATACCAACCATACCAACCATGTCAACCATACCAACCATACCAACCATACCAACCATGCCAACCACACCAACCGTACCAAATATACCAACCATACCAACCTTATCAACCATGTCAACCATGCCAACCATACCAACCATACCAACCATGTCAACCATGCCAACCATACCAACCATACCCACTATACCAACCATGACAAACATACCAACCATACCAACCGTAGCAACTACTTCAACCATGCCAACCATACCCAATATACCAACCACGCTAACCATACCAACCATACCACCCATACCAACCATACCAACCATACCAGCCATACCAACCTTACCAACCATGTCAACCATGCCAACCATACCAACCATACTAACCATGTCAACCATGTCAACCATGCCAACCATACCAACCATACCAACCATACCAACCACACCAACCGTACCAAATATACCAACCATACCAACCATACCAGCCATACCAACCTTACCAACCATGTCAACCATGCCAACCATACCAACCATACTAACCATGTCAACCATGCCAACCATACCAACCATACCAACCATACCAACCACAGCAACCTTACCAACCATGGCAAACATACCAACCATACTAACCTTAGCAACTATGTCAACCATGCCAACCATACTAACCATACCCACTATACCAACCATGCTAACCATACCAACCATACCAACCATACCAACCATGCCAACCATACCAACCATACCAAAAATACCAACCATACCAACCATACCAACCATACCAATCTTACCAACCAACCCAATCTTACCAACCATGCCAACCATACCAACCTTACCAACCATACCAACCATACCAACCATACCAACCAAACCAATCTTACCAACCATGCCAATCATACCAACTATACCAACCATACCAACCATACCAACCATACCAACCATACCAACCATACCAGCCATACCAACCATAACAACCATACCAAAATTACCAAACATGTCAACCATGCCAACCATACCAACCATACCAACCATACAAACCATACCAACCTTACCAAGCATACCAACCATACCAACCATACCAATCTTACCAACCAAATCAATCTTACCAACCATGCCAACCATACCAACCTTACCAACCATACCAAACATACCAATCTTACCAACCAAACCAATCTTACCAACCATGCCAACCATACCAACCTTACCAACCATACCAACCATACCAACCATACCAACCAAACCAATTTTACCAACCATGCCAACCATGCCAACCATACCAACCTTACCAACCATACCAACCATACCAACCAAACCAATCTTACCAACCATGCCAACCATGCCAACCATACCAACCATACTAACCATACAAACCATACCAACCATACCAACCATACCAACCATACCAACCATACCAACCATACCAACCATACCAACCATACCAACCATACCAACCATACCAACCATACCAACCATACCAACCATACCAACCATACCAACCATACCAACCATACCAACCATACTAACCTTACCAACCATGCCAACCATAAAAACCATATCAACTTTACCAACCTTAAAAACCATACCAACCATAATAGCCATACCAACCTTACCAACCATGACACACATACCAACCATACCAACCTTATCAGCTATGTCAACCATGCCAACCATACTAACCGTACCCACTGTAAAAACCATGCTAACCATACCAACCATACCAACCATACCAGCAATACCAACCATACCAACTATGTCAACCATACCAACTATACCAGCCATACCAACCATACCAACAATGTCAACCTTACCAACCATGCCAAACATACCAACCATGCCAACCATAACAACCATACCAACCATACCAACAATGCCAACAATGTCAACCATGCCAACCATGCCAACCATACCAGCCATATCAACCATACCAACAATGCCAACCTTACCAACCCTGCCAAATATACCAACCTCACCAACCATATCAACCTTACCACCCATAACAACCATACAAACCACACTAACAATACCAACCATACCAACAATGCCAACCATACCAAACATACCAACCATACCAACCATACCAACCTTATCAACCATACCAACCATACCAAAAATACCAATCTTACCAACCATACCAACCATACCAACCTTACCAATCATGACAACCATGCCAACAATACCAACAATACCAAAATCACCAACCATGTCAACCATACCAACCATGCCAACCATACCAGCCATATCAACCATACCAACCATAACAACCATACCAACTATTCCAACAATGCCAACCTTACCAACCATACCAACCATACCAACAATACCAACCACGCCAACCATACCAACCATACCAACCATAACAACCATACCAACCTTACCAACCATGACAACCATACCACCAATACCAACCATACCAACCATACCAACCATGCCAACCATAACAACCATACCAACCATACCAACAATGCCAACCATGTCAACCATGCCAACCATACAAGCCATATCAACCATACCAACCATAACAACCATACCAACCATTCCAACAATGCCAACCTTACCAACTATGTCAACCATACCAACCATACCAACAATACCAACCTCACCAACTATGTCAACCTTACCAACCATGTCAACCATACCAACCACACAAACCATAACAACGATAACAACAATGCTAACCTTACCAACCATGCCAACCGTACCAACAATAAGAACCATACCAGCCATACCAACCATACCAACCATACCAGCCATACAAACCATACCAACCATACCAACCATACCAACCATGCCAACCATAACAACCATACCAACCATACCAACAATGCGAACCTTACCAACCATACCAACCAAACCAATCTTACCAACCATGCCAACCATACCAACCTTACCAACCATACCAACCATACCAGCGAAACCAACCTTACCAACCATGACAAATATACCAACCATACCAACCTTAGCAACTATGTCAACCATGCCAACCATACCCACTATACCAACCACGCTAACCATACCAACCATACCACCCATACCAACCATACCAACCATACCAGCCATACCAACCTTACCAACCATGACAAACATACCAACCATACCAACCTTACAAACTATGTCAACCAAGCCAACCACTATACCAACCATGCTAACCATACCAACCATACCAACCATACCAACCATACCAACCATACCAACCATACCAACCATACCAAACATACCAACCATACCAACCATAACAACCATACCAACTATACCAACCATACCAACCAAACCAATCTTACCAACCATGCCAACCATACCAACCTTACCAACCATACCAACCTTACCAATCTTACCAACCATGCCAACCATACCAACCATACCAACCATACCAAACTTACCAACCATGACAACAATACCAACCCTACCAACCATGACAAACATACCAACCATACCAACCTTGCCAACAATGTCAACCATGCCAACCATACTAACCATTCCCACTATACCAACCATGCTAACCATACCAACCATACCAACCATACCAACCATACCAGCCATACCAACCAAACCAATCTTACCAACCATGGCAAACATACCAACCATACTAACCTTAGCAACTATGTCAACCATGCCAACCATACTAACCATACCCACTATACCAACCATGCTAACCATACCAACCATACCAACCATGCCAGCCAAACCAACCTTACCAACTATGCAAACCGTACCAACCATACCAACCATGCCAACAATACCAACCACACCAACCATACCAACCTTACCAACCATACCAACCATACCAACTATAACAACCATACCAACCATACCAACCATACCAACCATACCAACCATACCAACAAAACCAATCTTACCAACCATGCCAACCATACCAACCTTACCAACCATACCAATCATACCAACCATACCAACCATACTAACCTTACCAACCATGCCAACCATAAAAACCATATCAACCATACCAACCATACCAACCATACCAGCCAAACCAACCTTACCAACCATGGCAAACATACCAACAATACTAACCTTAGCAACTATGTCAACCATGCCAACCATACTAACCATACCCACTATACCAACCATGCTAACCATACCAACCATACCAACCATACCAACCATGCCAGCCAAACCAACCTTACCAACCATGGCAAACATACCAACCATACTAACCTTAGCAACTATGTCAACCATGCCAACCATACTAACCATACCCACTATACCAACCATACAAACCATACCAACCTTACCAAGCATACCAACCATACCAACCATACCAATCTTACCAACCAAACCAATCTTACCAACCATGCCAACCACACCAATCTTACCAACCATACCAACCAAACAAATCTTATCAACCATACCAACCATGCCAACCATACCAACCATACCAATCTTACCAACCAAACCAATCTTACCAACCATGCCAACCATACCAACCTTACTAACCATACCAACCATACCAACCAAACCAATCTTACCAACCATGCCAACCATGCCAACCATACCAACCATACCAACCATACCAACAATACCAGCCATACCAACCATAACAACCATAACAAAATTACCAACCATGTCAACCATGCCAACCATACCAACCATACCAACCATACAAACCATACCAACCTTACCAAGCATACCAACCATACCAATCTTACCAACCAAACCAATCTTATCAACCATGCCAACCATGCCAACCATACCAACGATACCAACCATACTAACCATACCAACCATACCAACCGTACCAACCATACCAACCATACCAACCATACCAACCATGCCAACCATAAAAACCATATCAACTTTACCAACCATATCAACTTTACCAACCTTAAAAACCATACCAACCATACCAGCCATACCAACCTTACCAACCATGACAAACATACCAACCATACCAACCTTATCAGCTATGTCAACCATGCCAACCATACTAACCGTACCCACTGTAAAAACCATGCTAACCATACCAACCATACCAACCATACCAGCCATACCAACCATACCAACCATACCAACCTTACCAACCATACCAACAATACCAACCTCACCAACCATGTCAACCTTACCAACCATGTCAACTTTACCAACCATGCCAACCATGCCAACTTTACCAACCATGCCAACCATATCAACTTTACCAACCATACCAACAATGCCAACCTTACCAACCATGCCAATCATACCAAAAATATCAACCTTACCAACCATACCAACCATGCCAACCATACCAACCATACTAACCATACCAAACTTAACAACCATGCCAACCATACCAACCTTACCCACCATGTCAACCATAGCAACCATACCAACCATACCAACCATACCAACCATACCAACAATGCCAACCTTACCAACCATGCCAATCATACCAAAAATATCAACCTTACCAACCCTGCCAACCATACCAACAATGCCAAACTTACCAACCATAAAAACCATACCAACCATACCAACCATACCAACCATACCAAGCTTACCAAGCTTACCAACCATGCCAACCATACCAACCTTACCAACCATGACAACCATACCAACCATACCCACCATGACAACCATACCAACCATACCAACCATACCAACCATACCAACCATACCAACCATACCAACCATACCAACCACACCAACCATACCAACCATACCAACGATACCAACTTTACCAACCATGTCAACCATGTCAACCATACCAACCATACCAATCTTACCACCCATGCCAACCATACCAACCTTACCAACCATGACAACCATACCAACAATACCAACCTCACCAACCATGTCAACCTTACCAACCATGTCAACCATACCAACCACACAAACCATAACAACCATAACAACAATGCCAACCTTACCAACCATGCCAACCGTACCAACCATAAGAACCATACCAGACATACCAACCATACCAACCATACCAGAAATACAAACCAAACCAACCATACCAACCATACCAACCATACCAACCATACCAACCATACCAACCATACCAACCATACCAACAATACCAACCATACCAACCATACCAACCATACCAACCATACCAACCATAACAACCATACCAACAATACCAACAATGCCAACCTTACCAACCATGTCAATCATACAAAAATATCAACCTTACAAACCCTGCCAACCATACCAATCATACCAACCATGCCAACCATAACAACCATACCAACCATACCAACAATGCCAACCTTACCAAAAAAACCAACCATACCAACCATACCAACCATACCAACCATACCAACCATACCAACCAAACCAATCTTACCAACCATGCCAACCATACCAACCTTACCAACCATACCAACCATACCAGCCAAACCAACCTTACCAACCATGACAAACATACCAACCATACCAACCTTACCAACCATGACAAACATACCAACCATACCAATCTTACCAAGCATACCAACCTTACCAAGCATACCAACCATACCAACCATACCAACTATACCAATCTTACCAACCAAACCAATCTTACCAACCATGCCAACCATACCAACCTTACCAAACATACCAACCATACCAACAATACCAACAATGCCAACCTTACCAACCATGTCAATCATACAAAAATATCAACCTTACCAACCCTGCCAACCATACCAACCATACCAACCATACCAACCATACCAACCATACCAACCATACCAACCACGCCAACCACGCCAACCATACCAACCACGCCAACCATACCAACCATACCAACCACACCAACTGTACCAAATATACCAACCATACCAACCTTACCAACCATGTCAATCATACAAAAATATCAACCTTACCAACCCTGCCAACCATACCAACAATGCCAAACTTACCAACCATAAAAACCATACCAACCATACCAACCATACCAACCATACCAACCTTACCAACCATACCAAACATACCAATCTTACCAACCAAACCAATCTTACCAACCATGCCAACCATACCAACCTTACCAACCATACCAACCATACCAACCATACCAACCAAACCAATTTTACCAACCATGCCAACCATGCCAACCATACCAACCTTACCAACCATACCAACCATACCAACCAAACCAATCTTACCAACCATGCCAACCATGCCAACCATACCAACCATACTAACCATACAAACCATACCAACCATACCAACCATACCAACCATACCAACCATACCAACCATACCAACCATACCAACCATACTAACCTTACCAACCATGCCAACCATAAAAACCATATCAACTTTACCAACCTTAAAAACCATACCAACCATAATAGCCATACCAACCTTACCAACCATGACACACATACCAACCATACCAACCTTATCAGCTATGTCAACCATGCCAACCATACTAACCGTACCCACTGTAAAAACCATGCTAACCATACCAACCATACCAACCATACCAGCAATACCAACCATACCAACTATGTCAACCATACCAACTATACCAGCCATACCAACCATACCAACAATGTCAACCTTACCAACCATGCCAAACATACCAACCATGCCAACCATAACAACCATACCAACCATACCAACAATGCCAACAATGTCAACCATGCCAACCATGCCAACCATACCAGCCATATCAACCATACCAACAATGCCAACCTTACCAACCCTGCCAAATATACCAACCTCACCAACCATATCAACCTTACCACCCATAACAACCATACAAACCACACTAACAATACCAACCATACCAACAATGCCAACCATACCAAACATACCAACCATACCAACCATACCAACCTTATCAACCATACCAACCATACCAAAAATACCAATCTTACCAACCATACCAACCATACCAACCTTACCAATCATGACAACCATGCCAACAATACCAACAATACCAAAATCACCAACCATGTCAACCATACCAACCATGCCAACCATACCAGCCATATCAACCATACCAACCATAACAACCATACCAACTATTCCAACAATGCCAACCTTACCAACCATACCAACCATACCAACAATACCAACCACGCCAACCATACCAACCATACCAACCATAACAACCATACCAACCTTACCAACCATGACAACCATACCACCAATACCAACCATACCAACCATACCAACCATGCCAACCATAACAACCATACCAACCATACCAACAATGCCAACCATGTCAACCATGCCAACCATACAAGCCATATCAACCATACCAACCATAACAACCATACCAACCATTCCAACAATGCCAACCTTACCAACTATGTCAACCATACCAACCATACCAACAATACCAACCTCACCAACTATGTCAACCTTACCAACCATGTCAACCATACCAACCACACAAACCATAACAACGATAACAACAATGCTAACCTTACCAACCATGCCAACCGTACCAACAATAAGAACCATACCAGCCATACCAACCATACCAACCATACCAGCCATACAAACCATACCAACCATACCAACCATACCAACCATGCCAACCATAACAACCATACCAACCATACCAACAATGCGAACCTTACCAACCATACCAACCAAACCAATCTTACCAACCATGCCAACCATACCAACCTTACCAACCATACCAACCATACCAGCGAAACCAACCTTACCAACCATGACAAATATACCAACCATACCAACCTTAGCAACTATGTCAACCATGCCAACCATACCCACTATACCAACCACGCTAACCATACCAACCATACCACCCATACCAACCATACCAACCATACCAGCCATACCAACCTTACCAACCATGACAAACATACCAACCATACCAACCTTACAAACTATGTCAACCAAGCCAACCACTATACCAACCATGCTAACCATACCAACCATACCAACCATACCAACCATACCAACCATACCAACCATACCAACCATACCAACCATACCAAACATACCAACCATACCAACCATAACAACCATACCAACTATACCAACCATACCAACCAAACCAATCTTACCAACCATGCCAACCATACCAACCTTACCAACCATACCAACCTTACCAATCTTACCAACCATGCCAACCATACCAACCATACCAACCATACCAAACTTACCAACCATGACAACAATACCAACCCTACCAACCATGACAAACATACCAACCATACCAACCTTGCCAACAATGTCAACCATGCCAACCATACTAACCATTCCCACTATACCAACCATGCTAACCACACCAACCATACCAACCATACCAACCATACCAGCCATACCAACCAAACCAATCTTACCAACCATGGCAAACATACCAACCATACTAACCTTAGCAACTATGTCAACCATGCCAACCATACTAACCATACCCACTATACCAACCATGCTAACCATACCAACCATACCAACCATACCAACCATGCCAGCCAAACCAACCTTACCAACTATGCAAACCGTACCAACCATACCAACCATGCCAACAATACCAACCACACCAACCATACCAACCTTACCAACCATACCAACCATACCAACTATAACAACCATACCAACCATACCAACCATACCAACCATACCAACAAAACCAATCTTACCAACCATGCCAACCATACCAACCTTACCAACCATACCAATCATACCAACCATACCAACCATACTAACCTTACCAACCATGCCAACCATAAAAACCATATCAACCATACCAACCATACCAACCATACCAGCCAAACCAACCTTACCAACCATGGCAAACATACCAACAATACTAACCTTAGCAACTATGTCAACCATGCCAACCATACTAACCATACCCACTATACCAACCATGGTAACCATACCAACCATACCAACCATACCAACCATGCCAGCCAAACCAACCTTACCAACCATGGCAAACATACCAACCATACTAACCTTAGCAACTATGTCAACCATGCCAACCATACTAACCATACCCACTATACCAACCATACAAACCATACCAACCTTACCAAGCATACCAACCATACCAACCATACCAATCTTACCAACCAAACCAATCTTACCAACCATGCCAACCACACCAATCTTACCAACCATACCAACCAAACAAATCTTATCAACCATACCAACCATGCCAACCATACCAACCATACCAATCTTACCAACCAAACCAATCTTACCAACCATGCCAACCATACCAACCTTACCAACCATACCAACCATACCAACCAAACCAATCTTACCAACCATGCCAACCATGCCAACCATACCAACCATACCAACCATACCAACAATACCAGCCATACCAACCATAACAACCATACCAAAATTACCAACCATGTCAACCATGCCAACCATACCAACCATACCAACCATACAAACCATACCAACCTTACCAAGCATACCAACCATACCAATCTTACCAACCAAACCAATCTTATCAACCATGCCAACCATGCCAACCATACCAACGATACCAACCATACTAACCATACCAAC
This sequence comes from Thelaira solivaga, assembly GCA_947397855.1. NCBI lineage: Eukaryota > Metazoa > Arthropoda > Insecta > Diptera > Tachinidae > Thelaira > Thelaira solivaga. Next base: position 24,749,021 of record OX377615.1, on the reverse strand, counting down.
CATACCAACCGTACCAACCATACCAACCATACCAACCATACCAACCATGCCAACCATAAAAACCATATCAACTTTACCAACCATATCAACTTTACCAACCTTAAAAACCATACCAACCATACCAGCCATACCAACCTTACCAACCATGACAAACATACCAACCATACCAACCTTATCAGCTATGTCAACCATGCCAACCATACTAACCGTACCCACTGTAAAAACCATGCTAACCATACCAACCATACCAACCATACCAGCCATACCAACCATACCAACCATACCAACCTTACCAACCATACCAACAATACCAACCTCACCAACCATGTCAACCTTACCAACCATGTCAACTTTACCAACCATGCCAACCATGCCAACTTTACCAACCATGCCAACCATATCAACTTTACCAACCATACCAACAATGCCAACCTTACCAACCATGCCAATCATACCAAAAATATCAACCTTACCAACCATACCAACCATGCCAACCATACCAACCATACTAACCATACCAAACTTAACAACCATGCCAACCATACCAACCTTACCCACCATGTCAACCATAGCAACCATACCAACCATACCAACCATACCAACCATACCAACCATACCAACCATACCAACAATGCCAACCTTACCAACCATGCCAATCATACCAAAAATATCAACCTTACCAACCCTGCCAACCATACCAACAATGCCAAACTTACCAACCATAAAAACCATACCAACCATACCAACCATACCAACCATACCAAGCTTACCAAGCTTACCAACCATGCCAACCATACCAACCTTACCAACCATGACAACCATACCAACCATACCCACCATGACAACCATACCAACCATACCAACCATACCAACCATACCAACCATACCAACCATACCAACCATACCAACCACACCAACCATACCAACCATACCAACGATACCAACTTTACCAACCATGTCAACCATGTCAACCATACCAACCATACCAATCTTACCACCCATGCCAACCATACCAACCTTACCAACCATGACAACCATACCAACAATACCAACCTCACCAACCATGTCAACCTTACCAACCATGTCAACCATACCAACCACACAAACCATAACAACCATAACAACAATGCCAACCTTACCAACCATGCCAACCGTACCAACCATAAGAACCATACCAGACATACCAACCATACCAACCATACCAGAGATACAAACCAAACCAACCATACCAACCATACCAACCATACCAACCATACCAACCATACCAACCATACCAACCATACCAACAATACCAACCATACCAACCATACCAACCATACCAACCATACCAACCATAACAACCATACCAACAATACCAACAATGCCAACCTTACCAACCATGTCAATCATACAAAAATATCAACCTTACAAACCCTGCCAACCATACCAATCATACCAACCATGCCAACCATAACAACCATACCAACCATACCAACAATGCCAACCTTACCAAAAAAACCAACCATACCAACCATACCAACCATACCAACCATACCAACCAAACCAATCTTACCAACCATGCCAACCATACCAACCTTACCAACCATACCAACCATACCAGCCAAACCAACCTTACCAACCATGACAAACATACCAACCATACCAACCTTACCAACCATGACAAACATACCAACCATACCAATCTTACCAAGCATACCAACCTTACCAAGCATACCAACCATACCAACCATACCAACTATACCAATCTTACCAACCAAACCAATCTTACCAACCATGCCAACCATACCAACCTTACCAAACATACCAACCATACCAACAATACCAACAATGCCAACCTTACCAACCATGTCAATCATACAAAAATATCAACCTTACCAACCCTGCCAACCATACCAACCATACCAACCATACCAACCATACCAACCATACCAACCATACCAACCACGCCAACCACGCCAACCATACCAACCACGCCAACCATACCAACCATACCAACCACACCAACTGTACCAAATATACCAACCATACCAACCTTACCAACCATGTCAATCATACAAAAATATCAACCTTACCAACCCTGCCAACCATACCAACCATACCAACCATGCCAACCATAACAACCATACCAACAATGCCAACCTTACCAAACATACCAACCATACCAACCAAACCAATCTTAATAACCAAAACAATCTTACCAACCATGCCAACCATACCAACCATACCAACTATACCAATCTTACCAACCAAACCAACCATACCAATCTTACCAACCAAACCAACCTTAATAACCAAAACAACCTTACCAAGCATACCAACCATACCAACCATACCAACCATACCAACTATACCAATCTTACCAACCAAACCAATCTTACCAACCATGCCAACCATACCAACCTTACCAACCATACCAACCATACCAACCATACCATTAATACCAACAATGCCAACCTTACCAACCATGTCAATCATACAAAAATATCAACCTTACCAACCCTGCCAACCATACCAACCATACCAACCACACCAACCGTACCAAATATATAAACCATACCAACCTTACCAACCATGTCAATCATACAAAAATATCAATCTTGCCAACCCTGCCAACCATACCAACCATACCAACCATACCAACCATGCCAACCATAACAACCATACCAACCATACCAACAATGCCAATCTTACCAACCATACCAACCATACCAACCATACCAACCATACCAAACATAGCAACCATACTAACCATACCAGCCATATAAACCATACCAACCATACCAACCATAAAAACCATACCAACCATACCAACCATACCAACCACGCCAACCATACCAACCATACCAACCATACCAACCATACCAACCACACCAACCAAACCAAATATACCAACCATACCAACCTTACCAACCATGTCAATCATACAAAAATATCAACCTTACCAACCCTGCCAACCATACCAACCATACCAACCATACCAACCATACCAACCATGCCAACCATAACAACCATACCAACCATACCAACAATGCCAACCTTACCAACCATACCAACCATACCAACCATACCAACCATACCAACCACGCCAACCATACCAACCATACCAACCATACCAACCATACCAACCATACCAACCATACCAACCATACCAACCATACCAACCATACCAACCATACCAACCATACCAACCATACCAACCTTACCAACCATGACAACCATACCACCAATACCAACCTCACAAACCATGTCAACCTTACCAACCATGTCAACCATACCAACCATACCAACCATACCAACCACACCAACCGTACCAAATATACCAACCATACCAACCTTACCAACCATGTCAACCATGCCAACCATACCAATCATACCAAACTTACCAGCCATACCAACCATGACAACCATACCAACCTCACCAACCATATCAACCTTACCAACCATGTCAACCATATCAACCACACAAACCGTACCAACCATGCCAACCATAACAACCATAATAACCATACCAACCATGCCAACCATACCAACCATACCAGCCATACCAACCATGACAACCATACCAACCTCACCAACCATATCAACCTTACCAACCATGTCAACCATATCAACCACACAAACCATACCAACCATACCAACAATATCAGCCATACCAACCATATCAACCATACCAACCATACCAACCATACCAACCATACCAACCTTACCAACCATGTCAACCCTGCCAACCAAACCAACCATACCAACCATATCAACCTTACCAACCATGTCAACCATGCCAACCATACCAACCATACCCACTATACCAACCATGCCAACCATACCAACCTTACCAGCCATACCAACCATGACAACCATACTAACCTCACCAACCATATCAACCTTACCAACCATGTCAACCATACAAACCATACCAACCATACCAACAATATCAGCCATACCAACCATATCAACCATACCAACCATACCAACCATACCAACCATACCAACCTTACCAACCATGTCAACCCTGCCAACCAAACCAACCATACCAATTATATCAACCTTACCAACCATGTCAACCATGCCAACCATACCAACCATACCCACTATACCAACCATGCCAACCATACCAACCTTACCAGCCATACCAACCATGACAACCATACCAACCTCACCAACCATATCAACCTTACCAACCATGTCAACCATACAAACCACACAAACAATACCAACCATACCAACCATACCAACCATACCAACAATGCCAACCTTACCAACCATGCCAACCATACCAACCATACCAAAAATACCAATCTTACCAAAAATGCCAACCTTACCAATCATGACAACCATGCCAACAATACCAACAATACCAAAATCACCAACCATGTCAACCTTACCACCCATGTCAACCATATCCACCACACAAATCATACCCACCATACCAACCATACCAACAATGCCAACCTTACCAACCATGCCAACCATACCAACCATACCAACCATGCCAACCATAACAACCATACCAACCATACCAACAATGCCAACCATGTCAACCATGCCAACCATACCAACCATACCAACAATGCCAACCTTACCAACCATGCCAACCATACCAACCATACCAAAAATACCAATCTTACCAAAAATGCCAACCTTACCAATCATGACAACCATGCCAACAATACCAACAATACCAAAATCACCAACCATGTCAACCTTACCACCCATGTCAACCATATCCACCACACAAATCATACCCACCATACCAACCATACCAACAATGCCAACCTTACCAACCATACCAACCATACCAACCATACCAATCATACCAACCATACCAACCATACCAACCATACCAACCATGCCAACCATACCAACCATACCAATAATGCCAACCTTACCAACCATACCAACCATACCAACCATACCAAATATACCAACCATACCAACAATGCCAACCATACCAACCATACCAACCATGCCAACCATACCAATAATGCCAACGTTACCAACCATACCTACCATACCAACCACACCAACCGTACCAAATATACCAACCATACCAACCATGCCAACCATACCAATAATGCCAACGTTACCAACCATACCTACCATACCAACCACACCAACCGTACCAAATATACCAACCATACCAACCTTACCAACCAAGTCAATCATACAAAAATATCAACCTTACCAACCCTGCCAACCATAAGAACCATACCAACCATACCAACCATACCAACCATACCAACCACGCCAACCATACCAACCATACACACCATACCAACCATACCAACCATACCAACCATACCAACCATACCAACCATACCAACCATACCAACCATACCAACCATACCAATCTTACCAACCATGACAACCATACCACCAATACCAACCTCACAAACCATGTCAACCTTACCAACCATGTCAACCATACCCAACATACAAACCATACCAACCATACCAACAACACCAACCGTACCAAATATACCAACCATACCAACCTTACCAACCATGTCAACCATGCCAACCATACCAACCATACCAACCATGTCAACCATGCCAACCATACCAACCATACCCACTATACCAAACATGCCAACCATACCAACCTTACCAGCCATACCAACCATGACAACCATACCAACCTCACCAGCCATATCAACCTTACCAACCATGTCAACTATATCAACCACACAAACCATACCAACCATACCAACCATACCAACCATACAAACCATACCAACCATACCAACCATACCAACCATACCAACCATACCAACCATACCAACCATACCAACCATACCAACCATACCAACCTTACCAACCATGACAACCATACCACAAATACCAACCTCTCAAAAAATGTCAACCTTACCAACCATGTCAACCATACCAGCCATACCAACCATACCAACCACACCAACCATACCATCCATACCAACCATACCACCAATACCAACCTCACAAACCATGTCAACCTTACCAACCATGTCAACCATACCAACCATACCAACCATACCAACCATACCAACCACACCAACCGTACCAAATATACCAACCATACCAACCTTACCAACCATGTCAACCATGCCAACCATACCAATCATACCAACCTTACCAGCCATACCAACCATGACAACCATACCAACCTTACCCACCATGCCAACCATACCAACCATACCAACCATGTCAACCATGCCAACCATACCAACCATACCCACTATACCAACCATGCCAACCATACCAACCTTACCAGCCATACCAACCATGACAACCATACCAACCTCACCAACCATATCAACCTTACCAACCTTACCAACCATACCAACCACACCAACCGTACCAAATATACCAACCATACCAACCTTACCAACCATGTCAATCATACAAAAATATCAACCTTACCAACCCTGGCAACCATACCAACCATACCAACCATACCAAACATACCAACCATACCAACCATGCCAACCATACCAACCACACCAACCGTACCAAATATACCAACCATACCAACCTTACCAACCATGTCAACCATGCCAACCATACCAACCATACCCACTATACCAACCATGCCAACCATACCAACCTTACAAGCCATACCAACCATGCCAACCATACCAACCTTACCAGCCATACCAACCATGACAACCATACCAACCTCACCAACCATATCAACCTTACCAACCATGCCAACCTTACCAACCATACCAACCACACCCACCGTACCAAATATACCAACCATACCAACCTTACCAACCATGTCAATCATACAAAAAAATCAACCTTACCAACCCGCCAACCATACCAACCATACCATACATGACAACCATAACAACCATACCAACCATACCAACGATGCCAATCTTACCAACCATACCAACCATACCAACCACGCCAACCACGCCAATTATACCAACCATAACAACCACACCAACCGTAACAAATATACCAACCATACCAACCTTACCAATCATGTCAATCATACAAAAATATCAACCTTACCAACCCTGAAAACCACGCCAACCATACCAACCATACAAACCATACAAACCATACCAACCATACCAACCTTACCAACCATACCAACAATACCAACCTCACCAACCATGTCAAACTTACCAACCATGTCAACCATAACAACAATGCTAACCTTACCAACCATGCCAACCGTACCAACCATAAGAACCATACCAGCCATACCAACCATACCAACCATACCAGCCATACAAACCATACCAACCATACCAACAATACCAACAATGCCAACCTTACCAACCGTGTCAATCATACAAAAATATCAACCTTACCAACCCTGCCAAAGATACCAACCATACCAACCATGCCAACCATAACAACCATACCAACCATACCAACAATGCCAACCTTATCAACCATACCAACCATACCAACCAAACCAATCTTACCAACCATGCCAACTATGCCAACCTTACCAACCATACCAACCATACCAACCTTACCAACCATACCAACCTTACCAACCATACCAACCTTACCAACAAAACCAACCATACCAACCATACCAGCCAAACCAACCTTACCAACCATGACAAACATACCAACCATACCAACCGTAGCAACTACTTCAACCATGCCAACCATACCCAATATACCAACCACGCTTACCATACCAACCATACCAACCATACCACCCATACCAACCATACCAGCCATACCAACCTTACCAACCATGTCAACCATGCCAACCATACCAACCATACTAACCATGTCAACCATGCCAACCATACCAACCATACCAACCATACCAACCACACCAACCGTACCAAATATACCAACCGTACCAACCATACCAGACATACCAACCTTACCAACCATGTCAACCATGCCAACCATACCAACCATACTAACCATGTCAACCATGCCAACCATACCAACCATACCAACTATACCAACCATACCAACCATACCAACCATACCAACCATACCAACCACACCAACCTTACCAACCATGACAACCATACCACCAATACCAACCTCACAAACCATGTCAACCTTCCCAACCATGTCAACCATACCAACCATACCAACCATACCAACCATACCAACCATACCAACCATACCAACCATACCAACCATACCAACCATACCAACCATACCAACCATACTAACCATGTCAACCATGCCAACCATACCAACCACACCAACCGTACCAAATATACCAACCATACCAACCTTCCCAACCATACCAACCATACCAACCATACCAACCATACCAACCATACCAACCATACCAACCATACCAACCATACCAACCATACCAACCATACCAACCATACCAACCATACCAACCATACCAACCATACCAACCATACCAACCATACCAACCATACCAACCATACTAACCATGTCAACCATGCCAACCATACCAACCACACCAACCGTACCAAATATACCAACCATACCAACCTTACCAACCATGTCAACCATGCCAACGATACCAACCATACCCACTATACCAACCATGACAAACATACCAACCATACCAACCGTAGCAACTACTTCAACCATGCCAACCATACCCAATATACCAACCACGCTAACCATACCAACCATACCAACCATACCACCCATACCAACCATACCAACCATACCAGCCATACCAACCTTACCAACCATGTCAACCATGCCAACCATACCAAATATACTAACCATGCCAACCATACCAACCATACCAACCTTACCAACCACACCAACCGTACCAAATATACCAACCATACCAACCATACCAGCCATACCAACCTTACCAACCATGTCAACCATGCCAACCATACCAACCATACTAACCGTACCAAATATACCAACCATACCAACCTTACCAAACATGTCAACCATGCCAACCATACCAACCTTACCAACCATGTCAATCATACAAAAATATCAACCTTACCAACCCTGCCAACCATATCAACCATACCAACCATACCAACCACGCCAATCATACCAACCATACCAACCATACCAACCATACCAACCATACCAACCATACCAACCATACCAACCTTACCAACCATGACAACCATACCACCAATACCAACCTCACAAGCCATGTCAACCTTACCAAACATGTCAACCATAAAAACCATACCAACCATACCAACCATACCAACCATACCAACCATACCAACCACACCAACCGTACCAAATATACCAACCATACCAACCTTACCAACCATGTCAACCATGCCAACCATACCAACCATACCAACCTTACCAACCATGTCAATCATACAAAAATATCAACCTTACCAACCCTGCCAACCATACCAACCATACCAACCATACCAACCACGCCAATCATACCAACCATACCAACCATACCAACCATACCAACCATACCAACCTTACCAACCGTACCAAATATACCAACCATACCAACCATACCAACCATACCAACCATACCAACCATACTAACCATACCAACCATACCAACCATACCAACCATACCAACCATACCAACCATACCAACCATACCAACCTTACCAACCATGTCAACCATGCCAACCATACCAACCATACCAACCTTACCAACCATGTCAATCATACAAAAATATCAACCTTACCAACCCTGCCAACCATACCAACCATACCAACCACGCCAATCATACCAACCACACCAACCGTACCAAATATACCAACCATACCAACCTTACCAACCATGTCAACCATGCCAACCATACCAACCTTACCAACCATGTCAACCATGCCAACGATACCAACCATACCCACTATACCAACCATGAAAAACATACCAACCATACCAACCGTAGCAACTACTTCAACCATGCCAACCATACCCAATATACCAACCACGCTAACCATACCAACCATACCAACCATACCACCCATACCAACCATACCAACCATACCAGCCATACCAACCTTACCAACCATGTCAACCATGCCAACCATACCAACCATACTAACCATGCCAACCATACCAACCATACCAACCTTACCAACCACACCAACCGTACCAAATATACCAACCATACCAACCATACCAGCCATACGAACCTTACCAACCATGTCAACCATGCCAACCATACCAACCATACTAACCGTACCAAATATACCAACCATACCAACCTTACCAACCATGTCAACCATGCCAACCATACCAACCATACCAACCTTACCAACCATGTCAATCATACAAAAATATCAACCTTACCAACCCTGCCAACCACATCAACCATACCAACCATACCAACCACGCCAATCATACCAACCATACCAACCATACCAACCATACCAACCTTACCAACCATGACAACCATACCACCAATACCAACCTCACAAACCATGTCAACCTTACCAAAAATGTCAACCATAAAAACCATACCAACCATACCAACCATACCAACCATACCAACCATACCAACCACACCAACCGTACCAAATATACCAACCATACCAACCTTACCAACCATGTCAACCATGCCAACCATACCAACCATACCAACCTTACCAACCATGTCAATCATACAAAAATATCAACCTTACCAACCCTGCCAACCATACCAACCATACCAACCATACCAACCACGCCAATCATACCAACCATACCAACCATACCAACCATACCAACCTTACCAACCATGACAACCATACCACCAATACCAACCTCACAAACCATGTCAACCTTACCAACCATGTCAACCATACCAACCATACCAACCATACCAACCATACCAACCATACCAACCATACCAACCATACCAACCATACCAACCATACTAACCATACCAACCATACCAACCATACCAACCACACCAACCGTACCAAATATACCAACCACAAAACCGTACCAAATATACCAACCATACCAACCTTACCAACCATGTCAACCATGCCAACCATACCAACCATACCAACCATGTCAACCATGCCAACCATACCAACCATACCCACTATACCAACCATGACAAACATACCAACCATACCAACCGTACCAAATATACCAACCATACCAACCTTACCAACCATGTCAACCATGCCAACCATACCAACCATACCAACCATACCCACTATACCAACCATGACAAGTATACCAACCATACCAACCGTAGCAACTACTTCAACCATGCCAACCATACCCAATATACCAACCACGCTAACCATACCAACCATACCAACCATACCAACCATACCAACCTTACCAACCATGACAACCATACCACCAATACCAACCTCACAAACCATGTCAACCTTACCAACCATGTCAACCCTACCAACCATACCAACCATACCAACCGTACCAAATATACCAACCACACCAACCGTACCAAATATACCAACCATAGCAACCTTACCAACCATGTCAACCATGCCAACCATACAAACCATACCAACCATACCCACAATACCAACCATGACAAGCATACCAAGCATACCAACCGTAGCAACTACTTCAACCATGCCAACCATACCCAATATACCAACCACGCTAACCATACCAACCATACCAACCATACCAACCATACCAACCATACCAACCATACCAACCACACCAACCGTACCAAATATACCAACCACACCAACCGTACCAAATATACCAACCATACCAACCTTACCAACCATGTCAACCATGCCAACCATACCAACCATACCAACCATGTCAACCATGCCAACCATACCAACCATACCCACTATACCAACCATGACAAACATACCAACCATACCAACCGTAGCAACTACTTCAACCATGCCAACCATACCCAATATACCAACCACGCTAACCATACCAACCATACCACCAATACCAACCTCACAAACCATGTCAACCTTACCAACCATGTCAACCATACCAACCATACCAACCATACCAACCATACCAACCATACCAACCATACCAACCATACCAACCTTACCAACCATGTCAACCATGCCAACCATACCAACCATACTAACCATGTCAACCATGCCAACCATGCCAACCATGCCAACCATACCAACCATACCAACCTTACCAACCATACCACCAATACCAACCTCACAAACCATGTCAACCTTACCAACCATGTCAACCATACCAACCACACCAACCATACCAACCATACCACCAATACCAACCTCACAAACCATGTCAACCTTACCAACCATGTCAACCATACCAACCACACCAACCATACCAACCATACCACCAATACCAACCTCACAAACCATGTCAACCTTACCAACCATGTCAACCATACCAACCATACCAACCATACCAACCATACCAACCATACCAACCATACCAACCATACCAACCTTACCAACCATGTCAACCATGCCAACCATACCAACCATACTAACCATGTCAACCATGCCAACCATGCCAACCATGCCAACCATACCAACCATACCAACCATACCAACCATACCAACCATACCAACCATACCAACCTTACCAACCATGACAACCATACCACCAATACCAACCTCACAAACCATGTCAACCTTACCAACCATGTCAACCATACCAACCATACCAACCATGTCAACCATGCCAACCATACCAACCATACTAACCATGTCAACCATGCCAACCATACCAACCATACCAACCACACCAACCTTACCACCCATGACAACCATACCACCAATACCAACCTCACAAACCATGTCAACCTTACCAACCATGTCAACCATACCAACCATACCAACCATGTCAACCATGCCAACCATACCAACCATACCCACTATACCAACCATGACAAACATACCAACCATACCAACCGTAGCAACTACTTCAACCATGCCAACCATACCCAATATACCAACCACGCTAACCATACCAACCATACCACCAATACCAACCATACCAACCATACCAGCCATACCAACCTTACCAACCATGTCAACCATGCCAACCATACCAACCATACTAACCATGTCAACCATGCCAACCATACCAACCATACCAACCATACCAACCACACCAACCGTACCAAATATACCAACCATACCAACCATACCAGCCATACCAACCTTACCAACCATGTCAACCATGCCAACCATACCAACCATACTAACCATGTCAACCATGCCAACCATACCAACCATACCAACCATACCAACCACACCAACCTTACCAACCATGACAACCATACCACATATACCAACCTCACAAACCATGTCAACCTTACCAACCATGTCAACCATACCAACCATACCAACCATACCAACCATACCAACCATACCAACCATACCAACCATACCAAACATACCAACCATACCAACCATACCAACCACACCAACCGTACCAAATATACCCACCATACCAACCTTACCAACCATGTCAACCATGCCAACCATACCAACCATACCAGCCTTACCAACCATGTCAATCATACAAAAATATCAACCTTACCAACCCTGCCAACCATACCAACCATACCAACCACGCCAACCACGCCAACCACGCCAACCATACCAACCATAAAAACCATACCAACCATACCAACCTTACCAACCATAACAACCATACCACCAATACCAACCTCACAAACCATGTCAACCTTACCAACCATGTCAACCATACCAACCATACCAACCATACCAATCACACCAACCGTACCAAATATACCAACCATACCAACCTTACCAACCATGTCAACCATGCCAACCATACCAACCATACCAACCATGTCAACCATGCCAACCATACCAACCATACCCACTATACCAACCATGGCAACCATACCAACCTTACCAGCCATACCAACCATGACAACCATACCAACCTCACCAACCATATCAACCTTACCAACCATGTCAACCATATCAACCACACAAACCCTACCAACCATGCCAACCATAACAACCATAACAACCATACCAACCATACCAACAATGCCAACCTTACCAATCATACCAACCACACCAACCGTACCAAATATACCAACCATACCAACCTTACCAACCATGTCAATCATACAAAAATATCAACCTTACCAACCCTGCCAACCATACCAACCATACCAATAATGCCAACGTTACCAACCATACCAACCATACCAACCACACCAACCGTACCAAATATACCAACCATACCAACCTTACCAACCAAGTCAATCATACAAAAATATCAACCATAATAACCATGTCAACCATGCCAACCATACCAACCATACCCACTATACCAACCATGCCAACCATACCAACCTTACCAGCCATACCAACCATGACAACCATACCAACCTCACCAACAATATCAACCTTACCAACCCTGCCAACCATACCAACCATACCAACCATACCAAACATACAAACCATACCAACCATACCAACCATACCAACCATGCCAACCATACCAATAATGTAAACCTTACCAACCATACCAACCATAACAACCACACCAACCGTACCAAATATATAAACCATACCAACCTTACCAACCATGTCAATCATACAAAAATATCAACCTTACCAACCCTGCCAACCATACCAACCATACCAACCATGCCAACCATAAAAAACATACCAACAATGCCAATCTTACCAACCATACCAACCATACCAACCATACCAACCATACCAACCACGCCAACTATACCAACCATACCAACCATACCAAACATACCAACCATTCTAACCATACCAGCCATACCAACAATACCAACAATACCAACCATACCAACCATACCAACCACACCAACCATACCAACCACGCCAACCATACCAACCATACCAACCATACCAACCACACCAACCGTACCAAATATACCAACCATACCAACCTTACCAACCATGTCAATCATACAAATATATCAACCTTACCAACCCTGCTAACCATACCAACCATACCAACCATACCAATCATGCCAACCATAACAACCATACCAACCATACCAACAATGCAAACCTTACCAACCATACCAACCATACCAACCATACCAACCATACCAACCACGCCAACCATACCAACCATACCAACCATACCAACCATACCAACCATACCAACCATACCAACCATACCAACCATACCAACCTTACCAACCATGACAACCATACCACCAATACCAACCTCACAAACCATGTCAACCTTACCAACCATGTCAACCATACCAACCATACCAACCATACCAACCATACCAACCACACCAACCGTACCAAATATACCAACCATACAAACCTTACCAACCATGTCAACCATGCTAACCATACCAACCATACCAACCATGTCAACCATGCCAACCATACCAACCATACCCACTATACCAACCATGCCAACCATACCAACCTTACCAGCCATACCAACCATGACAACCATACCAACCTCACCAACCATATCAACCTTACCAACCATGTCAACCATATCAACCACACAAACCATACCAACCATGCCCACCAAAACAACCATACCAACCATACCAACCACGCCAACCATACCAACCATACCAACCATACCAACCATACCAACCATACCAACCATACCCACTATACCAACCATGCCAACCATACCAACCTTACCAGCCATACCAACCGAGACAACCATACCAACCTCACCAACCATATCAACCTTACCAGCCATACCAACCGAGACAACCATACCAACCTCACCAACCATATCAACCTTACCAACCATGTCAACCATATCAACCACACAAACCATACCAACCATACCAACCATACCAACCATACCAACCATACCAACCATACCAACCATACCAACCATACCAACCATACCAACCATACCAACCACACCAACCGTACCAAATATACCAACCATACAAACCTTACCAACCATGTCAACCTTACCAACCATGTCAACCATACCAACCATACCAACCACACCAACCGTACCAAATATACCAACCATACAAACCTTACCAACCATGTCAACCATGCCAACCATACCAACCATACCAACCATGTCAACCATGCCAACCATACCAACCATACCCACTATAGCAACCATGCCAACCATACCAACCTTACCAGCCATACCAACCATGACAACCATACCAACCATACCAACCATACCAACCATACCAACCATACCAACCATACCAACCATACCCACTATACCAACCATGCCAACCATACCAACCTTACCAGCCATACCAACCATGACAACCATACCAACCTCACCAACCATATCAACCTTACCAACCATGTCAACCATATCAACCACACAAACCATACCAACCATACCAACCATACCAACCACACCAACCGTACCAAATATACCAACCCTGCCAACCATACCAACCATACCAACCATACCAACCATGCCAACCATAAAAAACATACCAACAATGCCAATCTTACCAACCATACCAACCATACCACCCATACCAACCACGCCAACTATACCAACCATACCAACCATACCAAACATACCAACCATTCTAACCATACCAGCCATACCAACAATACCAACAATACCAACCATACCAACCATACCAACCACACCAACCATACCAACCACGCCAACCATACCAACCATACCAACCATACCAACCACACCAACCGTACCAAATATACCAACCATACCAACCTTACCAACCATGTCAATCATACAAAAATATCAACCTTACCAACCCTGCTAACCATACCAACCATACCAACCATACCAACCATACCAATCATGCCAACCATAACAACCATACCAACCATACCAACAATGCCAACCTTACCAACCATACCAACCATACCAACCATACCAACCATACCAACCACGCCAACCATACCAACCATACCAACCATACCAACCATACCAACCTTACCAACCATGACAACCATACCACCAATACCAACCTCACAAACCATGCCAACCTTACCAACCATGTCAACCATACCAACCATACCAACCATACCAACCACACCAACCGTACCAAATATACCAACCATACAAACCTTACCAACCATGCCAACCACGCCAACCATACCAACCATACCCACTATACCAACCATGCCAACCATACTAACCTTACCAACCATACCAACCATGTCAACCATGCCAACCATACCAACCATACTCACTATACCAACCATGACAAACATACCAACCATACCAACCGTAGCAACTACTTCAACCATGCCAACCATACCCAATATACCAACCACGCTAACCATACCAACCATACCAACCATACCAACCATACCACCCATACCAACCATACCAACCATAGCAACCATACCAACCACACCAACCTTACCAACCATGACAACCATACCACCAATACCAACCTCACAAACCATGTCAACCTTACCAACCATGTCAACCATACCAACCATACCAACCATACCAACCATACCAACCATACCAACCATACCAACCATACCAACCATACCAACCATACCAACAATACCAACCATACCAACCACACCAACCGTACCAACCATACCAACCTTACCAACCATGTCAACCATGCCAACCATACCAACCATACCAACCATGTCAACCATGCCAACCATACCAACCATACCCACTATACCAACCATGCCAACCACACCAACCGTAAAAAATATATCAACCATACCAACCTTATTAACCATGTCAACCATGCCAACCATGCCAACCATACCAACCATGTCAACCATGCCAACCATACCAGCCATACTAACCATGTCAACCATGCCAACCACACCAACCGTACCAAATATTCCAACCATACCAACCTTAACAATCATGTCAATCATACAAAAATATAAACCTTACCAGCCCTGCCAACCATACCAACCATACCAACCATACCAATAAAGCCAACGTTACCAACCATACCAACCATACCAACCACACCAACCGTACCAAATATACCAACCATACCAACCTTACAAAACAAGTCAATCATACAAAAATATCAACCTTACCAACCCTGCCAACCATACCAACCATACCAACCATGTCAACCATGCCAACCATACCAACCATACCCACTATACCAACCATGCGAACATACCAACCATACCAACCGTAGCAACTACTTCAACCATGCCAACCATACCCAATATACCAACCACGCTAACCATACCAACCATACCAACCATACCACCCATACCAACCATACCAACCATACCAGCCATACCAACTTTACCAACCATGTCAACCATACCAACCATACTAAACATGTCAACCATGCCAACCACTCCAACCGTACCAAATATACCAACCATACCAACCTTAACAATCATGTCAATCATACAAAAATATAAACCTTACCAACCCTGCCAACCATACCAACCATACCAACCATACCAATAATGCCAACGTTACCAACCATACCAACCACACCAACCGTACCAAATATACCAACCATACCAACCTTACAAACCAAGTCAATCATACAAAAATATCAACCTTACCAACCCTGCCAACCATACCAACCATACCAACCATGTCAACCATGCCAACCATACCAACCATACCCACTATACCAACCATACCAACCATACCAACCATACAAACCATACCAACCATACCAACCATACCAACCATACCAACCATGCCAACCATTCCAACCATACCAATAATGTAAACCTTACCAACCATACCAACCATACCAACCACACTAACCGTACCAAATATATAAACCATACCAACCTTATTAACCATGTCAATCATACAAAAATATCAAAATTACCAACCCTGCCAACCATACCAACCACACCAACCATACCAACCATGCCAACCATAACAACCATAACAACCATACCACCCATACCAACCATACCAACCATACCAGCCATACCAACCTTACCAACCATGTCAACCATGCCAACCATACCAACCATACTAACCATGTCAACCATGCCAACCATACCAACCATACCAACCATACCAACCACACCAACCGTACCAAATATACCAACCATACCAACCATACCAGCCATACCAACCTTACCAACCATGTCAACCATGCCAACCATACCAACCATACTAACCATGTCAACCATACCAACCATACCAACCACACCAACCGTACCAAATATACCAACCATACCAACCATACCAGCCATACCAACCTTACCAACCATGTCAACCATGCCAACCATACCAACCATACCAACCATACCAACCATACAAACCATACCAACCATACCAACCATACCAACCATACCAACCATGCCAACCATTCCAACCATACTAACCATGTCAACCATGCCAACCATACCAACCATACCAACCACACCAACCTTACCAACCATGACAACCATACCACCAATACCAACCTCACAAACCATGTCAACCTTACCAACCATGTCAACCATACCAACCATACCAACCATACCAACAATACCAACCATACCCACCACACCAACCGTACCAAATATACCAACCATACCAACCTTACCAACCATGTCAACCATGCCAACCATACCAACCATGTCAACCATGCCAACCATACCAACCATACCCACTATACCAACCATGCCAACCGTAGAAAATATATCAACCATACCAACCTTATTAACCATGTCAACCATGCCAACCATACCAACCATACCAACCATACCAACCATGTCAACCATGCCAACAATACCAACCATACCCACTATACCAACCATACCAGCCATACCAACCTTACCAACCATGTCAACCATGCCAACCATACCAACCATACTAACCATGTCAACCATGCCAACCATACCAACCATACCAACAATACCAACCACACCAACCGTACCAAATATACCAACCATACCAACCATACCAGCCATACCAACCTTACCAACCATGTCAACCATGCCAAACATACCAACCATACTAACCATGTCAACAATGCCAACCATACCAACCATACCAACCATACCAACCACACCAACCTTACCAACCATGACAACCATACCACCAATACCAACCTCACAAACCATGTCAACCTTACCAACCATGTCAACCATACCAACCATACCAACCATACCAACAATACCAACCATACCCACCACACCAACCGTACAAAATATACCAACCATACCAACCTTACCAACCATGTCAACCATGCCAACCATACCAACCATACCAACCATGTCAACCATGCCAACCATACCAACCATACCCACTATACCAACCATGCCAACCACACCAACCGTAGAAAATATATCAACCATACCAACCTTATTAACCATGTCAACCATGCCAACCATACCAACCATACCAACCATGTCAACCATGCCAACCATACCAACCATACCCACTATACCAACCATACCAGCCATACCAACCTTACCAACCATGTCAACCATGCCAACCATACCAACCATACTAACCATGTCAACCATGCCAACCATACCAACCATACCAACCACACCAACCGTACCAAATATACCAACCATACCAACCATACCAGCCATACCAACCTTACCAACCATGTCAACCATGCCAACCATACCAACCATACTAACCATGTCAACCATGCCAACCATACCAACCATACCCACTATACCAACCATGCCAACCATACCAACCTTACCAGCCATATCAACCATGACAACCATACCAACCATGCCAACCATAACAACCTTACCAACCATGTCAACCATGCCAACCATACCAACCATACCAACCATACCAACCATACCAACAATACCAACCATACCAACCACACCAACCGTACCAAATATACCAACCATAAGAACCATACCAGCCATACCAACCATACCAACCATACCAACCATACCAACCATACCAACCATGACAACCATACCAACCATACCAACCATACCAACAATGTCAACCTTATCAACCATACCAACCATACCAACCAAACCAATCTTACCAACCATGCCAACCATACCAACCTTACCAATCATACCACCCATACCAGCCAAACCAAACTTACCAGCCATGACAAACATACCAACCATACCGACCATACCAACCATACCATTAATGCCAACGTTACCAACCATACCAATAATGCCAACGTTACCAACCATACCAACCATACCAACCATACCAACAATACCAACCATACCAACCATACCAACCTTACCAACCATACCAACAATACCAACCTCACCAATCATGTCAACCTTACCAACCATGTCAACCATAACAGCAATGCTAACCGTACCAACCATGCCAACCGTACCAACCATAAGAACCATACCAGCCATACCAACCATACCAACCATACCAATAATGCCAACGTTACCAACCATACCAACCACACCAACCGTACCAAATATACTAACCATACCAACCTTACCAACCAAGTCAATCATACAAAAATATCAACCTTACCAACCCTGCCAACCATACCAACCATACCAACCATGTCAACCATGCCAACCATACCAACCATACCCACTATACCAACCATGCCAACCATACCAACCTTACCAGCCATACCAACCATACCAACCATACCAACCATACCAACCTTACCAAACATGTCAACCCTGCCAACCAAACTAACCATACCAACCATATCAACCTTACCAACCATGTCAACCATAACAGCAATGCTAACCGTACCAACCATGCCAACCGTACCAACCATAAGAACCATACCAGCCATACCAACCATACCAACCATACCAACCATACCAACCATACCAACCATACCAACCATACCAACCATACCAACCATACCAACCATACCAACCATGCCAACCATTCCAACCATACCAATAATGTAAACCTTACCAACCATACCAACCACACTAACCGTACCAAATATATAAACCATACCAACCTTATAAACCATGTCAATCATACAAAAATATCAACCTTACCAACCCTGCCAACCATACCAACCATACCAACCATACCAACCATGCCAACCATAACAACCATAACAACCATACCACCCATACCAACCATACCAACCATACCAACCATACCAACCTTACCAACCATGTCAACCATACCAACCATAGCAACCATACCAACCACACCAACCTTACCAACCATGACAACCATACCACCAATACCAACCTCACAAACCATGTCAACCTTACCAACCATGTCAACCATACCAACCATACCAACCATACCAACCATACTAACCATACCAACCATACCAACCATACCAACAATACCAACCATACCAACCACACCAACCGTACCAACCATGTCAACCATACCAACCATAGCAACCATACCAACCACACCAACCTTACCAACCATGACAACCATACCACCAATACCAACCTCACAAACCATGTCAACCTTACCAACCATGTCAACCATACCAACCATACCAACCATACCAACCATACCAACCATACCAACCATACCAGCCATACCAACCTTACCAACCATGTCAACCATACCAACCATAGCAACCATACCAACCACACCAACCTTACCAACCATGACAACCATACCACCAATACCAACCTCACAAACCATGTCAACCTTACCAACCATGTCAACCATACCAACCATACCAACCATACCAACCATACCAACCATACTAACCATGTCAACCATGCCAACCATACCAACCATACCAACCATACCAACCACACCAACCGTACCAAATATACCAACCATACCAACCATACCAGCCATACCAACCTTACCAACCATGTCAACCATGCCAACCATACCAACCATACTAACCATGTCAACCATGCCAACCATACCAACCATAGCAACCATACCAACCACACCAACCTTACCAACCATGACAACCATACCACCAATACCAACCTCACAAACCATGTCAACCTTACCAACCATGTCAACCATACCAACCATACCAACCGTACCAACCATACCAACCATACCAACAATACCAACCATACCAACCACACCAACCGTACCAAATATACCAACCATACCAACCTTACCAACCATGTCAACCATGCCAACCATACCAACCATACCAACCATGTCAACCATGCCAACCATACCAACCATACCCACTATACCAACCATGCCAACCACACCAACCGTAAAAAATATATCAACCATACCAACCTTATTAACCATGTCAACCATGCCAACCATACCAACCATACCAACCATGTCAACCATGCCAACCATACCAACCATACTCACTATACCAACCATGACAAACATACCAACCGTAGCAACTACTTCAACCATGCCAACCATACCCAATATACCAACCACGCTAACCATACCAACCATACCAACCATACCACCCATACCAACCATACCAACCATAGCAACCATACCAACCACACCAACCTTACCAACCATGACAACCATACCACCAATACCAACCTCACAAACCATGTCAACCTTACCAACCATGTCAACCATACCAACCATACCAACCATACCAACCATACCAACCATACCAACCATACCAACAATACCAACCATACCAACCACACCAACCGTACCAACCATACCAACCTTACCAACCATGTCAACCATGCCAACCATACCAACCATACCAACCATGTCAACCATGCCAACCATACCAACCATACCCACTATACCAACCATGCCAACCATACCAGCCATACTAACCATGTCAACCATGCCAACCACACCAACCGTACCAAATATTCCAACCATACCAACCTTAACAATCATGTCAATCATACAAAAATATAAACCTTACCAGCCCTGCCAACCATACCAACCATACCAACCATACCAACCATACCAACCATACCAATAATGCCAACGTTACCAACCATACCAACCATACCAACCACACCAACCGTACCAAATATACCAACCATACCAACCTTACAAACCAAGTCAATCATACAAAAATATCAACCTTACCAACCCTGCCAACCATACCAACCATACCAACCATGTCAACCATGCCAACCATACCAACCATACCCACTATACCAACCATGCGAACATACCAACCATACCAACCGTAGCAACTACTTCAACCATGCCAACCATACCCAATATACCAACCACGCTAACCATACCAACCATACCAACCATACCACCCATACCAACCATACCAACCATACCAGCCATACCAACTTTACCAACCATGTCAACCATGCCAACCATACCAACCATACTAAACATGTCAACCATGCCAACCACTCCAACCCTACCAAATATACCAACCATACCAACCTTAACAATCATGTCAATCATACAAAAATATAAACCTTACCAACCCTGCCAACCATACCAACCATACCAACCATACCAATAATGCCAACGTTACCAACCATACCAACCATACCAACCACACCAACCGTACCAAATATACCAACCATACCAACCTTACAAACCAAGTCAATCATACAAAAATATCAACCTTACCAACCCTGCCAACCATACCAACCATACCAACCATGTCAACCATGCCAACCATACCAACCATACCCACTATACCAACCATACCAACCATACCAACCATACAAACCATACCAACCATACCAACCATACCAACCATACCAACCATACCAACCATGCCAACCATTCCAACCATACCAATAATGTAAACCTTACCAACCATACCAACCATACCAACCACAATAACCGTACCAAATATATAAACCATACCAACCTTATTAACCATGTCAATCATACAAAAATATCAACCTTACCAACCCTGCCAACCATACCAACCACACCAACCATACCAACCATGCCAACCATAACAACCATAACAACCATAACAACCATACCACCCATACCAACCATACCAACCATACCAACCATACCAGCCATACCAACCTTACCAACCATGTCAACCATGCCAACCATACCAACCATACTAACCATGTCAACCATGCCAACCATACCAACCATACCAACCATACCAACCACACCAACCGTACCAAATATACCAACCATACCAACCATACCAGCCATACCAACCTTACCAACCATGTCAACCATGCCAACCATACCAACCATACTAACCATGTCAACCATGCCAACCATACCAACCTTACCAGCCATACCAACCATGACAACCATACCAACCATACCAATAATGTAAACCTTACCAACCATACCAACCATGCCAACCATAACAACCATAACAACCATACCACCCATACCAACCATACCAACCATACCAGCCATACCAACCTTACCAACCATGTCAACCATGCCAACCATACCAACCATACTAACCATGTCAACCATGCCAACCATACCAACCATACCAACCACACCAACCGTACCAAATATACCAACCATACCAACCATACCACCCATGCCAACCATAACAACCATAACAACCATACCACCCATACCAACCATACCAACCATACCAGCCATACCAACCTTACCAACCATGTCAACCATGCCAACCATACCAACCATACTAACCATGTCAACCATGCCAACCATACCAGCCATACCAACCATACCAACCACACCAACCGTACCAAATATACCAACCATACCAACCATACCAGCCATACCAACCTTACCAACAATGTCAACCATGCCAACCATAACAAACTTACCAACCATGTCAACCATGCCAACCATACCAACCATACCAACCATGTCAACCATGCCAACCATACCAACCATACCCACTATACCAACCATGCCAACCATGCCAACCATACCAACCTTACCAGCCATACCAACCATGACAACCATACCAACCATACCCACTATACCAACCATGCCAACCATACCAACCTTACCAGCCATACCAACCATGACAACCATACCAACCATGCCAACCATAGCAACCTTACCAACCATGTCAACCATGAAAACCATACCAACCATACCAACCATGTCAACCATGCCAACCATACCAACCATACCAACCACACCAACCGTACCAAATATACCAACCATACCAACCATACCAGCCATACCAACCTTACCAACCATGTCAACCATGCCAACCATACCAACCATACTAACCATGTCAACCATGCCAACCATACCAACCATACCCACTATACCAACCATGCCAACCATACCAACCTTACCAGCCATACCAACCGCTCCATCCGTACCAAATATACCAACCATACCAACCTTACCAACCATGTCAACCATACCAACCATACCAACCATACCAACCATGTCAACCATGCCAACCATACCAACCATACCCACTATACCAACCATGCCAACCATACCAACCTTACTAGCCATACCAACCGTGACAACCATACCAACCATACCAGCCATACCAACCTTACCAACCATGTCAACCATGCCAACCATACCAACCATACTAACCATGTCAACCATGCCAACCATACCAACCATACCAACCATACCAACCACACCAACCGTACCAAATATACCAACCATACCAACCATACCAGCCATACCAACCTTACCAACAATGTCAACCATGCCAACCATAACAAACTTACCAACCATGTCAACCATGCACACCATACCAACCATACCAACCATGTCAACCATGCCAACCATACCAACCATACCCACTATACCAACCATGCCAACCATGCCAACCATACCAACCTTACCAGCCATACCAACCATGACAACCATACCAACCATACCCACTATACCAACCATGCCAACCATACCAACCTTACCAGCCATACCAACCATGACAACCATACCAACCATGCCAACCATAGCAACCTTACCAACCATGTCAACCATGAAAACCATACCAACCATACCAACCATGTCAACCATGCCAACCATACCAACCGTACCAACCACACCAACCGTACCAAATATACCAACCATACCAACCATACCAGCCATACCAACCTTACCAACCATGTCAACCATGCCAACCATACCAACCATACTAACCATGTCAACCATGCCAACCATACCAACCATAATCACTATACCAACCATGCCAACCATACCAACCTTACCAGCCATACCAACCATGACAACCATACCAACCTCACCAACCATATCAACCTTACCAACCCTGCCAACCATACCAACCATACCAACCATGTCAACCATGCCAACCATACCAACCATACCCACTATACCAACCATGCCAACCATACCAACCTTACCAGCCATACCAACCATGACAACCATACCAACCTCACCAACCATATCAACCTTACCAACCCTGCCAACCATACCAACCATACCAACCATACCAACCATACCAACCATACCAACCATGCCAACCATAACAACCATACCAACCATACCAACAATGCCAACCTTACCAACCATACCAACCATACCAACCACGCCAACCACGCCAACCATACCAACCATACCAACCACACCAACCGTACCAAATATACCAACCATACCAACCTTACCAATAATGTCAATCATACAAAAATATCAACCTTACCAACCCTGCCAACCATACCAACCATACCAACCATACCAACCATGCCAACCATAACAACCATACCAACCATACCAACAATGCCAACCTTACCAACCATACCAACCATACCAACCATACCAACCACGCCAACCATACCAACCATATCAACCATACAAACCATACCAACCATACCAACCTTACCAACCATACCAACAATACCAACCTCACCAACCATGTCAACCTTACCAACCATGTCAACCATAACAACCATAACAACAATGCTAACCTTACCAACCATGCCAACCGTACCAACCATAAGAACCATACCAACCATACCAGCCATACAAACCATACAAACCATACCAACAATACCAACAATGCCAACCTTACCAACCATGTCAACCATACCAACCATACCAACCATGTCAACCATGCCAACCATACCAACCATACCCACTATACCAACCATGCCAACCATACCAACCTTACCAGCCATACCAACCATGACAACCATACCAACCTCACCAACCATATCAACCTTACCAACCCTGCCAACCATACCAACCATACCAACCATACCAACCATACCAACCATACCAACCATACCAACCATGCCAACCATAACAACCATACCAACCATACCAACAATGCCAACCTTACCAACCATACCAACCATACCAACCACGCCAACCACGCCAACCATACCAACCATACCAACCACACCAACCGTACCAAATATACCAACCATACCAACCTTACCAATAATGTCAATCATACAAAAATATCAACCTTACCAACCCTGCCAACCATACCAACCATACCAACCATACCAACCATGCCAACCATAACAACCATACCAACCATACCAACAATGCCAACCTTACCAACCATACCAACCATACCAACCATACCAACCACGCCAACCATACCAACCATACCAACCATATCAACCATACAAACCATACCAACCATACCAACCTTACCAACCATACCAACAATACCAACCTCACCAACCATGTCAACCTTACCAACCATGTCAACCATAACAACCATAACAACAATGCTAACCTTACCAACCATGCCAACCGTACCAACCATAAGAACCATACCAACCATACCAGCCATACAAACCATACAAACCATACCAACAATACCAACAATGCCAACCTTACCAACCATGTCAATCATACAAAAATATCAACCTTACCAACCCTGCCAAAGATACCAACCATACCAACCATGCTAACCATAACAACCATACCAACCATACCAACAATGCCAACCTTATCAACCATACCAACCATACCAACCAAACCAATCTTACCAACCATGCCAACCATACCAACCTTACCAACCATACCAACCATACCAACCTTACCAACCATACCAACCATACCAGCCAAACCAACCTTACCAACCATGTTAACCATGCAAACCATACCAACCATACCAACCATACCAACCACACACACCGTACCAAATATACCAACCATACCAACCATACCAGCCATACCAACCTTACCAACCATGTCAACCATGCCAACCATACCAACCATACTAACCATGTCAACCATGCCAACCATACCAACCATACCAACCATACCAACCATACCAACCACACCAACCTTACCAACCATGACAACCATACCACCAATACCAACCTCACAAACCATGTCAACCTTACCAACCATGTCAACCATACCAACCATACCAACCATACCAACAATACCAACCATACCCACCACACCAACCGTACCAAATATACCAACCATACCAACCTTACCAACCATGTCAACCATGCCAAACATACCAACCATACCAACCATGTCAACCATGCCTACCATACCAACCATACCAACCATACCCACTATACCAACCATACCAGCCATACCAACCTTACCAACCATGTCAACCATGCCAACCTTACCAACCATACCAACCATACCAACCACGCCAACCACGCCAACCATACCAACCATACCAACCACAGCAACCGTACCAAATATACCAACCATACCAACCATACCAGCCATACCAACCATACCAACCATACCAGCCAAACCAACCTTACCAACCATGACAAACATACCAACCATACCAACCTTACCAACCATGACAAACATACCAACCATACCAACCTTACCAAGCATACCAACCTTACCAAGCATACCAACCATACCAACCATACCAACTATACCAATCTTACCAACCAAACCAATCTTACCAACCATGCCAACCATACCAACCTTACCAAACATACCAACCATACCAACAATACCAACAATGCCAACCTTACCAACCATGTCAATCATACAAAAATATCAACCTTACCAACCCTGCCAACCATACCAACCATACCAACTATACCAACCACGCCAACCACGCCAACCACGCCAACCACGCCAACCATACCAACCACGCCAACCATACCAACCATACCAACCATACCAACCACACCAACTGTACCAACAATGCCAACCTTACCAAACATACCAACCATACCAACCAAACCAATCTTAATAACCAAAACAATCTTACCAACCATGCCAACCATACCAACCATACCAACTATACCAATCTTACCAACCAAACCAACCATACCAATCTTACCAACCAAACCAACCTTAATAACCATAACAACCATACCAACCATACCAACAATGCCAACCTTATCAACCATACCAACCATACCAACCAAACCAATCTTACCAACCATGCCAACCATACCAACCTTACCAACCATACCAACCATACCAACCTTACCAACCATACCAACCATACCAGCCAAACCAACCTTACCAACCATGTCAACCATGCCAACCATACCAACCATACCAACCATACCAACCATACCAACCACACCAACCGTACCAAATATACCAACCATACCAACCATACCAGCCATACCAACCTTACCAACCATGTCAACCATGCCAACCATACCAACCATACTAACCATGTCAACCATGCACACCATACCAACCATACCAACCATACCAACCATACCAACCACACCAACCTTACCAACCATGACAACCATACCACCAATACCAACCTCACAAACCATGTCAACCTTACCAACCATACCCACTATACCAACCATGCCAACCATACCAACCTTACCAGCCATACCAACCATGACAACCATACCAACCTTACCAACCATACCAACAATACCAACCTCACCAACCATGTCAACCTTACCAACCATACCAACCATACCAACCTTACCAACCATACCAACCATACCAGCCAAACCAACCTTACCAACCATGTCAACCATGCCAACCATACCAACCATACCAACCATACCAACCACACCAACCGTACCAAATATACCAACCATACCAACCATACCAGCCATACCAACCTTACCAACCATGTCAACCATGCCAACCATACCAACCATACTAACCATGTCAACCATGCCAACCATACCAACCATACCAACCATACCAACCATACCAACCACACCAACCTTACCAACCATGACAACCATACCACCAATACCAACCTCACAAACCATGTCAACCTTACCAACCATACCCACTATACCAACCATGCCAACCATACCAATCTTACCAACCATGCCAACCATACCAACCTTACCAAACATACCAACCATACCAACAATACCAACAATGCCAACCTTACCAACCATGTCAATCATACAAAAATATCAACCTTACCAACCCTGCCAACCATACCAACCATACCAACTATACCAACCACGCCAACCACGCCAACCACGCCAACCACGCCAACCATACCAACCACGCCAACCACGCCAACCTTACCAGCCATACCAACCACTCCATCCGTACCAAATATACCAACCATACCAACCTTACCAACCATGTCAACCATACCAACCATACCAACCATGTCAACCATGCCAACCATACCAACCATACCCACTATACCAACCATGCCAACCATACCAACCTTACCAGCCATACCAACCATGACAACCATACCAACCTTACCAACCATACCAACAATACCAACCTCACCAACCATGTCAACCTTACCAACCATGTCAACCATAACAACCATAACAACAATGCTAACCTTACCAACCATGCCAACCGTACCAACCATAAGAACCATACCAACCATACCAGCCATACAAACCATACAAACCATACCAACAATACCAACAATGCCAACCTTACCAACCATGTCAATCATACAAAAATATCAACCTTACCAACCCTGCCAACCATACCAACCATACCAACCATGCCAACCATAACAACCATACCAACAATGCCAACCTTACCAAACATACCAACCATACCAACCAAACCAATCTTAATAACCAAAACAATCTTACCAACCATGCCAACCATACCAACCATACCAACTATACCAATCTTACCAACCAAACCAACCATACCAATCTTACCAACCAAACCAACCTTAATAACCATAACAACCATACCAACCATACCAACAATGCCAACCTTATCAACCATACCAACCATACCAACCAAACCAATCTTACCAACCATGCCAACCATACCAACCTTACCAACCATACCAACCATACCAACCTTACCAACCATACCAACCATACCAGCCAAACCAACCTTACCAACCATGTCAACCATGCCAACCATACCAACCATACCAACCATACCAACCACACCAACCGTACCAAATATACCAACCATACCAACCATACCAGCCATACCAACCTTACCAACCATGTCAACCATGCCAACCATACCAACCATACTAACCATGTCAACCATGCCAACCATACCAACCATACCAACCATACCAACCATACCAACCATACCAACCACACCAACCTTACCAACCATGACAACCATACCACCAATACCAACCTCACAAACCATGTCAACCTTACCAACCATGTCAACCATACCAACCATACCAACCATACCAACAATACCAACCATACCCACCACACCAACCGTACCAAATATACCAACCATACCAACCTTACCAACCATGTCAACCATGCCAAACATACCAACCATACCAACCATGTCAACCATGCCTACCATACCAACCATACCAACCATACCCACTATACCAACCATACCAGCCATACCAACCTTACCAACCATGTCAACCATGCCAACCTTACCAACCATACCAACCATACCAACCACGCCAACCACGCCAACCATACCAACCATACCAACCACACCAACCGTACCAAATATACCAACCATACCAACCATACCAGCCATACCAACCATACCAACCATACCAACCATACCAGCCAAACCAACCTTACCAACCATGACAAACATACCAACCATACCAACCTTACCAACCATGACAAACATACCAACCATACCAACCTTACCAAGCATACCAACCTTACCAAGCATACCAACCATACCAACCATACCAACTATACCAATCTTACCAACCAAACCAATCTTACCAACCATGCCAACCATACCAACCTTACCAAACATACCAACCATACCAACAATACCAACAATGCCAACCTTACCAACCATGTCAATCATAAAAAAATATCAACCTTACCAACCCTGCCAACCATACCAACCATACCAACCATACCAACCACGCCAACCACGCCAACCACGCCAACCATACCAACCACGCCAACCATACCAACCATACCAACCACACCAACTGTACCAAATATACCAACCATACCAACCTTACCAACCATGTCAATCATACAAAAATATCAACCTTACCAACCCTGCCAACCATACCAACCATACCAACCATGCCAACCATAACAACCATACCAACAATGCTAACCTTACCAAACATACCAACCATACCAACCAAACCAATCTTAATAACCAAAACAATCTTACCAACCATGCCAACCATACCAACCATACCAACTATACCAATCTTACCAACCAAACCAACCATACCAATCTTACCAACCAAACCAACCTTAATAACCAAAACAACCTTACCAAGCATACCAACCATACCAACCATACCAACCATACCAACTATACCAATCTTACCAACCAAACCAATCTTACCAACCATGCCAACCATACCAACCTTACCAACCATACCAACCATACCATTAATACCAACAATGCCAGCCTTACCAACCATGTCAATCATACAAAAATATCAACCTTACAAACCCTGCCAACCATACCAACCATACCAACCACACCAACCGTACCAAATATATAAACCATACCAACCTTACCAACCATGTCAATCATACAAAAATATCAATCTTCTTAACCCTGCCAACCATACCAACCATACCAACCATACCAACCATGCCAACCATAACAACCATACCAACCATACCAACCATACCAAACATACCAACCATACTAACCATACCAACCACGCCAACCATACCAACCATACCAACCATACCAACCATACCAAACATACCAACCATACTAACCATACCAACCACGCCAACCATACCAACCATACCAACCATACCAACCATACCAACCTTACCAACCATGACAACCATACCACCAATACCAACCATACCAACCTTACCAACCATGACAACCATACCACCAATACCAACCTCACAAACCATGTCAACCTTACCAACCATGTCAACCATACCAACCATACCAACCATACCAACCATACCAACCATGACAACCATACCACCAATACCAACCTCACAAACCATGTCAACCTTACCAACCATGTCAACCATACCAACCATACCAACCATACCAACCATACCAAACACCAACCGTACCAAATATACCAACCATACCAACCTTACCAACCATGTCAATCATACAAAAATATCAATCTTCTTAACCCTGCCAACCATACCAACCATACCAACCATACCAACCATGCCAACCATAACAACCATACCAACCATACCAACCATACCAAACATACCAACCATACCAACCATACCAAACATACCAACCATACTAACCATACCAACCACGCCAACCATACCAACCATACCAACCATACCAACCATACCAACCTTACCAACCATACCAACCATACCAACCATGCCAACCATAACAACCATACCAACCATACCAACCATACCAAACATACCAACCATACTAACCATACCAACCACGCCAACCATACCAACCATACCAACCATACCAACCATACCAAACATACCAACCATACCAACCATACCAACCATACCAACCATACCAACCATACCAAACATACCAACCATACTAACCATACCAACCACGCCAACCATACCAACCATACCAACCATACCAACCATACCAACCTTACCAACCATGACAACCATACCACCAATACCAACCTCACAAACCATGTCAACCTTACCAACCATGTCAACCATACCAACCATACCAACCATACCAACCATACCAAACACCAACCGTACCAAATATACCAACCATACCAACCTTACCAACCATGTCAACCATGCCAACCATACCAATCATACCAAACTTACCAGCCATACCAACCATGACAACCATACCAACCTCACCAACCATATCAACCTTACCAACCATGTCAACCATATCAACCACACAAACCGTACCAACCATGCCAACCATAACAACCATACCAACCATACCAACCATGCCAACCATACCAACCATACCAGCCATACCAACCATGACAACCATACCAACCTCACCAACCATATCAACCTTACCAACCATGTCAACCATATCAACCACACAAACCATACCAACCATACCAACAATATCAGCCATACCAACCATATCAACCATACCAACCATACCAACCATACCAACCATACCAACCTTACCAACCATGTCAACCCTGCCAACCAAACCAACCATACCAACCATATCAACCTTACCAACCATGTCAACCATGCCAACCATACCAACCATACCCACTATACCAACCATGCCAACCATACCAACCTTACCAGCCATACCAACCATGACAACCATACTAACCTCACCAACCATATCAACCTTACCAACCATACAAACCATACCAACCATACCAACAATATCAGCCATACCAACCATATCAACCATACCAACCATACCAACCATACCAACCTTACCAACCATGTCAACCCTGCCAACCAAACCAACCATACCAATTATATCAACCTTACCAACCATGTCAACCATGCCAACCATACCAACCATACCCACTATACCAACCATGCCAACCATACCAACCTTACCAGCCATAAAAACCATGACAACCATACCAACCTCACCAACCATATCAACCTTACCAACCATGTCAACCATACAAACCACACAAACAATACCAACCATACCAACCATACCAACCATACCAACCATACCAACAATGCCAACCTTACCAACCATGCCAACCATACCAACCATACCAAAAATACCAATCTTACCAAAAATGCCAACCTTACCAATCATGACAACCATGCCAACAATACCAATAATACCAAAATCACCAACCATGTCAACCTTACCAACCATGTCAACCATATCCACCACACAAATCATACCCACCATACCAACCATACCAACAATGCCAACCTTACCAACCATGCCAACCATACCAACCATACCAACCATGCCAACCATAACAACCATACCAACCATACCAACAATGCCAACCATGTCAACCATGCCAACCATACCAGCCATATCAACCATACCAACCATACCAACAATGCCAACCTTACCAACCCTGCCAACCATACCAACCATACCAACCATACCAACCATACCAATCATACCAACCATACCAACCATACCAACCATACCAACCATGCCAACCATACCAACCTTACCAAACATACCAACCATACCAACAATACCAACAATGCCAACCTTACCAACCATGTCAATCATAAAAAAATATCAACCTTACCAACCCTGCCAACCATACCAACCATACCAACCACGCCAACCACGCCAACCACGCCAACCATACCAACCACGCCAACCATACCAACCATACCAACCACACCAACTGTACCAAATATACCAACCATACCAACCTTACCAACCATGTCAATCATACAAAAATATCAACCTTACCAACCCTGCCAACCATACCAACCATACCAACCATGCCAACCATAACAACCATACCAACAATGCCAACCTTACCAAACATACCAACCATACCAACCAAACCAATCTTAATAACCAAAACAATCTTACCAACCATGCCAACCATACCAACCATACCAACTATACCAATCTTACCAACCAAACCAACCATACCAATCTTACCAACCAAACCAACCTTAATAACCAAAACAACCTTACCAAGCATACCAACCATACCAACCATACCAACCATACCAACTATACCAATCTTACCAACCAAACCAATCTTACCAACCATGCCAACCATACCAACCTTACCAACCATACCAACCATACCATTAATACCAACAATTCCAGCCTTACCAACCATGTCAATCATACAAAAATATCAACCTTACCAACCCTGCCAACCATACCAACCATACCAACCACACCAACCGTACCAAATATATAAACCATACCAACCTTACCAACCATGTCAATCATACAAAAATATCAATCTTCTTAACCCTGCCAACCATACCAACCATACCAACCATACCAACCATACCAACCATGCCAACCATACCAACCATACCAACCATACCAACCATACCAACAATGCCAATCTTACCAACCATACCAACCATACCAACCATACCAACCATACCAAACATACCAACCATACTAACCATACCAACCACGCCAACCATACCAACCATACCAACCATACCAACCTTACCAACCATGACAACCATACCACCAATACCAACCTCACAAACCATGTCAACCTTACCAACCATGTCAACCATACCAACCATACCAACCATACCAACCATACCAACCATACCAAACACCAACCGTACCAAATATACCAACCATACCAACCTTACCGACCATGTCAACCATGCCAACCATACCAATCATACCAAACTTACCAGCCATACCAACCATGACAACCATACCAACCTCACCAACCATATCAACCTTACCAACCATGTCAACCATATCAACCACACAAACCATACCAACCATACCAACAATATCAGCCATACCAACCATATCAACCATACCAACCATACCAACCATACCAACCATACCAACCATACCAACCTTACCAACCATGTCAACCCTGCCAACCAAACCAACCATACCAACCATATCAACCTTACCAACCATGTCAACCATGCCAACCATACCAACCATACCCACTATACCAACCATGCCAACCATACCAACCTTACCAGCCATACCAACCATGACAACCATACTAACCTCACCAACCATATCAACCTTACCAACCATGTCAACCATACAAACCATACCAACCATACCAACAATATCAGCCATACCAACCATATCAACCATACCAACCATACCAACCATACCAACCTTACCAACCATGTCAACCCTGCCAACCAAACCAACCATACCAATTATATCAACCTTACCAACCATGTCAACCATGCCAACCA
Organism: Thelaira solivaga; assembly: GCA_947397855.1. NCBI lineage: Eukaryota > Metazoa > Arthropoda > Insecta > Diptera > Tachinidae > Thelaira > Thelaira solivaga. The sequence continues at coordinate 24,711,413 of OX377615.1, read as the reverse complement.
TACCAACCATACCCACTATACCAACCATGCCAACCATACCAACCTTACCAGCCATAAAAACCATGACAACCATACCAACCTCACCAACCATATCAACCTTACCAACCATGTCAACCATACAAACCACACAAACAATACCAACCATACCAACCATACCAACCATACCAACCATACCAACAATGCCAACCTTACCAACCATGCCAACCATACCAACCATACCAAAAATACCAATCTTACCAAAAATGCCAACCTTACCAATCATGACAACCATGCCAACAATACCAAAATCACCAACCATGTCAACCTTACCAACCATGTCAACCATATCCACCACACAAATCATACCCACCATACCAACCATACCAACAATGCCAACCTTACCAACCATGCCAACCATACCAACCATACCAACCATGCCAACCATAACAACCATACCAACCATACCAACAATGCCAACCATGTCAACCATGCCAACCATACCAGCCATATCAACCATACCAACCATACCAACAATGCCAACCTTACCAACCCTGCCAACCATACCAACCATACCAACCATACCAACCATACCAATCATACCAACCATACCAACCATACCAACCATACCAACCATGCCAACCATACCAACCATACCAATAATGCCAACCTTACCAACCATACCAACCATACCAACCATACCAAATATACCAACCATACCAACAATGCCAACCATACCAACCATACCAACCATGCCTACCATACCAATAATGCCAACGTTACCAACCATACCTACCATACCAACCACACCAACCGTACCAAATATACCAACCATACCAACCATGCCAACCATACCAATAATGCCAACGTTACCAACCATACCTACCATACCAACCACACCAACCGTACCAAATATACCAACCATACCAACCTTACCAACCAAGTCAATCATACAAAAATATCAACCTTACCAAACCTGCCAACCATAAGAACCATACCAACCATACCAACCATACCAACCATACCAACCACGCCAACCATACCAACCATACACACCATACCAACCATACCAACCATACCAACCATACCAACCATACCAACCATACCAATCTTACCAACCATGACAACCATACCACCAATACCAACCTCACAAACCATGTCAACCTTACCAACCATGTCAACCATACCCAACATACAAACCATACCAACCATACCAACAACACCAACCGTACCAAATATACCAACCATACCAACCTTACCAACCATGTCAACCATGCCAACCATACCAACCATACCAACCATGTCAACCATGCCAACCATACCAACCATACCCACTATACCAAATATGCCAACCATACCAACCTTACCAGCCATACCAACCATGACAACCATACCAACCTCACCAGCCATATCAACCTTACCAACCATGTCAACTATATCAACCACACAAACCATACCAACCATACCAACCATACCAACCATACAAACCATACCAACCATACCAACCATACCAACCATACCAACCATACCAACCATACCAACCATACCAACCATACCAACCTTACCAACCATGACAACCATACCACAAATACCAACCTCTCAAAAAATGTCAACCTTACCAAACATGTCAACCATACCAGCCATACCAACCATACCAACCACACCAACCATACCAACCATACCAACCATACCACCAATACCAACCTCACAAACCATGCCAACCTTACCAACCATGTCAACCATACCAACCATACCAACCATACCAACCACACCAACCGTACCAAATATACCAACCATACCAACCTTACCAACCATGTCAACCATGCCAACCATACCAATCATACCAACCTTACCAGCCATACCAACCATGACAACCATACCAACCTTACCCACCATGCCAACCATACCAACCATACCAACCATGTCAACCATGCCAACCATACCAACCATACCCACTATACCAACCATGCCAACCATACCAACCTTACCAGCCATACCAACCATGACAACCATACCAACCTCACCAACCATACCAACCACACCAACCGTACCAAATATACCAACCGTACCAACCATACCAGACATACCAACCTTACCAACCATGTCAACCATGCCAACCATACCAACCATACTAACCATGTCAACCATGCCAACCATACCAACCATACCAACCATACCAACCATACCAACCATACCAACCATACCAACCATACCAACCATACCAACCACACCAACCTTACCAACCATGACAACCATACCACCAATACCAACCTCACAAACCATGTCAACCTTCCCAACCATGTCAACCATACCAACCATACCAACCATACCAACCATACCAACCATACCAACCATACCAACCATACCAACCATACCAACCATACCAACCATACCAACCATACTAACCATGTCAACCATGCCAACCATACCAACCACACCAACCGTACCAAATATACCAACCATACCAACCTTCCCAACCATGTCAACCATACCAACCATACCAACCATACCCACTATACCAACCATGCCAACCATACCAACCTTACAAGCCATACCAACCATGCCAACCATACCAACCTTACCAGCCATACCAACCATGACAACCATACCAACCTCACCAACCATATCAAATTTACCAACCATGCCAACCTTACCAACCATACCAACCACACCCACCGTACCAAATATACCAACCATACCAACCTTACCAACCATGTCAATCATACAAAAAAATCAACCTTACCAACCCGCCAACCATACCAACCATACCATACATGACAACCATAACAACCATACCAACCATACCAACGATGCCAATCTTACCAACCATACCAACCATACCAACCACGCCAACCACGCCAATTATACCAACCATAACAACCACACCAACCGTAACAAATATACCAACCATACCAACCTTACCAATCATGTCAATCATACAAAAATATCAACCTTACCAACCCTGCCAACCACGCCAACCATACCAACCATACCAACCATACAAACCATACCAACCATACCAACCTTACCAACCATACCAACAATACCAACCTCACCAACCATGTCAACCTTACCAACCATGTCAACCATAACAACAATGCTAACCTTACCAACCATGCCAACCGTACCAACCATAAGAACCATACCAGCCATACCAACCATACCAACCATACCAGCCATACAAACCATACCAACCATACCAACAATACCAACAATGCCAACCTTACCAACCGTGTCAATCATACAAAAATATCAACCTTACCAACCCTGCCAAAGATACCAACCATACCAACCATGCCAACCATAACAACCATACCAACCATACCAACAATGCCAACCTTATCAACCATACCAACCATACCAACCAAACCAATCTTACCAACCATGCCAACTATGCCAACCTTACCAACCATACCAACCATACCAACCTTACCAACCATACCAACCTTACCAACCATACCAACCTTACCAACCATACCAACCATACCAACCATACCAGCCAAACCAACCTTACCAACCATGACAAACATACCAACCATACCAACCGTAGCAACTACTTCAACCATGCCAACCATACCCAATATACCAACCACGCTTACCATACCAACCATACCAACCATACCACCCATACCAACCATACCAGCCATACCAACCTTACCAACCATGTCAACCATGCCAACCATACCAACCATACTAACCATGTCAACCATGCCAACCATACCAACCATACCAACCATACCAACCACACCAACCGTACCAAATATACCAACCGTACCAACCATACCAGACATACCAACCTTACCAACCATGTCAACCATGCCAACCATACCAACCATACTAACCATGTCAACCATGCCAACCATACCAACCATACCAACCATACCAACCATACCAACCATACCAACCATACCAACCATACCAACCATACCTACCATACCAACCATACCAACCACACCAACCTTACCAACCATGACAACCATACCACCAATACCAACCTCACAAACCATGTCAACCTTCCCAACCATGTCAACCATACCAACCATACCAACCATACCAACCATACCAACCATACCAACCATACCAACCATACCAACCATACCAACCATACTAACCATGTCAACCATGCCAACCATACCAACCACACCAACCGTACCAAATATACCAACCATACCAACCTTCCCAACCATGTCAACCATACCAACCATACCAACCATACCAACCATACCAACCATACCAACCATACCAACCATACCAACCATACCAACCATACCAACCATACCAACCATACCAACCATACCAACCATACCAACCATACTAACCATGTCAACCATGCCAACCATACCAACCACACCAACCGTACCAAATATACCAACCATACCAACCTTACCAACCATGTCAACCATGCCAACGATACCAACCATACCCACTATACCAACCATGACAAACATACCAACCATACCAACCGTAGCAACTACTTCAACCATGCCAACCATACCCAATATACCAACCACGCTAACCATACCAACCATACCAACCATACCACCCATACCAACCATACCAACCATACCAGCCATACCAACCTTACCAACCATGTCAACCATGCCAACCATACCAACCATACTAACCATGCCAACCATACCAACCATACCAACCTTACCAACCACACCAACCGTACCAAATATACCAACCATACCAACCATACCAGCCATACCAACCTTACCAACCATGTCAACCATGCCAACCATACCAACCATACTAACCGTACCAAATATACCAACCATACCAACCTTACCAACCATGTCAACCATGCCTACCATACCAACCATACCAACCTTACCAACCATGTCAATCATACAAAAATATCAACCTTACCAACCCTGCCAACCATATCAACCATACCAACCATACCAACCACGCCAATCATACCAACCATACCAACCATACCAACCATACCAACCTTACCAACCATGACAACCATACCAACCACACCAACCGTACCAAATATACCAACCTTACCAACCCTGCCAACCATACCAACCATGCCAACCATACCAACCATACCAACCTTACCAACCATGTCAATCATACAAAAATATCAACCTTACCAACCATGTCAACCATGCCTACCATACCAACCATACCAACCTTACCAACCATGTCAATCATACAAAAATATCAACCTTACCAACCCTGCCAACCATATCAACCATACCAACCATACCAACCACGCCAATCATACCAACCATACCAACCATACCAACCATACCAACCTTACCAACCATGACAACCATACCAACCACACCAACCGTACCAAATATACCAACCATACCAACCTTACCAACCATGTCAACCATGCCAACCATACCAACCATACCAACCATACCAACCATACCAACCATACCAACCTTACCAACCATGACAACCATACCACCAATACCAACCTCACAAACCATGTCAACCTTACCAACCATGTCAACCATACCAACCATACCAACCATACCAACCATACCAACCATACCAACCATACCAACCATACTAACCATACCAACCATACCAACCATACCAACCATACCAACCATACCAACCATACCAACCATACCAACCACACCAACCGTACCAAATATACCAACCATACCAACCTTACCAACCATGTCAACCATGCCAACCATACCAACCATACCAACCTTACCAACCATGTCAATCATACAAAAATATCAACCTTACCAACCCTGCCAACCATACCAACCATACCAACCACGCCAATCATACCAACCACACCAACCGTACCAAATATACCAACCATACCAACCTTACCAACCATGTCAACCATGCCAACCATACCAACCTTACCAACCATGTCAACCATGCCAACGATACCAACCATACCCACTATACCAACCATACCAACCTTACCAACCATGACAACCATACCACCAATACCAACCTCACAAACCATGTCAACCTTACCAAACATGTCAACCATAAAAACCATACCAACCATACCAACCATACCAACCATACCAACCATACCAACCATACTAACCGTACCAAATATACCAACCATACCAACCTTACCAACCATGTCAACCATGCCAACCATACCAACCATACCAACCTTACCAACCATGTCAATCATACAAAAATATCAACCTTACCAACCCTGCCAACCATATCAACCATACCAACCATACCAACCACGCCAATCATACCAACCATACCAACCATACCAACCATACCAACCATACCAACCATACCAACCATACCAACCTTACCAACCATGACAACCATACCACCAATACCAACCTCACAAACCATGTCAACCTTACCAAACATGTCAACCATAAAAACCATACCAACCATACCAACCATACCAACCATACCAACCACACCAACCGTACCAAATATACCAACCATACCAACCTTACCAACCATGTCAACCATGCCAACCATACCAACCATACCAACCTTACCAACCATGTCAATCATACAAAAATATCAACCTTACCAACCCTGCCAACCATACCAACCATACCAACCACGCCAATCATACCAACCATACCAACCATACCAACCATACCAACCTTACCAACCATGACAACCATACCACCAATACCAACCTCACAAACCATGTCAACCTTACCAACCATGTCAACCATACCAACCATACCAACCATACCAACCATACCAACCATACCAACCATACTAACCATACCAACCATACCAACCATACCAACCATACCAACCACACCAACCGTACCAAATATACCAACCACAAAACCGTACCAAATATACCAACCATACCAACCTTACCAACCATGTCAACCATGCCAACCATACCAACCATACCAACCATGTCAACCATGCCAACCATACCAACCATACCCACTATACCAACCATGACAAACATACCAACCATACCAACCGTACCAAATATACCAACCATACCAACCTTACCAACCATGTCAACCATGCCAACCATACCAACCATACCAACCATACCCACTATACCAACCATGACAAGCATACCAACCATACCAACCGTAGCAACTACTTCAACCATGCCAACCATACCCAATATACCAACCACGCTAACCATACCAACCATACCAACCATACCAACCATACCAACCATACCAACCATACCAACCTTACCAACCATGACAACCATACCACCAATACCAACCTCACAAACCATGTCAACCTTACCAACCATGTCAACCATACCAACCATACCAACCATACCAACCGTACCAAATATACCAACCACACCAACCGTACCAAATATACCAACCATACCAACCTTACCAACCATGTCAACCATGCCAACCATACAAACCATACCAACCATACCCACAATACCAACCATGACAAGCATACCAACCATACCAACCGTAGCAACTACTTCAACCATGCCAACCATACCCAATATACCAACCACGCTAACCATACCAACCATACCAACCATACCAACCATACCAACCATACCAACCATACCAACCATACCAACCATACCAACCATACCAACCACACCAACCGTACCAAATATACCAACCACACCAACCGTACCAAATATACCAAGCATACCAACCTTACCAACCATGTCAACCATGCCAACCATACCAACCATACCAACCATGTCAACCATGCCAACCATACCAACCATACCCACTATACCAACCATGACAAACATACCAACCATACCAACCGTAGCAACTACTTCAACCATGCCAACCATACCCAATATACCAACCACGCTAACCATACCAACCATACCAACCATACCAACCATACCAACCATACCAACCATACCAACCATACCAACCTTACCAACCATGACAACCATACCACCAATACCAACCTCACAAACCATGTCAACCTTACCAACCATGTCAACCATACCAACCACACCAACCATACCAACCATACCAACCATACCACCAATACCAACCTCACAAACCATGTCAACCTTACCAACCATGTCAACCATACCAACCATACCAACCATAACAACCATACCAACTATACCAACCATACCAACCATACCAACCATACCAACCATACCAACCATACCAACCATACCAACCATACCAACCTTACCAACCATGTCAACCATGCCAACCATACCAACCATACTAACCATGTCAACCATGCCAACCATGCCAACCATGCCAACCATACCAACCATACCAACCATACCAACCATACCAACCATACCAACCATACCAACCATACCAACCATACCAACCATACCAACCTTACCAACCATGTCAACCATGCCAACCATACTAACCATACTAACCATGTCAACCATGCCAACCATGCCAACCTTATCAACCATACCAACCATACCAACCAAACCAATCTTACCAACCATGCCAACCATGCCAACCTTATCAACCATACCAACCATACCAACCTTACCAACCATACCAACCATACCAGCAAAACCAACCTTACCAACCATGACAAACATACCAACCATACCAACCGTAGCAACTACTTCAACCATGCCAACCATACCCAATATACCAACCACGCTTATCATACCAACCATACCAACCATACCAACCATACCAACCATACCACCCATACCAACCATACCAACCATACCAGCCATACCAACCTTACCAACCATGTCAACCATGCCAACCATACCAACCATACTAACCATGTCAACCATGCCAACCATACCAACCATGCCAACCACACCAACCGTACCAAATATACCAACCGTACCAACCATACCAGACATACCAACCTTACCAACCATGTCAACCATGCCAACCATACCAACCATACTAACCATGTCAACCATGCCAACCATACCAACCATACCAACCATACCAACCATACCAACCATACCAACCATACCAACCACACCAACCTTACCAACCATGACAACCAAACCACCAATACCAACCTCACAAACCATGTCAACCTTCCCAACCATGTCAACCATACCAACCATACCAACCATACCAACCATACCAACCATACTAACCATGTCAACCATGCCAACCATACCAACCACACCAACCGTACCAAATATACCAACCATACCAACCTTACCAACCATGTCAACCATGCCAACCATACCAACCATACCAACCATGTCAACCATGCCAACCATACCAACCATACCCACTATACCAACCATACTAACCATGTCAACCATGCCAACCATACCAACCATACCAACCTTACCAACCATGTCAATCATACAAAAATATCAACCTTACCAACCCTGCCAACCATACCAACCATACCAACCATACCAACCACGCCAATCATACCAACCATACCAACCATACCAACCTTACCAACCATGACAACCATACCACCAATACCAACCTCACAAACCATGTCAACCTTACCAACCATGTCAACCATACCAACCATACCAACCATACCAACCATACCAACCATACCAACCACACCAACCATACCAACCATACCAACCATACTAACCATGTCAACCATGCCAACCATACCAACCATACCAACCTTACCAACCTTACCAACCTTACCAACCTTACCAACCATGTCAACCATGCCAACCATACCAACCATACTAACCATGTCAACCATGCCAACCATACCAACCATACCAACCTTACCAACCACACCAACCGTACCAAATATACCAACCATACCAAATATACCAACCGTACCAACCATACCAGCCATACCAACCTTACCAACCATGTCAACCATGCCAACCATACCAACCATACCAACCATTTCAACCATGCCAACCATACCAACCATACCCACTATACCAACCATGACAAACATACCAACCATACCAAACGTAGCAACTACTTCAACCATGCCAACCATACCCAATATACCAACCACGCTAACCATACCAACCATACCAACCATACCAACCATACCAACCATACCAACCATACCAACCATACCAACCATACCAACCATACCAACCATACCAACTATACCAACCATACCAACCTTACCAACCATGACAACCATACCACCAATACCAACCTCACAAACCATGTCAACCTTACCAACCATGTCAACCATACCAACCATACCAACCATACCAACCATACCAACCATACCACCCATACCAACCATACCAACCATACCAGCCATACCAACCTTACCAACCATGTCAACCATGCCAACCATACCAACCATACTAACCATGGCAACCATGCCAACCATACCAACCATACCAACCATACCAACCACACCAACCATACCAACCATACCAACCATACCAACCTTACCAACCATGACAACCATACCACCAATACCAACCATACCAACCATACCAACCTTACCAACCATGACAATCATACCACCAATACCAACCTCACAAACCATGTCAACCTTACCAACCATGTCAACCATACCAACCATACCAACCATACCAACCATACCAACCATACCAACCATACCAACCATACCAACCATACCACCCATACCAACCATACCAACCATACCAGCCATACCAACCTTACCAACCATGTCAACCATGCCAACCATACCAACCATACCAATTATGTCAACCATACCAACCATACCAACCATACCAGCCATACCAACCTTACCAACCATGTCAACCATGCCAACCATACCAACCATACTAACCATGTCAACCATGCCAACCATACCAACCATACCAACATACCAACCACACCAACCATACCAACCATACCAAACATACCAAACATACCAACCATACCAACCATACCAACCTTACCAACCATGACAACCATACCACCAATACCAACCTCACAAACCATGTCAACCTTACCAACCATGTCAACCATACCAACCATACCAACCATACCAACCATACCACCCATACCAACCATACCAACCATACCAGCCATACCAACCTTACCAACCATGTCAACCATGCCAACCATACCAACCATACCAACCATGTCAACCATACCAACCATACCAACCATACCAACCATACCAACCACACCAACCGTACCAAATATACCAACCATACCAACCTTACCAACCATGTCAACCATGCCAACCATACCAACCATACCAACCATGTCAACCATGCCAACCATACCAACCATACCCACTATACCAACCATGACAAACATACCAACCATACCAACCGTAGCAACTACTTCAACCATGCCAACCATACCCAATATACCAACCACGCTAACCATACCAACCATACCAACCATACCACCCATACCAACCATACCAACCATACCAGCCATACCAACCTTACCAACCATGTCAACCATGCCAACCATACCAACCATACTAACCATGTCAACCATGCCAACCATACCAACCATACCAACCATACCAACCACACCAACCGTACCAAATATACCAACCATACCAACCATACCAGCCATACCAACCTTACCAACCATGTCAACCATGCCAACCATACCAACCATACTAACCATGTCAACCATGCCAACCATACCAACCATACCAACCATACCAACCACACCAGCCTTACCAACCATGACAACCATACCACCAATACCAACCTCACAAACCATGTCAACCTTACCAACCATGTCAACCATACCAACCATACCAACCATACCAACCATACCAACCATACCAACCATACCAACCATACCAACCATACCAACCATACCAACCATACCAACCATACCAACCACACCAACCGTACCAAATATACCAACCATACCAACCTTACCAACCATGTCAACCTTGCCAACCATACCAACCATACCAACCATACCAACCTTACCAACCATGTCAATCATACAAAAATATCAACCTTACCAACCCTGCCAACCATACCAACCATACCAACCATAAAAACCATACCAACCATACCAACCTTACCAACCATGACAACCATACCACCAATACCAACCTCACAAACCATGTCAACCTTACCAACCATGTCAACCATACCAACCATACCAACCATACCAACCATACCAACCTTACCAACCATGTCAACCATGCCAACCATACCAACCATACCAACCATGTCAACCATGCCAACCATACCAACCATACCAACCATACCAACCATGTCAACCATGCCAACCATACCAACCATACCAACCATGTCAACCATACCAACCACACCAACCGTACCAAATATACCAACCATACCAACCTTACCAACCATGTCAACCATGCCAACCATACCAACCATACCAACCATACCAACCATGTCAATCATACAAAAATATCAACCTTACCAACCCTGCCAACCATACCAACCATACCAACCATACCAACCATACCAACCATGTCAACCATACCAACCATACCAACCATACCAACCATACCAACCACACCAACCGTACCAAATATACCAACCATACCAACCTTACCAACCATGTCAACCATGCCAACCATATAAACCATACCAACCATACCAACCATACCAACCTTACCAACCATGACAACCATACCACCAATACCAACCTCACAAACCATGTCAACCTTACCAACCATGTCAACCATACCAACCATACCAACCATACCAACCATACCACCCATACCAACCATACCAACCATACCAGCCATACCAACCTTACCAACCATGTCAACCATGCCAACCATACCAACCATACCAACCATGTCAACCATACCAACCATACCAACCATACCAACCATACCAACCACACCAACCGTACCAAATATACCAACCATACCAACCTTACCAACCATGTCAACCATGCCAACCATACCAACCATACCAACCATGTCAACCATGCCAACCATACCAACCATACCCACTATACCAACCATGACAAACATACCAACCATACCAACCGTAGCAACTACTTCAACCATGCCAACCATACCCAATATACCAACCACGCTAACCATACCAACCATACCAACCATACCACCCATACCAACCATACCAACCATACCAGCCATACCAACCTTACCAACCATGTCAACCATGCCAACCATACCAACCATACTAACCATGTCAACCATGCCAACCATACCAACCATACCAACCATACCAACCACACCAACCGTACCAAATATACCAACCATACCAACCATACCAGCCATACCAACCTTACCAACCATGTCAACCATGCCAACCATACCAACCATACTAACCATGTCAACCATGCCAACCATACCAACCATACCAACCATACCAACCACACCAACCTTACCAACCATGACAACCATACCACCAATACCAACCTCACAAACCATGTCAACCTTACCAACCATGTCAACCATACCAACCATACCAACCATACCAACCATACCAACCATACCAACCATACCAACCATACCAACCATACCAACCATACCAACCATACCAACCATACCAACCATACCAACCACACCAACCGTACCAAATATACCAACCATACCAACCTTACCAACCATGTCAACCTTGCCAACCATACCAACCATACCAACCATACCAACCTTACCAACCATGTCAATCATACAAAAATATCAACCTTACCAACCCTGCCAACCATACCAACCATACCAACCATAAAAACCATACCAACCATACCAACCTTACCAACCATGACAACCATACCACCAATACCAACCTCACAAACCATGTCAACCTTACCAACCATGTCAACCATACCAACCATACCAACCATACCAACCATACCAACCATACCAACCTTACCAACCATGTCAACCATGCCAACCATACCAACCATACCAACCATGTCAACCATGCCAACCATACCAACCATACCAACCATACCAACCATACCAACCATACCAACCATACCAACCATACCAACCATACCAACCACACCAACCGTACCAAATATACCAACCATACCAACCTTACCAACCATGTCAACCATGCCAACCATACCAACCATACCAACCATACCAACCATGTCAATCATACAAAAATATCAACCTTACCAACCCTGCCAACCATACCAACCATACCAACCATACCAACCATACCAACCATGTCAACCATACCAACCATACCAACCATACCAACCATACCAACCACACCAACCGTACCAAATATACCAACCATACCAACCTTACCAACCATGTCAACCATGCCAACCATACCAACCATACCAACCATACCAACCATACCAACCTTACCAACCATGTCAATCATACAAAAATATCAACCTTACCAACCATACCAACCATACCAACCATACCAACCATACCAACCATACCAACCACACCAACCGTACCAAATATACCAACCATACCAACCTTACCAACCATGTCAACCATGCCAACCATACCAACCATACCAACCATACCAACCTTACCAACCATGTCAATCATACAAAAATATCAACCTTACCAACCCTGCCAACCATACCAACCATACCAACCATACCAACCATACCAACCATACCAACCATGTCAACCATACCAACCATACCAACCATACCAACCATACCAACCATACCAACCATACCAACCATACCAACCACACCAACCGTACCAAATATACCAACCATACCAACCTTACCAACCATGTCAACCATGCCAACCATACCAACCATACCAACCATACCAACCATACCAACCATACCAACCATACCAACCATACCAACCATGTCAACCATACCAACCATACCAACCATACCAACCATACCAACCACACCAACCGTACCAAATATACCAACCATACCAACCTTACCAACCATGACAACCATACCACCAATACCAACCTCACAAACCATGTCAACCTTACCAACCATGTCAACCATACCAACCATACCAACCATACCAACCATACCACCCATACCAACCATACCAACCATACCAGCCATACCAACCTTACCAAAAATGTCAACCATGCCAACCATACCAACCATACCAACCATGTCAACCATACCAACCATACCAACCAAACCAACCACACCAACCGTACCAAATATACCAACCATACCAACCTTACCAACCATGTCAACCATGCCAACCATACCAACCATACCAACCATACCAACCATACCAACCTTACCAACCATGTCAATCATACAAAAATATCAACCTTACCAACCATACCAACCATGTCAACCATGCCAACCATACCAACCATACCCACTATACCAACCATGACAAACATACCAACCATACCAACCGTAGCAACTACTTCAACCATGCCAACCATACCCAATATACCAACCACGCTAACCATACCAACCATACCAACCATACCACCCATACCAACCATACCAACCTTACCAACCATGTCAACCTTGCCAACCATACCAACCATACCAACCATACCAACCTTACCAACCATGTCAATCATACAAAAATTTCAACCTTACCAACCCTGCCAACCATACCAACCATACCAACCATAAAAACCATACCAACCATACCAACCTTACCAACCATGACAACCATACCACCAATACCAACCTCACAAACCATGTCAACCTTACCAACCATGTCAACCATACCAACCATACCAACCATACCAACCATACCAACCTTACCAACCATGTCAACCATGCCAACCATACCAACCATACCAACCATGTCAACCATGCCAACCATACCAACCATACCAACCATACCAACCATACCAATCACACCAACCGTACCAAATATACCAACCATACCAACCTTACCAACCATGACAAACATACCAACCATACCAACCTTACCAACTATGTCAACCATGCCAACCATACTAACCATACCCACTATACCAACCATGCTAACCATACCAACCATACCAACCATACCAACCATACCAACCTTACCAACCATGCCAACGATACCAACAATACCAACCATACCAAACTTACCAACCATGCCAAACATACTAACCATACCCACTATACCAACCATGCTAACCATACCAACCATACCAACCATACCAACCTTACCAACCATGCCAACGATACCAACAATACCAACCATACCAAACTTACCAACCATGCCAACCATACTAACCATACCCACTATACCAACCATGCTAACCATACCAACCATACCAACCTTACCAACCATGCCAACGATACCAACAATATCAACCATACCAAACTTACCAACCATGCCAAACATACTAACCATACCCACTATACCAACCATGCTAACCATACCAACCATACTAACCATACCACCCATACCAATAAAAAAAAAAAAAAAAAAAAAAAAAAACCACACCAACCATACCAGCCATACCAACCTTACCAACCATACCAACCATACCAACCAAACCAATCTTACCAACCATGCCAACCACACCAACCTTACCAACCATACCAACCATACCAACCAAACCAATCTTACCAACCATGCCAACCATACCAACCTTACCTACCATGCCAACAATACCAACCACACCAACCATACCAACGATACCAACCCTACCAACCATGACAAACATACCAACCATACCAACCATACCAACCTTACCAACCACGCCAACGATACCAACAATATCAACCATACCAAACTTACCAACCATGCCAAACATACTAACCATACCCACTATACCAACCATGCTAACCATACCAACCATACTAACCATACCACCCATACCAATAAAAAAAAAAAAAAAAAAAAAAAAACCACACCAACCATACCAGCCATACCAACCTTACCAACCATACCAACCATACCAACCAAACCAATCTTACCAACCATGCCAACCACACCAACCTTACCAACCATACCAACCATACCAACCAAACCAATCTTACCAACCATGCCAACCATACCAACCTTACCTACCATGCCAACAATACCAACCACACCAACCATACCAACGATACCAACCCTACCAACCATGACAAACATACCAACCATACCAACCTTACCAACTATGTCAACCATGCCAACCATAATAACCATACCCACTATACCAACCATGCTAACCATACCAACCATACCAACCATACCAACCATACCAACCATACCAACCATACCAACCATACTAGCCATACCAACCACACCAACCTTACCAACCTTACCAACCATGCCAACCATAAAAACCATATCAACTTTACCAACCATATCAACTTTACCAACCATGCCAACCATACCAACCATACCAACCATACCAGCCATACCAACCTTACCAACCATGACAAACATACCAACCATACCAACCTTACCAACTATGTCAACCATGCCAACCATACTAACCATACCCACTATACCAACCATACTAACCATACCAACCATACCAACCATACCACCCATACCAACCATACCAACCATACCAACCTTACCAACCATGACAAACATACCAACCATACCAACCTTACCAACTATGTCAACCATGCCAACCATACTAACCATACCCACTATACCAACCATACTAACCATACCAACCATACCAACCATACCAACCATACCAACCATACCAACCTTACCAAGCATACCAACCATACCAATCTTTCCAACCAAACCAATCTTACCAACCATGCCAACCATACCAACCTTACCAACCATACCAACGATACCAATCTTACCAACCAAACCAATCTTACCAACCTTACCAACCATGACAAACATACCAACCATACCAACCTTACCAACTATGTCAACCATGCCAACCATACTAACCATACCCACTATACCAACCATGTCAACCATGCCAACCATACAAACCATACCAACCTTACCAAGCATACCAACCATACCAACCATACCAATCTTTCCAACCAAACCAATCTTACCAACCATGCCAACCATACCAACCTTACCAACCTTACCAACCATACCAACGATACCAATCTTACCAACCAAACCAATCTTACCAACCATGCCAACCATACCAACTCTACCAACCATACCAACCAAACCAATCTTACCAACCATGCCAACTATACCAACCTTACCTACCATGCCAACAATACCAACCACACCAACCATACCAACGATACCAACCCTACCAACCATGGCAAACATACAAACCATACCAACCTTACCAACTATGTCAACCATGCCAACCATAATAACCATATCCACTATACCAACCATGCTAACCATACCAACCATACCAACCATACTAGCCATACCAACCACACCAACCTTACCAACCTTACCAACCATGCCAACCATAAAAACCATATCAACTTTACCAACCATATCAACTTTACCAACCATGCCTACCATACCAACCTTACCAACCATACCAGCCATACCAACCATACCAACCATACCAGCCATACAAACCATACCAACCATACCAACAATACCAACAATGCCAACCTTACCAAACATGTCAATCATACAAAAATATCAACCTTACCAACCCTGCCAACCATACCAACCATAAAAACCATGCCAACCATAACAACCATACCAACCATACCAACCATACCAACAATGCCAACCTTACCAACCTTGCCTACCATGCCAACAATACCAACCACACCAACCATACCAACCATACCAACGATACCAACCCTACCAACCATGACAAACATACCAACCATACCAACCTTACCAACTATGTCAACCATGTCAACCATACTAACAATACCCACTATACCAACCATGCTAACCATACCAACCATACTAAACATACCAACCATACCAGCCATACCAACTATACCAACCTTACCAACCATACCAACCATACCAACCAAACCAATCTCACCAACCATGCCAACCATACCAACCATACCAACCTTACCTACCATGCCAACAATACCAACCACACCAACCATACCAACCATGCTAACCTTACCAACCTTACCAACCATGCCAACCATACCAACCATAAAAACCATATCAACTTTACCAACCATATCAACTTTACCAACCATATCAACTTTACCAACCATGCCTACCATACCAACCTTAACAACCATACCAACCATACCAACCATACCAACCATACCAACCATACCAGCCAAACCAACCTTAACAACCATACTAGCCATACCAACCTTACCAACCATGACAAACATACCAACCATACCAACCTTACCAACTATGTCAACCATGCCAACCATACTAACCATACCCGCTATACCAACCATGCTAACCATACCAACCATACTAGCCATACCAACCACACCAACCTTACTAACCTTACCAACCATGCCAACCATGCCAACCATAAAAACCATATCAACTTTACCAACCATATCAACTTTACCAACCATGCCTACCATACCAACCTTAACAACCATACCAACCATACCAACCATACCAACCATACCAACCATACCAGCCAAACCAACCTTAACAACCATACTAGCCATACCAACCTTACCAACCATGACAAACATACCAACCATACCAACCTTACCAACTATGTCAACCATGCCAACAATACTAACCATACCCACTATACCAACCATGCTA
Source organism: Thelaira solivaga (assembly GCA_947397855.1). Taxonomy (NCBI): domain Eukaryota; kingdom Metazoa; phylum Arthropoda; class Insecta; order Diptera; family Tachinidae; genus Thelaira; species Thelaira solivaga. The sequence continues at coordinate 24,692,153 of OX377615.1, read as the reverse complement.
ACCATACCAACCATACTAACCATACCACCCATACCAATAAAAAAAAAAAAAAAAAAAAAAAAAAAAAAAAAAAAAAAAAACCATACCAACCATACCAGCCATACCAACCATGACAAACATACCAACCATACCAACCTTACCAACTATGTCAACCATGCCAACCATACTAAACATACCCACTATACCAACCATGCTAACCATACCAACCATACCAACCATACCAACCATGCCAATCATACCAACCTTACCAACCATACCAACCATACTAGCCATACCAACCTTACCAACCATGACAAACATACCAACCATACCAACCTTACCAACTATGTCAACCATGCCAACCATACTAACCATACCCGCTATACCAACCATGCTAACCATACCAACCATACTAGCCATACCAACCACACCAACCTTACTAACCTTACCAACCATGCCAACCATGCCAACCATAAAAACCATATCAACTTTACCAACCATATCAACTTTACCAACCATGCCTACCATACCAACCTTACCAACCATACCAGCCATACCAACCATACCAACCATACCAGCCATACAAACCATACCAACCATACCAACCATACCAACAATACCAACAATGCCAACCTTACCAACCATGTCAATCATACAAAAATATCAACCTTACCAACCCTGCCAACCATACCAACCATACCAACCATGCCAACCATAACAACCATACCAACCATACCAACAATGCCAACCTTACCAACCTTACCTACAATGCCAACAATACCAACCACACCAACCATACCAACGATACCAACCCTACCAACCATGACAAATATACCAACCATACCAACCTTACCAACTATGTCAACCATGCCAACCATACTAACAATACCCACTATACCAACCATGCTAACCATACCAACCATACTAAACATACCAACCATACCAGCCATACCAACTATACCAACCTTACCAGCCATACCAACCATACCAACCAAACCAATCTTACCAACCATGCCAACCATACCAACCATACCAACCTTACCTACCATGCCAACAATACCAACCACACCAACCATACCAACGATACCAACCCTACCAACCATGACAAACATACCAACCATACCAACCTTACCAACTATGTCAACCATGCCAACCATACTAACCATACCCACTATACCAACCATGCTAACCATACCAACCATACTAAACATACCAACCATACCAACCATACAAACCATACCAACCTTACCAAGCATACCAACCATACCAATCATACCAACCATACCAATCTTACCAACCAAACCAATCTTACGAACCATGCTAACCATACCAACCTTACCAACCATACCAACCATACCAACCATACCAGTCTTACCAACCAAACCAATCTTACCATACATACCAACCATACCAACCTTACCAACCATACCAACCATGCCAACAATACCAACCACACCAACCATACCAACCTTATCAACCATACCAAACATACCAACCATACCAACCATACCAACCATACCAACCATACCAACCATACCAACCATACCAACCATACCAACCATACCAGCCAAACCAACCTTACCAACCATGACAAACATACCAACCACACCAACCTTAGCAACTATGTCAACCATGCCAACCATACTAACCATACCCACTATACCAACCATGCTAACCAAACCAACCATACTAAACATACCACCCATACCAACCATACCAACCACACCAGCCATACCAACCTTACCAACCATGACAAACATACCAACCATACCAAATTTACCAACTATGTCAACCATGCCAACCATACTAACCATACCCACTATACCAACCATGCTAACCATACCAACCATACCAACCATACCAACCATACCAACCATACCAACCATACCAACCTTACCAACCATGCCAACGATACCAACAATACCAACCATACCAAACTTACCAACCATGCCAAACATACAAACCATACCAACCTTACCAAGCATACCAACCATACCAACCATACCAACCATACCAATCTTACCAACCAAACCAATCTTACGAACCATGCTAACCATACCAACCTTACCAACCATACCAACCATACCAACCATACCAATCTTACCAACCAAACCAATCTTACCATACATACCAACCATACCAACCATACCAACCATACCAAACTTACCAACCATGCCAAACATACAAACCATACCAACCTTACCAAGCATACCAACCATACCAACCATACCAACCATACCAATCTTACCAACCAAACCAATCTTACGAACCATGCTAACCATACCAACCTTACCAACCATACCAACCATACCAACCATACCAACCATACCAACCATACCAACCATACCAACCATACCAACCATACCAGCCAAACCAACCTTACCAACCATGACAAACATACCAACCACACCAACCTTAGCAACTATGTCAACCATGCCAACCATACTAACCATACCCACTATACCAACCATGCTAACCAAACCAACCATACTAAACATACCACCCATACCAACCATACCAACCACACCAGCCATACCAACCTTACCAACCATGACAAACATACCAACCATACCAAATTTACCAACTATGTCAACCATGCCAACCATACTAACCATACCCACTATACCAACCATGCTAACCACACCAACCATACTAACCATACCACCCATACCAATAAAAAAAAAAAAAAAAAAAAAACCACACCAACCATACCAGCCATACCAACCTTACCAACCATGACAAACATACCAACCATACCAACCTTACCAACTATGTCAACCATGCCAACCATACTAAACATACCCACTATACCAACCATGCTAACCATACCAACCATACCAACCATACCAACCATACCAACCATACCAACCATACCAACCTTACCAACCATGTCAACCATGCCAACGATACCAACAATACCAACCATACCAAACTTACCAACCATACCAACCATACCAACCATACCAATCTTACCAACCATGCCAATCATACCAACCTTACCAACCATACCAACCATACTAGCCATACCAACTTACCAACCATGACAAACATACCAACCATACCAACCTTACCAACTATGTCAACCATGCCAACCATACTAACCATACCCACTATACCAACCATGCTAAACATACCAACCATACTAACCATACCACCCATACCAACCATACCAGCCACACCAACCTTACCAACTATGACAAACATACCAACCATACCAACCTTACCAACTATGTCAACCATGCCAACCGTACTAACCATACCCACTATACCAACCATGCTAACCATACCAACCAAACCAATCTTACCAACCATGCCAACCATAAAAACCATACCAACCTTACCAACCATGACAAACATACCAACCATACCAAACTTACCAACTATGTCAACCATGCCAACCATACTAACCATACCCACTATACCAACCATGTCAACCATACTAACCATACCTACCATACCAGCCATACCAACCATACCAACCATACCAACCATAGCAACCATACCAACCATACCAGCCATACCACCCATACCAACCATACCAACCATACCAGCCATACCAACCTTACCAACCATGACAAACATACCAACCATACCAACCTTACCAACTATGTCAACCATGCCAACCATACTAACCATACCCACTATACCAACCATGCTAACCATACCAACCATACCAACCATACCAGCCATACCAACCATACCAACCATACCAACCATACCAACCATACCAACCATACCAAAATTACCAACCATGTCAAACATGCCAACCATACCAACCATACAAACCATACCAACCTTACCAAGCATACCAACCATACCAACCATACCAATCTTACCAACCAAACCAATCTTACCAACCATGTCAACCATGCCAACGATACCAACAATACCAACCATACCAAACTTACCAACCATACCAAACATATAAACCTTAGCAACCATGTCAACCATGCCAACGATACCAACAATACCAACCATACCAGCCATACCAACCATACCAACCATACCAAAATTACCAATCATGTCAATCATGCCAACCATACCAACCATACAAACCATACCAACCTTACCAAGCATACCAACCACACCAATCTTACCAACCAAACTAATCTTACCAACCATGCTAACCATACCAACCTTACCAACCATACCAACCATACCAATCTTACCAACCAAAACAATCTTACCAACCATGCCAACCAAACCAATCTTACCAACCATGCCAACCATACCAACCATACCAACCTTACCTGCCATGCCAACAATACCAGCCATACCAACCATACCAGCCATACCAACCATACCAACCATACCAAAATTACCAATCATGTCAATCATGCCAACCATACCAACCATACAAACCATACCAACCTTACCAAGCATACCAAGCATACCAACCACACCAATCTTACAAACCAAACTAATCTTACCAACCATGCTAACCATACCAACCTTACCAACCATACCAACCATACCAATCTGACCAACCAAAACAATCTTACCAACCATGCCAACCAAACCAATCTTACCAACCATGCCAACCATACCAACCATACCAACCTTACCTGCCATGCCAACAATACCAGCCATACCAACCATACCAACCATACCAACCATACCAACCATACCAACCATACCAGCCATACCACCCATACCAACCATACCAACCATACCAGCCATACCAACCTTACCAACCATGACAAACATACCAACCATACCAACCTTACCAACTATGTCAACCATGCCAACCAAACTAACCATACCCACTATACCAACCATGCTAACCATACCAACCATACCAGCCATACCAACCATACCAACCATACCAACCATACCAACCATACCAACCATACCAACCATACCAAAATTACCAACCATGTCAAACATGCCAACCATACCAACCATACAAACCATACCAACCTTACCAAGCATACCAACCATACCAACCATACCAATCTTACCAACCAAACCAATCTTACCAACCATGTCAACCATACCAACCATACCAAAATTACCAATCATGTCAATCATGCCAACCATACCAACCATACAAACCATACCAACCATATCAACCATACCAATCTTACCAACCAAAACAATCTTACCAACCATGCCAACCAAACCAATCTTACCAACCATGCCAACCATACCAACCATACCAACCTTACCTACCATGCCAACAATACCAGCCATACCAACCATACCAGCCATACCAACCATACCAACCATACCAAAATTACCAATCATGTCAATCATGCCAACCATACCAACCATACAAACCATACCAACCTTACCAAGCATACCAACCATACCAATCTTACCAACCAAACCAATCTTACCAACCATGTCAACCATGCCAACGATACCAACAATACCAACCATACCAAACTTACCAACCATACCAAACATATAAACCTTACCAACCATGTCAACCATGCCAACGATACCAACAATACCAACCATACCAGCCATACCAACCATACCAAAATTACCAATCATGTCAATCATGCCAACCATACCAACCATACAAACCATACCAACCTTACCAAGCATACCAAGCATACCAACCACACCAATCTTACCAACCAAACTAATCTTACCAACCATGCTAACCATACCAACCTTACCAACCATACCAACCATACCAATCTTACCAACCAAAACAATCTTACCAACCATGCCAACCAAACCAATCTTACAAACCATGACAACCATACCAACCATACCAACCTTACCAACCATGCCAACAATACCAACCACACCAAACATACAACGATACCAACCCTACCAATCATGACAAACATACCAAGCATACCAACCACACCAATCTTACCAACCAAACTAATCTTACCAACCATGCTAACCATACCAACCATACCAACCATACCAGCCATACCAACCATACCAACCATACCAACCATACCAACCATACCAACCATACCAACCATACCAACCATACCAAAATTACCAACCATGTCAAACATGCCAACCATACCAACCATACAAACCATACCAACCTTACCAAGCATACCAACCATACCAATCTTACCAACCAAACCAATCTTACCAACCATGTCAACCATGCCAACGATACCAACAATACCAACCATACCAAACTTACCAACCATACCAAACATATAAACCTTACCAACCATGTCAACCATGCCAACGATACCAACAATACCAACCATACCAGCCATACCAACCATACCAAAATTACCAATCATGTCAATCATGCCAACCATACCAACCATACAAACCATACCAACCTTACCAAGCATACCAAGCATACCAACCACACCAATCTTACCAACCAAACTAATCTTACCAACCATGCTAACCATACCAACCTTACCAACCATACCAACCATACCAATCTTACCAACCAAAACAATCTTACCAACCATGCCAACCAAACCAATCTTACCAACCATGACAACCATACCAACCATACCAACCTTACCAACCATGCCAACAATACCAACCACACCAACCATACAACGATACCAACCCTACCAATCATGACAAACATACCAACCATACCAACCTTACCAACTATGTCAACCATGCCAACCATACTAACCATACCCACTATACCAACCATGCTAACCATACCAACCATACTAACCATACCACCCATACCAACCATACCAGCCATACCAACCTTACCAACCATGACAAACATACCAACCATACCAACCTTACCAACTATGTCAACCATGCCAACCATACTAACCATACCCACTATACCAACCATGCTAACCATACCAACCATACCAACCAAACCAATCTTACCAACCATGCCAACCATACCAACCATACCAACCTTACCAACCATGACAAACATACCAACCATACCAACCTTACCAACTATGTCAACCATGCCAACCATACTAACCATACCCACTATACCAACCATGCTAACCATACCAACCATACCAACCATACCAGCCATACCAACCATACCAACCATACCAAAAATACCAATCATGTCAATCATGCCAACCATACCAACCATACCAACCAAACCAATCTTACCAACCATGCCAGCCATACCAACCATACCAACCATACCAACCATACCAACCATACCAACCATACCAACCATACCAACCATACCAACCATACCAACCATACCAACCATACCAGCCATAACACCCATACCAACCATACTAACCATACCAACCTTACCAACCATGACAAACATACCAACCATACCAACCTTACCAACTATGTCAACCATGCCAACCATACTAACCATACCCACTATACCAACCATGCTAACCATACCAACCATACCAACCATACCAGCCATACCAACCATACCAACCATACCAAAAATACCAATCATGTCAATCATGCCAACCATACCAACCATACAAACCATACCAACCTTACCAAGCATACCCAGCATACCAACCACACCAATCTTACCAACCAAACCACTCTTACCAACCATACCAACCATACCAACCTTACCAACTATGTCAACCATGCCAACCATGCTAACCATACCAACCATACCAACCATACCAGCCATACCAACCATACCAACCATACCAACCATACCCACTATACCAACCATGCTAACCATACCAACCATACCAACCATACCAGCCATACCAACCATACCAAAATTACCAACCCTGTCAACCATGCCAACCATACCAACCATACAAACCATACCAACCTTACCAAGCATACCAAGCATACCAACCACACCAATCTTACCAACCAAACTAATCTTACCAACCATGCCAACCATACCAACCATACCAACCATACCAACCATACCAATCTTACCAACCAAAACAATCTTACCAACCATGCCAACCATACCAACCTTACCAACCTTACCAACCATACCAACCATACCAACCAAACCAATCTTACCAACCATGCCAACCCTACCAACCATGACAAACATACCAACCATACCAACCTTACCAACTATGTCAACCATGCCAACCATACTAACCACACCCACTATACCAACCATGCTAACCATACTAACCATACTAACCATACTAACCATACCACCCATACCAACCATACCAACCATACCAGCCATACCAACCTTACCAACCATGACAAACATACCAACCATACCAACCTTACCAACTATGGCAACCATGCCAACCATAATAACCATACCCACTATACCAACCATGCTAACCATACCAACCATACCAACCATACTAGCCATACCAACCACACCAACCTTACCAACCTTACCAACCATGCCAGCCATGCCAACCATAAAATCCATATCAACTTTACCAACCATATCAACTTTACCAACCCTGCCAACCATACCAACCCTACCAACCCTACCAACCATACCAGCCACACCAAATGTACCAACCATACCAGCCATACAAACCATACCAACCATACCAACCATACCAACCATACCAACCATACCAACAATACCAAAAATGCCAACCTTAACAACCATGTCAATCATACAAAAATATCAACCTTACCAACCCTGCCAACCATACCAACCATACCAACCAAACCAATCTTACCAAACATGCCAACCATACCAACCTTACCAGCCATACCAACCATACTAACCATACCAACCATACCAGCCAAACCAACCTTACCAACCATGACAAACATACCAACCATACCAACCTTAGCAACTATGTCAGCCATGCCAACCATACTAACCATACCCACTATACCAACCATGCTAACCATACCAACCATACTAAACATACCAACCATATCAGCCATACCAACCATACCAACTTTACCAACCTTACCAACCAAACCAATCTTACCAACCATGCCAACCATACCAACCACACCAACCATACCAACCTTACCAACCATACCAACCATACCAACCATACCAACCATACCAACCATACCAACCATACCAACCATACCAACCATACCAACCATACCAACCATACCAACCATACCAACCATACCAACCATACCAACCATACCAACCATACCAACCATACCAACCATACCAACCATACCAGCCAAACCAGCCAAACCAACCTTACCAACCATGACAAACATACCAACCATACCAACCATACCAACCTTAGCAACTATGTCAACCATGCCAACCATACTAACCATACCCACTATACCAACCATGCTAACCATACCAACCATACCACCCATACCAACCATACCAACCATACCAGCCATACCAACCTTACCAACCATGACAAACATACCAACCATACTAACCTTACCAACTATGTCAACCATGCCAACCATACTAACCATACCCACTATACCAACCATGCTAACCATACCAACCATACCAACCATACCAACCATACCAACCATACCAACCATACCAACCATTCCAACCATACCAACCATACCGACCATACCAACCATACCAGCCATACCAACCTTACCAACCATGACAAACATACCAACCATACCAACCATACCAACCTTACCAACTATGTCAACCATGCCAATCATACTAACCATACCCACTATACCAACCATGCTAACCATACCAACCATACGAACCATACCAGCCATGCCAACCATACCAAACTTACCAACCATACCAATCTTACCAACCATACCAACCATACCAACCATGCCAACCATGACAAACATACCAACCATACCAACCTTACCAACTATGTCAACCATGCCAATCATACTAACCATACCCACTATACCAACCATGCTAACCATACCAACCATACGAACCATACCAGCCATGCCAACCATACCAAACTTACCAACCATACCAATCTTACCAACCATACCAACCATACCAACCATGCCAACCATGCCAACCATACCAACCATACCAACCTTACCAACCATGCCAACTATAACAAACATGACAAACATACCAACCATACTAACCTTACCAACTATGTCAACCATGCCAACCATACTAACCATACCCACTATACCAACCATGCTAACCATACCAACCATACCAACCATACCAACCATACCAACCATTCCAACCATACCACCCATACCAACCATACCAACCATACCAGCCATACCAACCTTACCAACCATGAAAACCATACCAGCCATACCAACCTTACCAACCATGACAAACATACCAACCATACTAACCTTACCAACTATGTCAACCATGCCAACCATACTAACCATACCCACTATACCAACCATGCTAACCATACCAACCATACCAACCATACCAACCATACCAACCATACAAACCATACCAACCATACCAACCATACCAACCATTCCAACCATACCACCCATACCAACCATACCAACCATACCAGCCATACCAACTTTACCAACCATGACAAACAAACCAACCATACTAACCTTACCAACTATGTCAACCATGCCAACCATACTAACCATACCCACTATACCAACCATGCTAACCATACCAACCATACCAACCATACCAGGAATGCCAACCATACCAAACTTACCAACCATACCAATCTTACCAACCATACCAACCATACCAACCATACCAACCATACCAACCATACCAACCATACCAACCACGCCAACCATACCAACCATACTAACCACACCAACCGTACCAAATATACCAACCATACCAACCTTACCAACCATGTCAATCATACAAAAATATCAACCCTACCAACCCTGCCAACCATAACAACCATACCAACCATACAAACCATGCCAACCATACCATCCATACCAACCATACCAACCATACCAGCCATACCAACCTTACCAACCATGACAACCATACCAGCCATACCAACCTTACCAACCATGCTAACCATACCAACCATACTAACCTTACCAACTATGTCAACCATACCAACCATTCCAACCATACCACCCATACCAACCACACCAACCATGCCAACCATACCAACCATGCCAACCATGTCAACCATACCAACCACATCAACCATAACAACCATACCAAACATACCAACCATACCAACCATACCAACCATGCCAACCATACCAGCCATAGCAACCATACCAACCTTACCAACCACGCCAACCATACCAACCATACCAACCATGTCAACCATACCAACCACATCAACCATACCAACCACACCAAACATACCAACCATACCAACCATGCCAACCATACCAGCCATACCAACCATACCAACCATACCAACCATACCAACCATACCAACCATATAAACCATACCAACCATACCAACCATACCAACCATACCAACCACACCAACCTTACCAACCATGCCAACCATACCAACCTTACCAGCCATGCCAACCATACCAACCATGTCAACCATACCAACCACATCAACCATACCATCCATAAGAAACATCCCAAACATACCAACCATGACAACCATACCAACCATAAAAACCATGCCAACCATACCAGCCATACCAACCATACCAGCCATACCAACCATACCAACCATACCAACCATACCAACCATACCAACAATACCAACCTTACCAACCATGCCAACTATACCCACCATGTCAACCATACCAAACACATCAACCATACCAGCCATACCAACCATACCAACCATATAAACCATACCAACCATGTCAACCATGCCAACCATACCAACCACACCAACCTTACCAACCATGCCAACTATACCAACCTTACCAGCCATGCCAACCATACCAAACATGTCAACCATACCAGCCATACCAACCATACCAGCCATACCAGCCATACCAACCATACCAACCATACCAACCATACCAACAATACCAACCATGCCAACTATACCCACCATGTCAACCATACCAAACACATCAAACATACCAACCATACCAGCCATACCAACCATACCAACCATACCAGCCATACAAACCATAACAACCATACCAACAATGCCAACCTTACCAACCATGTCAATCACACAAAAATATCAACCATACCAACCCTGCCAACCATACCAACCATACCAACCATGCCAACCATAACAACCATACCAACCATACCAACAATGCCAACCTTACCAACCTTAAATACCATGCCAACAATACCAACTACACCAACCATACCAACGATACCAACCCTACCAACCATGACAAACATACCAACCACACCAACCATACCAGCGATACCAACCCTAGCAACCATGACAAACATACCAACCATACCAACCTTATCAACTATGTCAACCATGCCAACCATACCAACTATACCAACCATACCTGCCATACCAACCATACCAACCATACCAACCATACCAACCATACCAACCATACCAACCATACCAACCATACCAAAATTACCAACCATGTCAAACATGCCAACCATACCAACCATACAAACCATACCAACCTTACCAAGCATACCAACCATACCAATCTTACCAACCAAACCAATCTTACCAACCATGTCAACCATGCCAACGATACCAACAATACCAACCATACCAAACTTACCAACCATACCAAACATATAAACCTTACCAACCATGTCAACCATGCCAACGATACCAACAATACCAACCATACCAGCCATACCAACCATACCAAAATTACCAATCATGTCAATCATGCCAACCATACCAACCATACAAACCATACCAACCTTACCAAGCATACCAAGCATACTAACCACACCAATCTTACCAACCAAACTAATCTTACCAACCATGCTAACCATACCAACCTTACCAACCATACCAACCATACCAATCTTACCAACCAAAACAATCTTACCAACCATGCCAACCAAACCAATCTTACCAACCATGACAACCATACCAACCATACCAACCTTACCAACCATGCCAACAATACCAACCACACCAACCATACAACGATACCAACCCTACCAATCATGACAAACATACCAACCATACCAACCTTACCAACTATGTCAACCATGCCAACCATACTAACCATACCCACTATACCAACCATGCTAACCATACCAACCATACTAACCATACCACCCATACCAACCATACCAGCCATACCAACCTTACCAACCATGACAAACATACCAACCATACCAACCTTACCAACTATGTCAACCATGCCAACCATACTAACCATACCCACTATACCAACCATGCTAACCATACCAACCATACCAACCATACCAACCATACCAACCAAACCAATCTTACCAACCATGCCAACCATACCAACCATACCAACCTTACCAACCATGACAAACATACCAACCATTCCAACCTTACCAACTATGTCAACCATGCCAACCATACTAACCATACCCACTATACCAACCATGCTAACCATACCAACCATACCAACCATACCAGCCATACCAACCATACCAACCATACCAAAAATACCAATCATGTCAATCATGCCAACCATACCAACCATACCAACCAAACCAATCTTACCAACCATGCCAGCCATACCAACCATACCAACCATACCAACCATACCAACCATACCAACCATACCAACCATACCAACCATACCAACCATACCAGCCATACCACCCATACCAACCATACTAACCATACCAACCTTACCAACCATGACAAACATACCAACCATACCAACCTTACCAACTATGTCAACCATGCCAACCATACTAACCATACCCACTATACCAACCATGCTAACCATACCAACCATACCAACCATACCAGCCATACCAACCATACCAACCATACCAAAAATACCAATCATGTCAATCATGCCAACCATACCAACCATACAAACCATACCAACCTTACCAAGCATACCCAGCATACCAACCACACCAATCTTACCAACCAAACCACTCTTACCAACCATACCAACCATACCAACCTTACCAACTATGTCAACCATGCCAACCATGCTAACCATACCAACCATACCAACCATACCAGCCATACCAACCATACCAACCATACCAACCATACCCACTATACCAACCATGCTAACCATACCAACCATACCAACCATACCAGCCATACCAACCATACCAAAATTACCAACCATGTCAACCATGCCAACCATACCAACCATACAAACCATACCAACCTTACCAAGCATACCAAGCATACCAACCACACCAATCTTACCAACCAAACTAATCTTACCAACCATGCCAACCATACCAACCATACCAACCATACCAATCTTACCAACCAAAACAATCTTACCAACCATGCCAACCATACCAACCTTACCAACCTTACCAACCATACCAACCATACCAACCAAACCAATCTTACCAACCATGCCAACCCTACCAACCATGACAAACATACCAACCATACCAACCTTACCAACTATGTCAACCATGCCAACCATACTAACCACACCCACTATACCAACCATGCTAACCATACTAACCATACTAACCATACTAACCATACTAACCATACCACCCATAGCAACCATACCAACCATACCAGCCATACCAACCTTAAAAACCATGACAAACATACCAACCATACCAACCTTACCAACTATGGCAACCATGCCAACCATAATAACCATACCCACTATACCAACCATACCAACCATACCAACCATACTAGCCATACCAACCACACCAACCTTACCAACCTTACCAACCATGCCAACCATGCCAACCATAAAATCCATATCAACTTTACCAACCATATCAACTTTACCAACCCTGCCAACCATACCAACCCTACCAACCCTACCAACCATACCAGCCACACCAAATATACCAACCATACCAGCCATACAAACCATACCAACCATACCAACCATACCAACCATACCAACAATACCAAAAATGCCAACCTTAACAATCATGTCAATCATACAAAAATATCAACCTTACCAACCCTGCCAACCATACCAACCATACCAACCATGCCAACCATAACAACCATACCAACCATACCAACAATGCCAACCTTACCAACCATACCAACCATACCAACCATACCAACCAAACCAATCTTACCAAACATGCCAACCATACCAACCTTACCAGCCATACCAACCATACTAACCATACCAACCATACCAGCCAAACCAACCTTACCAACCATGACAAACATACCAACCATACCAACCTTAGCAACTATGTCAACCATGCCAACCATGCTAATTATACCAACCATACCAACCATACCACCCATACCAACCATACCAACCATACCAAAATTACCAACCATGACAAACATACCAACCATACCAACCTTACCAACTATGTCAACCATGCCAACCATACTAACCATACCCACTATACCAACCATGCTAACCATACCCACCATACCAGCCATACCAACCACACCAACCATACCAACCATACCAAAATTACCAACCATGTCAACCATGCCAAACATACCAACCATACAAACCATACCAACCTTACCAAGCATACCAACCTTACCAACCATACCAATCTTACCAACCAAACCAATCTTACCAACCATGCCAACCATACCAACCTTACCAACCATACCAATCATACCAACCAGACCAATCTTACCAACCATGCCAACCATACCAACCTTACCTACCATGCCAACAATACCAACCACACCAACCACACCAACCACACCAACCATACCAACGATACCAACCCTACCAACCATGACAAACATACCAACCATACCAACCATACTAGCCATACCAACCACACCAACCTTACCAACCTTACCAACCATGCCAATCATAAAAACCATATCAACTTTACCAACCATATCAACTTTACCAACCATGCCAACCACACCAACCTTACCAACCATACCAGCCATACCAACCATACCAACCAAACCAGCCATACAAACCATACCAACCATAATAACAATGCCAACCTTACCAACCATGTCAATCATACAAAAATATCAACCTTAAAAACCCTGCCAACCATACCAACCATACCAACCATGCCAACCATAACAACCATACCAACCATACCAACAATGCCAACCTTACCAACCTTAAATACCATGCCAACAATACCAACCACACCAACCATACCAACGATACCAACCCTACCAACCATGACAAACATACCAACCATACCAACCTTACCAACTATGTCAACCATGCCAACCATACTAACCATACCCACTATACCAACCATGCTAACCATACCAACCATACTAAACATACCAACCATATCAGCCATACCAACCATACCAACTTTACCAACCTTACCAACCAAACCAATCTTACCAACCATGCCAACCATACCAACCACACCAACCATACCAACCTTACCAACCATACCAACCATACCAACCATACCAACCATACCAACCATACCAACCATACCAACCATACCAACCATACCAACCATACCAACCATACCAACCATACCAACCATACCAACCATACCAACCATACCAACCATACCAACCATACCAGCCAAACCAGCCAAACCAACCTTACCAACCATGACAAACATACCAACCATACCAACCTTAGCAACTATGTCAACCATGCCAACCATACTAACCATACCCACTATACCAACCATGCTAACCATACCAACCATACCACCCATACCAACCATACCAACCATACCAGCCATACCAACCTTACCAACCATGACAAACATACCAACCATACTAACCTTACCAACTATGTCAACCATGCCAACCATACTAACCATACCCACTATACCAACCATGCTAACCATACCAACCATACCAACCATACCAACCATACCAACCATACCAACCATTCCAACCATACCAACCATACCGACCATACCAACCATACCAGCCATACCAACCTTACCAACCATGACAAACATACCAACCATACCAACCATACCAACCTTACCAACTATGTCAACCATGCCAATCATACTAACCATACCCACTATACCAACCATGCTAACCATACCAACCATACGAACCATACCAGCCATGCCAACCATACCAAACTTACCAACCATACCAATCTTACCAACCATACCAACCATACCAACCATGCCAACCATGCCAACCATGACAAACATACCAACCATACCAACCTTACCAACTATGTCAACCATGCCAATCATACTAACCATACCCACTATACCAACCATGCTAACCATACCAACCATACGAACCATACCAGCCATGCCAACCATACCAAACTTACCAACCATACCAATCTTACCAACCATACCAACCATACCAACCATGCCAACCATGCCAACCATACCAACCATACCAACCTTACCAACCATGCCAACTATAACAAACATGACAAACATACCAACCATACTAACCTTACCAACTATGTCAACCATGCCAACCATACTAACCATACCCACTATACCAACCATGCTAACCATACCAACCATACCAACCATACCAACCATACCAACCATTCCAACCATACCACCCATACCAACCATACCAACCATACCAGCCATACCAACCTTGCCAACCATGAAAACCATACCAGCCATACCAACCTTACCAACCATGACAAACATACCAACCATACTAACCTTACCAACTATGTCAACCATGCCAACCATACTAACCATACCCACTATACCAACCATGCTAACCATACCAACCATACCAACCATACCAACCATACCAACCATACCAACCATACCAACCATACCAACCATTCCAACCATACCACCCATACCAACCATACCAACCATACCAGCCATACCAACTTTACCAACCATGACAAACAAACCAACCATACTAACCTTACCAACTATGTCAACCATGCCAACCATACTAACCATACCCACTATACCAACCATGCTAACCATACCAACCATACCAACCATACCAGGAATGCCAACCATACCAAACTTACCAACCATACCAATCTTACCAACCATACCAACCATACCAACCATACCAACCATACCAACCATACCAACCATACCAACCATACCAACCATACCAACCATACCAACCACGCCAACCATACCAACCATACCAACCACACCAACCGTACCAAATATACCAACCATACCAACCTTACCAACCATGTCAATCATACAAAAATATCAACCCTACCAACCCTACCAACCCTGCCAACCATAACAACCATACCAACCATACAAACCATGCCAACCATACCATCCATACCAACCATACCAACCATACCAGCCATACCAACCTTACCAACCATGACAACCATACCAGCCATACCAACCTTACCAACCATGCTAACCATACCAACCATACTAACCTTACCAACTATGTCAACCATACCAACCATTCCAACCATACCACCCATACCAACCACACCAACCATGCCAACCATACCAACCATGCCAACCATGTCAACCATACCAACCACATCAACCATAACAACCATACCAAACATACCAACCATACCAACCATACCAACCATACCAACCATGCCAACCATACCAGCCATAGCAACCATACCAACCTTACCAACCACGCCAACCATACCAACCATACCAACCATGTCAACCATACCAACCACATCAACCATACCAACCACACCAAACATACCAACCATACCAACCATGCCAACCATACCAGCCATACCAACCATACCAACCATACCAACCATACCAACCATACCAACCATATAAACCATACCAACCATACCAACCATACCAACCACACCAACCTTACCAACCATGCCAACCATACCAACCTTACCAGCCATGCCAACCATACCAACCATGTCAACCATACCAACCACATCAACCATACCATCCATAAGAAACATCCCAAACATACCAACCATGACAACCATACCAACCATAAAAACCATGCCAACCATACCAGCCATACCAACCATACCAGCCATACCAACCATACCAACCATACCAACCATACCAACCATACCAACAATACCAACCTTACCAACCATGCCAACTATACCCACCATGTCAACCATACCAAACACATCAACCATACCAGCCATACCAACCATACCAACCATATAAACCATACCAACCATGTCAACCATGCCAACCATACCAACCACACCAACCTTACCAACCATGCCAACTATACCAACCTTACCAGCCATGCCAACCATACCAAACATGTCAACCATACCAGCCATACCAACCATACCAGCCATACCAGCCATACCAACCATACCAACCATACCAACCATACCAACAATACCAACCATGCCAACTATACCCACCATGTCAACCATACCAAACACATCAAACATACCAACCATACCAGCCATACCAACCATACCAACCATACCAGCCATACAAACCATAACAACCATACCAACAATGCCAACCTTACCAACCATGTCAATCACACAAAAATATCAACCATACCAACCCTGCCAACCATACCAACCATACCAACCATGCCAACCATAACAACCATACCAACCATACCAACAATGCCAACCTTACCAACCTTAAATACCATGCCAACAATACCAACTACACCAACCATACCAACGATACCAACCCTACCAACCATGACAAACATACCAACCACACCAACCATACCAGCGATACCAACCCTACCAACCATGACAAACATACCAACCATAACAACCTTATCAACTATGTCAACCATGCCAACCATACTAACAATACCCACTATACCAACCATGCTAACCATACCAACCATACTAAACATAACAACCATACCAGCCATACCAACCATACCAACCTTACAAACCATACTAACCATACCAACCAAACCAATCTTACCAACCATGCCAACCATACCAACCATACCAACCATACCAACCATACCAATCTTACCAACCAAACCATAACAACCATAACAACCATACCAACAATGCCAATCTTACCAACCATACCAACCATACTAACCATACCAACCATACCAACCATACCAACCATACCAACCATACCAAACATACCAACCATACTAACCATACCAGCCATACCAACCATACCAACCATACCAACCATACCAACCATACCAACCATACCAACCATACCAACCACGCCAACCATACCAACCATACCAACCACACCAACCGTACCAAATATACCAACCATACCAACCTTACCAACCATGTCAATCATACAAAAATATCAACCTTACCAACCCTGCCAACCATAACAACCATACCAACCATACAAACCATGCCAACCATAACAACCATACCAACCATACCAACAATGCCAACCTTACCAACCATACCAACCATACCAACCATACCAACCACGCCAACCATACCAACCATGTCAACCATGTCAACCATACCAACCATACCAACCATACCAACCATACCCACTATACCAACCATGCCAACCATACCAACCATACCAACCATACCAACCATACCAACCATACCAACCATACCAACCATATCAACTTTACCAACCATGCCAACCATACCAACTTCACCAACCATGCCAACAATACCAACCATACCAACCATACCAACCATACCAACCATACCAACCATACCAACGATACCAACCATACCAACCATACCCACTATACCAACCATGCCAACCATACCAACCAAACCAACCATACCAACCATACCAACCATACCAACTATACCAGCCATACCAACCATACCAACCATACTAACCTTACCAACCATGGCAACCATACCAACCATACCAACCTTACCAACCATACCACCCTTACCAACCCTGCCAATCCTGCCAACCAACGATGCCAACCATACTAACCTTACCAACCATGCCAACCATAAAAATCATACCCACTATAACAACCATGCCAATCATGCCAAATATACCAACCATACCAACCATACCAACCATACCAACAATGCCAACCTTACCCACTATACCAACCATGCCAACCATACCAACCAAACCAACCATACCAACCATACCAACCATACCAACTATACCAGCCATACCAACCATACCAACCATACTAACCTTACCAACCATGGCAACCATACCAACCATACCAACCTTACCAACCATACCACCCTTACCAACCCTGCCAATCCTGCCAACCAACGATGCCAACCATACTAACCTTACCAACCATGCCAACCATAAAAATCATACCCACTATAACAACCATCCCAATCATGCCAAATATACCAACCATACCAACTTTACCAAGCATACAAACCATTCCAAAAATATCAATCTTTCCAACCATGCCAACCATACCAACTATACCAACCATACCTGCCATACCAACTATACCAACCATACCAACCTTACCAACCATGTCAATCATACAAAAATATCAACCTCACCAACCCTGCCAACCATACCAACCATACCAACCATACCAACCTTACCAACCATACTAACCATACCCACTATACCAACCATGCCAACCATACCAACCATACCAGCCATACCAACCATACCACCCATACCAGCCATACTAACCTTACCAACCATGGCAACCATACCAACCATACCAACCTTACCAACCATACCACCCTTACCAACCCTGCCAACCAACGATGCCAACCATACTAACCTTACCAAAAATGCCAACCATAAAAACCATACCCACTATAACAACCATGCCAATCATGCCAAATATACCAACCATACCAACTTTACCAAGCATACAAACCATTCCAAAAATATCAATCTTTCCAACCATGCCAACCATACCAACTATACCAACCATACCTGCCATACCAACTATACCAACCATGCCAACCATACCAACGATACCAACCATGCCAACCATACCAACCATACCAACCATACCCACCATACCAACCATACCCACTATACCAACCATACCAACTATGTCAACCATACCAACTATACCAGCCATACCAACCATACCAACCATCCCAACCTTACCAAATATACCAACAATACCAACCTCACCAACCATGTCAACCTTACCAACCATGTCAACTTTACCAACCATGCCAACCACACCAACTTTACCAACCATGCCAACCATATCAACTTTCCCAACCATACCAACAATAACAACCATACCAACGATGCCAACTATACCAACCATGCCAACCATACCAACAATACCAACCATGCCAACCATACCAACCATACTAACCATACCAAACTTAACAACCATGCCAACCATACCAACCTTTCCCACCATGACAACCATACCAACCATACCAACCATACCAACCATACCAACCATACCAACCATATCAACCATACCAACCACACCAACCATACCAACCATACCAACTTTACCAACCATGCCAACCTTACCAACCATGTCAACCATACCAACCATACCAACCTTACCAACCATATCACCCTTACCAACCCTGCCAATCCTGCCAACCAACGATGCCAACCATACTAACCTTACCAACCATGCCAACCATAAAAATCATACCCACTATAACAACCATCCCAATCATACCAAAAATATCAACCTCACCAACCCTGCCAACCATACCAACCATACCAACCTTACCAACCATACCCACTATACCAACCATGCCAACCATACCAACCATACCAGCCATACCAACCATACCACCCATACCAGCCATACTAACCTTACCAACCATGGCAACCATACCAACCATACCAACCTTACCAACCATACCACCCTTACCAACCCTGCCAACCAACGATGCCAACCATACTAACCTTACCAAAAATGCCAACCATAAAAACCATACCCACTATAACAACCATGCCAATCATGCCAAATATACCAACCATACCAACTTTACCAAGCATACAAACCATTCCAAAAATATCAATCTTTCCAACCATGCCAACCATACCAACTATACCAACCATACCTGCCATACCAACTATACCAACCATACCAACCATACCAACCATCCCAACCATACCAACCTTACCAACCATGCCAACCATACCAACCATCCCAACCTTACCAAATATACCAACAATACCAACCTCACCAACCATGTCAACCTTACCAACCATGTCAACTTTACCAACCATGCCAACCACACCAACTTTACCAACCATGCCAACCATATCAACTTTCCCAACCATACCAACAATAACAACCATACCAACGATGCCAACTATACCAACCATGCCAACCATACCAACAATACCAACCATGCCAACCATACCAACCATACTAACCATACCAAACTTAACAACCATGCCAACCATACCAACCTTTCCCACCATGACAACCATACCAACCATACCAACCATACCAACCATACCAACCATACCAACCATATCAACCATACCAACCACACCAACCATACCAACCTTACCAACCATACTAACCATACCCACTATACCAACCATGCCAACCATACCAACCATACCAGCCATACCAACCATACCACCCATACCAGCCATACTAACCTTACCAACCATGGCAACCATACCAACCATACCAACCTTACCAACCATACCACCCTTACCAACCCTGCCAACCAACGATGCCAACCATACTAACCTTACCAAAAATGCCAACCATAAAAACCATACCCACTATAACAACCATGCCAATCATGCCAAATATACCAACCATACCAACTTTACCAAGCATACAAACCATTCCAAAAATATCAATCTTTCCAACCATGCCAACCATACCAACTATACCAACCATACCTGCCATACCAACTATACCAACCATACCAACCATACCAACCATCCCAACCATACCAACCTTACCAACCATGCCAACCATACCAACCATCCCAACCTTACCAAATATACCAACAATACCAACCTCACCAACCATGTCAACCTTACCAACCATGTCAACTTTACCAACCATGCCAACCACACCAACTTTACCAACCATGCCAACCATATCAACTTTCCCAACCCTACCAACAATAACAACCATACCAACGATGCCAACTATACCAACCATGCCAACCATACCAACAATACCAACCATGCCAACCATACCAACCATACTAACCATACCAAACTTAACAACCATGCCAACCATACCAACCTTTCCCACCATGACAACCATACCAACCATACCAACCATACCAACCATACCAACCATACCAACCATACCAACCATACCAACCATATCAACCATACCAACCACACCAACCATACCAACCATACCAACTTTACCAACCATGCCAACCATACCAACCATGCCTACCATACCAACGATACCAACCTTACTAACCATGTCAACCATATCAACCATACCAACCATCCCAACCATACCAACCTTACCAACCATGCCAACCATACCAACTTTACCAACCATACCAACCATACCAACCATACCAACCATACCAGCCGTACTAACCTTACCAACCATGGCAACCATACCAACCATACCAACCTTACCAACCATACCACCCTTACCAACCCTGCCAACCAACGATGCCAACCATACTAACCTTACCAACCATGCCAACCATAAAAACCATACCCACTATAACAACCATGCCAATCATACCAAATATACCAACCATACCAACTTTACCAAGCATACCAACCATTCCAAAAATATCAATCTTTCCAACCATGCCAACCATACCAACTATACCAACCATACCAGCCATACCAACTATACCAACCATACCAACCATACCAACCATACCAACCATCCCAACCATACCAACCTTACCAACCATACTAACCATACCAACTTTACCAACCATGCCAACCATACCAACCATACCAACCATACCAACCATACCAACCATACCCACCATACCAACCATGCCTACCATACCCACTATACCAACCATGCCAACCATACCAACGATACCAACCATGCCAACCATACCAACCATACCAACCATACCCACCATACCCACCATACCAACCATACCCACTATACCAACCATGCCAACCATACCAACGATACCCACCTTACCAACCATGCCAATCTTACTAACCTTACCAAAAATGTCAACCATACCAACCATACCCACTATACCAGCCATGCCAACCATACTAGCCATACCAACCTTACCAACCATGTCAACCGTGTCAACCATACTAACCATACCGACTATACCAACCATGCCAACCATACCAGCCATACCAACCATACCAGCCATACCAATCATACCAAACATACCAACCATACCAACCATACCAACCATACCAACCATACCAACCTTACCAACCATGTCAACCATACCAACCATAAAAACGATACCTACCATACCAACCATACCAACCTTACCAACCATACCAACCTTACCAACCCTGCCAACCATACCAACCATAAAAACCATGCCAACCGTACCAACCATACCAACCATACTAACCATACCAACCTTACCAACCATGCCGACCATACCAACTTTACCAACCATGTCAACCATACCAACCGCATCAACCATACCAACCATACCAATCATACCAACCATACCAACTTTACCAACTATGCCAACCATACCAACCTTACCAACCATGCCAACTATACCAACCAAACCAACCATACCAACCATACCAACCTCACCAACCTTGACAACCATACCAACCATACAAACCATACTAACTTTACCAACCTTACCAACCATGCCAGCCATACCAAAAATATCAACCTTACCAACTATGCCAAACAGACCAACAATACCAACTATGCCAAACATACCAACCATACCCACTATACCAACCATGCTAACCATACCAACAATACCAACCATGTCAACCATGCCAACCATACCAACCATACCAACCATACCAACCATACCAACCATACCAATCATACCAACTTTACCAACCATGCCAACTATACCAACTTTACCAACCATGCCAACCATACCAACTATACCAACCATAATAACCATACCAACCATGCCAACCATACCTACCATACCAACCACACCAACTTTAAAAACCATGCCAACCGTACCAACCTTAGCAACCTTGACAACCATACCAACCATACAAACCATACTAACTTTACCAACCTTACCAACCATGCCAGCCATACCAAAAATATCAACCTTACCAACTATGCCAAACATACCAAGCATACCCACTATACCAACCATGCCAACCATACCAACCATACCAACTTTACCAACCATGCCAACCATACCAACCTTACCAACCATGTCAACAATGCCAAACATATCAACCATACTAACCTTACCAACCTTACCAACCATGTCAACCATGCTAACCATACTAACCATACCCACTATAATAACCATGGCAACCATACCAACCATACCAACCATGCCAACCATACCAACCATACCAACGATACCAACCATACCAACCATACCAACCATACCAACCATACCAGCCATACCAACCATACCAGCTATACCAACCATACCAACCTTACCAACCTTACCAACCATGTCAACTATGCCAACTATATTAATTTTACCAACCATGCCAACCATGCCAACCATTTCAACCATACCAACCATACCAACCATACCAACCATACCAACCATGTCAACAATGCCAACCATATCAACCATACTAACCTTACCAACCTTACCAACCTTACCAACCATGTCAACCATGCTAACCATACTAACCATACCCACTATAATAACCATGGCAACCATACCAACCATACCAACCATGCCAACCATACCAACCATACCAACGATACCAACCATACCAGCCATACAAACCATACCAACCATACCAACCATACCGACAATGCCAACCTTACCAACCATGTCAATCATACAAAAATATCAACCTTACCAACCCTGCCAACCATACCAACCATACCAACCATGCCAACCATAACAACCATACCAACCATACCAACAATGCCAACCTTACCAACCTTAAATACCATGCCAACAATACCAACCACACCAACCATACCAACGATACCAACCCTACCAACCATGACAAACATACCAACCATACCAACCTTAAGAACTATGTCAACCATGCCAACCATACTAACCATACCCACTATACCAACCATGCTAACCATACCAACCATACTAAACATACCAACCATACCAGCCATACCAACCATACCAACCTTACCAACCTTACCAACCAAACCAATTTTACCAACCATGCCAACCATACCAACCACACCAACCATACCAACCTTACCAACCATTCCAACCATACCAACCATACCAACCATACCAACCATACCAACCATACCAACCATACCAACCATACCAACCATTCCAACCATACCAACCATACCAACCATACCAACCATACCAACCATACCAACCATACCAGCCAAACCAACCTTACCAACCATGACAAACATACCAACCATACCAACCTTAGCAACTATGTCAACCATGCCAACCATACTAACCATACCCACTATACCAACCATGCTAACCATACCAACCATACCACCCATACCAACCATACCAACCATACCAGCCATACCAACCTTACCAACCATGACAAACATACCAACCATACTAACCTTACCAACTATGTCAACCATGCCAACCATACTAACCATACCCACTATACCAACCATGCTAACCATACCAACCATACCAACCATACCAACCATACCAACCATACCAACCATTCCAACCATACCAACCATACCAACCATACCAACCATACCAGCCATACCAACCTTACCAACCATGACAAACATACCAACCATACTAACCTTACCAACTATGTCAACCATGCCAATCATACTAACCATACCCACTATACCAACCATGCTAACCATACTAACCATACGAACCATACCAGCCATGCCAACCACACCAAACTTACCAACCATACCAATCTTACCAACCACACCAACCATACCAACCATGCCAACCATGCCAACCATACCAACCATACCAACTTTACCAACCATGCCAACTATACCAACTTTACCAACCATGCCAACCGTACCAACCTTAGCAACCTTGACAACCATACCAACCATACAAACCATACTAACTTTACCAACCTTACCAACCATGCCAGCCATACCAAAAATATCAACCTTACCAACTATGCCAAACATACCAAGCATACCCACTATACCAACCATGCCAACCATACCAACCATACCAATTTTACCAACCATGCCAACCATACCAACCTTACCAACCATGTCAACAATGCCAACCATATCAACCATACTAACCTTACCAACCTTACCAACCTTACCAACAATGTCAACCATGCTAACCATACTAACCATACCCACTATAATAACCATGGCAACCATAGCAACCATACCAACCATGCCAACCATACCAACCATACCAACGATACCAACCATACCAACCATACCAACCATACCAGCCATACCAACTTTACCAACCATGCTAAACATACCAACCTTACCAACCATGTCAACCATGCCAACCATATCAACCATACCAACGTTACCAACCTTACCAACCATGTCAACCATACCAATCATACCAACTTTACCAACCATACCAACTTTACCAACCATGCCAACTATACCAACTTTACCAACCATGCCAACCATACCAACTATACCAACCATAATAAACATACCAACCATAAAACCCATACCAACCATAAAACCCATACCAACCATACCAACCATACCAACCATACCAACCATACCAACCATACTAACCATACCAGCCATACCAACCATACCAACCATACCAGCCATACCAACCATACCAACTAGGTCAACCATACCAACTATACCAGCCATACCAACCATACCAACCATACCAACCTTACCAACCATACCAACAATACCAACCTCACCAGCTATGTCAATCATGAAAACCATGCCAACCATAAAAACCATGCCAACCATAATAACCATACCCACTATACCAACCATGCTAACCATACCAACCATACCAACCATACCAAACATACCAACCATACCAACCATACTAGCCATACCAACCACACCAACCTTACCAACCTTACCAACCATGCCAATCATAAAAACCATATCAACTTTACCAACCATATCAACTTTACCAACCATGCCAACCACACCAACCTTACCAACCATACCAGCCATACCAACCATACACACTATACCAGCCATACCAACCATACCAACCATACCAACCTTACCAACCATACCAACAATACCAACCTCACCAGCTATGTCAATCATGCCAACCATGCCAACCATAAAAACCATGCCAACCATAATAACCATACCCACTATACCAACCATGCTAACCATACCAACCATACCAACCATACCAAACATACCAACCATACCAACCATACTAGCCATACCAACCACACCAACCTTACCAACCTTACCAACCATGCCAATCATAAAAACCATATCAACTTTACCAACCATGCCAACCACACCAACCTTACCAACCATACCAGCCATACCAACCATGACAAACATACCAACCATACCAACCTTACCAACTATGTCAACCATGCCAATCATACTAACCATACCCACTATACCAACCATGCTAACCATACCAACCATACGAACCATACCAGCCATGCCAACCATACCAAACTTACCAACCATACCAATCTTACCAACCATACCAACCATACCAACCATGCCAACCATGCCAACCATACCAACCATACCAACTTTACCAACCATGCCAACTATACCAACTTTACCAACCATGCCAACCATACCAACTATACCAACCATAATAACCATACCAACCATGCCAACCATACCTACCATACCAACCACACCAACTTTAAAAACCATGCCAACTGTACCAACCTTAGCAAAATTGACAACCATACCAACCATACAAACCATACTAACTTTACCAACCTTACCAACCATGCCAGCCATACCAAAAATATCAACCTTACCAACTATGCCAAACATACCAAGCATACCCACTATACCAATCATGCCAACCATACCAACCATACCAACTTTACCAACCATGCCAACCATACCAACCTTACCAACCATGTCAACAATGCCAACCATATCAACCATACTAACCTTAACAACCTTACCAACCTTACCAACCTTACCAACCATGTCAACCATGCTAACCATACTAACCATACCCACTATAATAACCATGGCAACCATACCAACCATACCAACCATGCCAACCATACCAACCATACCAACGATACCAACCATACCAACCATACCAACCATACCAGCCATACCAACCATACCAGCTATACCAACCATACCAACCTTACCAACCATGTCAACTATGCCAACTATATTAATTTTACCAACCATGCCAACCATGCCAACCATTTCAACCATACCAACCATACCAACCATACCAACCTTGACAATTATACCAACCATACAAACCATACTAACTTTACCAACCTTACCAACCATGCCAGCCATACCAAAAATATCAATCTTACCAACTATGCCAAACATACCAACCATACCAACTATGCCAAACATACCAACCATACCAACTTTACCAACCATGCCAACCATACCAACCTTACCAACCATGTCAACAATGCCAACCATATCAACCATACTAACCTTACCAATCTTACCAACCTTACCAACCATGTCAACCATGCTAACCATACTAACCATACCCACTATAATAACCATGGCAACCATACCAACCATACCAACCATGCCAACCATACCAACCATACCAACGATACCAACCATACCAACCATACCAACCAAACCAGCCATACCAACCATACCAGCTATACCAACCATACCAACCTTACCAACCATGTCAACTATGCCAACTATATTAATTTTACCAACCATGCCAACCATACCAACCATACCAACCATACCAACCATGCCAACTTTACCAACCATGCCAACCATACCAACTTTAGCAACCTTGACAACCATACAAACCATACTAACTTTTACCAACCTTACCAACCATACCAACCATACCAACTTTACCAACCATGCTAAACATACCAACCTTACCAACCATGTCAACCATGCCAACCATATCAACCATACCAACGTTACCAACCTTACCAACCTTACCAACCATGTCAACCATGCTAACCATACCAACCCTGCCAACCATACCAAACATACCAACCATACCAACCATACCAACCATGCCAACCATACCAGCCATAGCAACAATACCAACCTTACCAACCACGCCAACCATACCAACCATACCAACCATGTCAACCATACCAACCACATCAACCATACCAACCATACCAAACATACCAACCATACCAACCATGCCAACCATACCAGCCATACCACCCATACCAACCATACCAACCATATAAACCATACCAACCATGTCAACCATGCCAACCATACCAACCACACCAACCTTACCAACCATGCCAACCATACCAACCTTACCAGCCATGCCAACCATACCAACCATGTCAACCATACCAACCACATCAACCATACCATCCATAAGAAACATCCCAAACATACCAACCATGACAACCATACCAACCATACCAACCATAAAAACCATGCCAACCATACCAGCCATACCAACCATACCAGCCATACCAACCATACCAACCATACCAACCATACCAACAATACCAACCTTACCAACCATGCCAACTATACCCACCATGTCAACCATACCAAACACATCAACCATACCAGACATACCAACCATACCAACCATATAAACCATACCAACCATGTCAACCATGCCAACCATACCAACCACACCAACCTTACCAACCATGCCAACCATACCAACCTTACCAGCCATGCCAACCATACCAAACATGTCAACCATACCAACCACATCAACCATACCATCCATAAGAAACATCCCAAACATACCAACCATGACAACCATACCAACCATACCAACCATAAAAACCATGCCAACCTTACCAGCCATACCAACCATACCAACCATACCAGCCATACCAACCATACCAACCATACCAACAATACCAACCATGCCAACTATACCCACCATGTTAACCATACCAAACACATCAACCATACCAACCATACCAGCCATACCAACCATACCAACCATACCAGCCATACAAACCATACCAACCATACCAACCATACCAACAATGCCAACCTTACCAACCATGTCAATCACACAAAAATATCAACCATACCAACCCTGCCAACCATACCAACCATACCAACCATACCAACCATGCCAACCATAACAACCATACCAACCATACCAACAATGCCAACCTTACCAACCTTAAATACCATGCCAACAATACCAACCACACCAACCATACCAACGATACCAACCCTACCAACCATGACAAACATACCAACCACACCAACCATACCAGCGATACCAACCCTACCAACCATGACAAACATACCAACCATACCAACCTTACCAACTATGTCAACCATGCCAACCATACTAACCATACCCACTATACCAACCATGCTAACCATAGCAACCATACCAAAAATACTAAACATAACAACCATACCAGCCATACCAACCATACCAACCTTACCAACCATACTAACCATACCAACCAAACCAATCTTACCAACCATGCCAACCATACCAACCATACCAATCTTACCAACCAAACCAATCTTTCCAACCATGCCAACCATACCAACCACACCAACCATACCAACCTTACCAACCATACCAACCATACCAACCATACCAACCATACCAACCATACCAACCATACCAGCCAAACCAACCTTACCAACCATGACAAACATACCAACCATACCAACCTTAGCAACTATGTCAACCATGACAACCATACTAACCATACCCACTATACCAACCATGCAAACCATACCAACTATACCACCCATACCAACCATACCAACCATACCAGACATACCAACCTTACCAACCATGACAAACATACCAACCATACCAACCTCACCAGCTATGTCAACCATACCAACCATACCAAACATACCAAACATACCAACCATACCAACCATGCCAACCATACCAGCCATACCAACCATACCAACCATACCAACCATATAAACCATACCAACTATGTCAACCATGCCAACCATACCAACCACACCAACCTTACCAACCATGCCAACCATACCAACCTTACCAACCATGCCAACCATACCAACCATGTCAACCATACCAACCACATCAACCATACCATCCATAAGAAACATCCCAAACATACCAACCATGACAACCATACCAACCATAAAAACCATGCCAACCATACCAGCCATACCAACCATACCAGCCAAACCAACCTTACCAACCATGACAAACATACCAACCATACCAACCTTAGCAACTATGTCAACCATGCCAACCATACTAACCATACCCGCTATACCAACCATGCTAACCATACCAACTATACCATCCATACCAACCATACCAACCATACCAGCCATACCAACCTTACCAACCATGACAAACATACCAACCATACCAACCTTACCAACTATGTCAACCATGCCAACCATACTAACCATACCCACTATACCAACCATGCTAACCATACCAACCATACCAACCATACCAGCCATGCCAACCATACCAAACTTACCAACCATACCAACCATACCAATCTTACCAACCATGCCAACCATACCAACCTTACCAACCATACCAACAATACCAACCTCACCAGCTATGTCAACCATACCAACCATACCAAACATACCAACCATACCAACCATGCCAACCATACCAGCCATACCAACCATACCAACCATACCAACCATAAAAACCATGCCAACCATACCAGCCATACCAACCATACCAACCATACCAACAATACCAACCTCACCAGCTATGTCAACCATACCAACCATACCAAACATACCAACCATACCAACCATACCAAACATACCAACCATACCAGCAATGCCAACCATACCAAACTTACCAACCATACCAACCATACCAATCTTACCAACCATGCCAACCATACCAACCTTACCAACCATACCAACAATACCAACCTCACCAGCTATGTCAACCATACCAACCATACCAAACATACCAACCATACCAACCATACCAAACATACCAACCATACCAACCATGACAACCATACCAACCATAAAAACCATGCCAACCATACCAGCCATACCAACCATACCAACCATACCAACAATACCAAATTTACCAACCATGCCAACTATACCCACCATGTCAACCATACCAATCACATCAACCATACCAACCATGCCAACCATACCAGCCATACCAACCATACCAACTTTACCAACCATGCCAACCATACGAACCATACCAACCATGTCAACCATACCAACCACATCAACCATACCAACCATACCAACCATACCAACCTTACCAACCATGTCAACCATGTCAACCATACCAACCATGCCAACCATACTAAACATACCAACCATACCCACCACATCAACCATACCCACCACATCAACCATACCAACCATACCAACCTTACCAACTATGTCAACCAGGTCAACCATACCAACCACACCAACCACACCAACCATACCAACAATACCAACCATACCAACCATACCAACCATACCAACCATACCAACCATACCAACCATGCCAACCATACCAGCCATACCAACTATACCAACCATACCAACCATGTCAACCATACCAACCACATCAACCACATCAACCATACCAAACATACCAACCATAAAAACCATGCCAACCATACCAGCCATACCAACCATACCAACCATACCAACAATACCAACCATGCCAACCATACCAAACATACCAATCTTACCAACCATACCAACCATACCAACCATGCCAACCATGCCAACCATACCAACCATACCAACCTTACCAACCATGCCAACCATGCCAACCATACCAACCATAAAAACCATGTCACCCATAAAAACCATGTCAACCATACCAACCACACCAACCATACCAACCATACCAACTTCACCAACCATGCCAACCATACCAACCATACCAACCATACCAACCTTACCAACCATGTCAACCATGTCAACCATACCAACCATGCCAACCATACTAAACATACCAACCATACCCACCACATCAAACATACCCACCACATCAACCATACCAACCATACCAACCTTACCAACTATGTCAACCAGGTCAACCATACCAACCACACCAACCACACCAACCATACCAACAATACCAAGAATACCAACCATACCAACCATACCAACAATACCAACAATACCAACCATGCCAACCATACCAGCCATACCAACTATACCAACCTTACCAACCATGCCAACCTTACCAACCATGCCAACCATACCAACCATACCAACCATGTCAACCATACCAACCACATCAACCACATCAACCATACCAAACATACCAACCATAAAAACCATGCCAACCATACCAGCCATACCAACCATACCAACCATACCAACCATGTCAACCATACCAACCACATCAACCATACCAACCATACCAAACATACCAACCATACCAACCATGCCAACCATACCAGCCATACCAACCATACCAACCATACCAACCATATAAACCATACCAACCATGTCAACCATGCCAACCATACCAACCACACCAACCTTACCAACCATGCCAACCATACCAACCTTACCAGCCATGCCAACCATACCAACCATGTCAACCATACCAACCACATCAACCATACCATCCATAAGAAACATCCCAAACATACCAACCATGACAACCATACCAACCATACCAACCATAAAAACCATGCCAACCATACCAGCCATACCAACCATACCAGCCATACCAACCATACCAACCATACCAACCATATAAACCATACCAACCATGTCAACCATGCCAACCATACCAACCACACCAACCTTACCAACCATGCCAACCATACCAACCTTACCAGCCATGCCAACCATACCAACCATGTCAACCATACCAACCACATCAACCATACCATCCATAAGAAACATCCCAAACATACCAACCACACCAACCATACCAACGATACCAACCCTACCAACCATGACAAACATACCAACCACACCAACCATACCAGCGATACCAACCCTACCAACCATGACAAACATACCAACCATACCAACCTTACCAACTATGTCAACCATGCCAACCATACTAACCATACCCACTATACCAACCATGCTAACCATAGCAACCATACCAAAAATACTAAACATAACAACCATACCAGCCATACCAACCATACCAACCTTACCAACCATACTAACCATACCAACCAAACCAATCTTACCAACCATGCCAACCATACCAACCATACCAATCTTACCAACCAAACCAATCTTTCCAACCATGCCAACCATACCAACCACACCAACCATACCAACCTTACCAACCATACCAACCATACCAACCATACCAACCATACCAACCATACCAGCCAAACCAACCTTACCAACCATGACAAACATACCAACCATACCAACCTTAGCAACTATGTCAACCATGACAACCATACTAACCATACCCACTATACCAACCATGCAAACCATACCAACTATACCACCCATACCAACCATACCAACCATACCAGACATACCAACCTTACCAACCATGACAAACATACCAACCATACCAACCTCACCAGCTATGTCAACCATACCAACAATACCAAACATACCAAACATACCAACCATACCAACCATGCCAACCATACCAGCCATACCAACCATACCAACCATACCAACCATATAAACCATACCAACTATGTCAACCATGCCAACCATACCAACCACACCAACCTTACCAACCATGCCAACCATACCAACCTTACCAACCATGCCAACCATACCAACCATGTCAACCATACCAACCACATCAACCATACCATCCATAAGAAACATCCCAAACATACCAACCATGACAACCATACCAACCATAAAAACCATGCCAACCATACCAGCCATACCAACCATACCAGCCAAACCAACCTTACCAACCATGACAAACATACCAACCATACCAACCTTAGCAACTATGTCAACCATGCCAACCATACTAACCATACCCGCTATACCAACCATGCTAACCATACCAACTATACCATCCATACCAACCATACCAACCATACCAGCCATACCAACCTTACCAACCATGACAAACATACCAACCATACCAACCTTACCAACTATGTCAACCATGCCAACCATACTAACCATACCCACTATACCAACCATGCTAACCATACCAACCATACCAACCATACCAGCCATGCCAACCATACCAAACTTACCAACCATACCAACCATACCAATCTTACCAACCATGCCAACCATACCAACCTTACCAACCATACCAACAATACCAACCTCACCAGCTATGTCAACCATACCAACCATACCAAACATACCAACCATACCAACCATGCCAACCATACCAGCCATACCAACCATACCAACCATACCAACCATAAAAACCATGCCAACCATACTAGCCATACCAACCATACCAACCATACCAACAATACCAACCTCACCAGCTATGTCAACCATACCAACCATACCAAACATACCAACCATACCAACCATACCAACCATACCAAACATACCAACCATACCAGCAATGCCAACCATACCAAACTTACCAACCATACCAACCATACCAATCTTACCAACCATGCCAACCATACCAACCTTACCAACCATACCAACAATACCAACCTCACCAGCTATGTCAACCATACCAACCATACCAAACATACCAACCATACCAACCATACCAAACATACCAACCATACCAACCATGACAACCATACCAACCATAAAAACCATGCCAACCATACCAGCCATACCAACCATACCAACCATACCAACAATACCAAATTTACCAACCATGCCAACTATACCCACCATGTCAACCATACCAATCACATCAACCATACCAACCATGCCAACCATACCAGCCATACCAACCATACCAACTTTACCAACCATGCCAACCATACGAACCATACCAACCATGTCAACCATACCAACCACATCAACCATACCAACCATACCAACCATACCAACCTTACCAACCATGTCAACCATGTCAACCATACCAACCATGCCAACCATACTAAACATACCAACCATACCCACCACATCAACCATACCCACCACATCAACCATACCAACCATACCAACCTTACCAACTATGTCAACCAGGTCAACCATACCAACCACACCAACCACACCAACCATACCAACAATACCAACCATACCAACCATACCAACCATACCAACCATACCAACCATACCAACCATGCCAACCATACCAGCCATACCAACTATACCAACCATACCAACCA
Source organism: Thelaira solivaga (assembly GCA_947397855.1). Classification (NCBI taxonomy): domain Eukaryota; kingdom Metazoa; phylum Arthropoda; class Insecta; order Diptera; family Tachinidae; genus Thelaira; species Thelaira solivaga. Next base: position 24,654,328 of record OX377615.1, on the reverse strand, counting down.
TGTCAACCATACCAACCACATCAACCACATCAACCATACCAAACATACCAACCATAAAAACCATGCCAACCATACCAGCCATACCAACCATACCAACCATACCAACAATACCAACCATGCCAACCATACCAAACATACCAATCTTACCAACCATACCAACCATACCAACCATGCCAACCATGCCAACCATACCAACCATACCAACCTTACCAACCATGCCAACCATGCCAACCATACCAACCATAAAAACCATGTCACCCATAAAAACCATGTCAACCATACCAACCACACCAACCATACCAACCATACCAACTTCACCAACCATGCCAACCATACCAACCATACCAACCATACCAACCTTACCAACCATGTCAACCATGTCAACCATACCAACCATGCCAACCATACTAAACATACCAACCATACCCACCACATCAACCATACCCACCACATCAACCATACCAACCATACCAACCTTACCAACTATGTCAACCAGGTCAACCATACCAACCACACCAACCACACCAACCATACCAACAATACCAAGAATACCAACCATACCAACCATACCAACAATACCAACAATACCAACCATGCCAACCATACCAGCCATACCAACTATACCAACCTTACCAACCATGCCAACCTTACCAACCATGCCAACCATACCAACAATACCAACCATGTCAACCATACCAACCACATCAACCACATCAACCATACCAAACATACCAACCATAAAAACCATGCCAACCATACCAGCCATACCAACCATACCAACCATACCAACCATGTCAACCATACCAACCACATCAACCATACCAACCATACCAAACATACCAACCATACCAACCATGCCAACCATACCAGCCATACCAACCATACCAACCATACCAACCATATAAACCATACCAACCATGTCAACCATGCCAACCATACCAACCACACCAACCTTACCAACCATGCCAACCATACCAACCTTACCAGCCATGCCAACCATACCAACCATGTCAACCATACCAACCACATCAACCATACCATCCATAAGAAACATCCCAAACATACCAACCATGACAACCATACCAACCATACCAACCATAAAAACCATGCCAACCATACCAGCCATACCAACCATACCAGCCATACCAACCATACCAACCATACCAACCATACCAACAATACCAACCTTACCAACCATGCCAACTATACCCACCATGTCAACCATACCAAACACATCAACCATACCAGACATACCAACCATACCAACCATATAAACCATACCAACCATGTCAACCATGCCAACCATACCAACCACACCAACCTTACCAACCATGCCAACCATACCAACCTTACCAGCCATGCCAACCATACCAAACATGTCAACCATACCAACCACATCAACCATACCATCCATAAGAAACATCCCAAACATACCAACCATGACAACCATACCAACCATACCAACCATAAAAACCATGCCAACCATACCAGCCATACCAACCATACCAACCATACCAGCCATACCAACCATACCAACCATACCAACCATACCAACAATACCAACCATGCCAACTATACCCACCATGTTAACCATACCAAACACATCAACCATACCAACCATACCAGCCATACCAACCATACCAACCATACCAGCCATACAAACCATACCAGCCATACCAACCATACCAACAATGCCAACCTTACCAACCATGTCAATCACACAAAAATATCAACCATACCAACCCTGCCAACCATACCAACCATACCAACCATGCCAACCATAACAACCATACCAACCATACCAACAATGCCAACCTTACCAACCTTAAATACCATGCCAACAATACCAACCACACCAACCATACCAACGATACCAACCCTACCAACCATGACAAACATACCAACCACACCAACCATACCAGCGATACCAACCCTACCAACCATGACAAACATACCAACCATACCAACCTTACCAACTATGTCAACCATGCCAACCATACTAACCATACCCACTATACCAATTATGCTAACCATACCAACCATACCAACCATACTAAACATAACAACCATACCAGCCATACCAACCATACCAACCTTACCAACCATACTAACCATACCAACCAAACCAATCTTACCAACCATGCCAACCATACCAACCATACCAACCATACCAATCTTACCAACCAAACCAATCTTTCCAACCATGCCAACCATACCAACCACACCAACCATACCAACCATACCAACCATACCAACCATACCAGCCAAACCAACCTTACCAACCATTACAAACATACCAACCATACCAACCTTAGCAACTATGTCAACCATGCCAACCATACTAACCATACCCACTATACCAACCATGCAAACCATACCAACTATACCACCCATACCAACCATACCAACCATACCAGACATACCAACCTTACCAACCATGACAAACATACCAACCATACCAACCTCACCAGCTATGTCAACCATACCAACCATACCAAACATACCAAACATACCAACCATACCAACCATGCCAACCATACCAGCCATACCAACCATACCAACCATATAAACCATACCAACTATGTCAACCATGCCAACCATACCAACCACACCAACCTTACCAACCATGCCAACCATACCAACCTTACCAACCATGCCAAGCATACCAACCATGTCAACCATACCAACCACATCAACCATACCATCCATAAGAAACATCCCAAACATACCAACCATGACAACCATACCAACCATAAAAACCATGCCAACCATACCAGCCATACCAACCATACCAGCCAAACCAACCTTACCAACCATGACAAACATACCAACCATACCAACCTTAGCAACTATGTCAACCATGCCAACCATACTAACCATACCCGCTATACCAACCATGCTAACCATACCAACTATACCATCCATACCAACCATACCAACCATACCAGCCATACCAACCTTACCAACCATGACAAACATACCAACCATACCAACCTTACCAACTATGTCAACCATGCCAACCATACTAACCATACCCACTATACCAACCATGCTAACCATACCAACCATACCAACCATACCAGCCATGCCAACCATACCAAACTTACCAACCATACCAACCATACCAATCTTACCAACCATGCCAACCATACCAACCTTACCAACCATACCAACAATACCAACCTCACCAGCTATGTCAACCATACCAACCATACCAAACATACCAACCATACCAACCATGCCAACCATACCAGCCATACCAACCATACCAACCATACCAACCATAAAAACCATGCCAACCATACCAGCCATACCAACCATACCAACCATACCAACAATACCAACCTCACCAGCTATGTCAACCATACCAACCATACCAAACATACCAACCATACCAACCATACCAAACATACCAACCATACCAGCCATGCCAACCATACCAAACTTACCAACCATACCAACCATACCAATCTTACCAACCATGCCAACCATACCAACCTTACCAACCATACCAACAATACCAACCTCACCAGCTATGTCAACCATACCAACCATACCAAACATACCAACCATACCAACCATACCAAACATACCAACCATACCAACCATGACAACCATACCAACCATAAAAACCATGCCAACCATACCAGCCATACCAACCATACCAACCATACCAACAATACCAAATTTACCAACCATGCCAACTATACCCACCATGTCAACCATACCAATCACATCAACCATACCAACCATGCCAACCATACCAGCCATACCAACCATACCAACTTTACCAACCATGCCAACCATACGAACCATACCAACCATGTCAACCATACCAACCACATCAACCATACCAACCATACCAACCATACCAACCTTACCAACCATGTCAACCATGTCAACCATGTCAACCATACCAACCATGCCAACCATACTAAACATACCAACCATACCCACCACATCAACCATACCCACCACATCAACCATACCAACCATACCAACCTTACCAACTATGTCAACCAGGTCAACCATACCAACCACACCAACCACACCAACCATACCAACAATACCAACCATACCAACCATACCAACCATACCAACCATACCAACCATACCAACCATACCAACCATGCCAACCATACCAGCCATACCAACTATACCAACCTTACCAACCATGCCAACCTTACCAACCATGCCAACCATACCAACCATACCAACCATGTCAACCATACCAACCACATCAACCATACCAAACATACCAACCATAAAAACCATGCCAACCATACCAGCCATACCAACCATACCAACCATACCAACAATACCAACCATGCCAACCATACCAAACATACCAATCTTACCAACCATACCAACCATACCAACCATGCCAACCATGCCAACCATACCAACCATACCAACCTTACCAACCATGCCAACCATGCCAACCATACCAACCATAAAAACCATGTCACCCATAAAAACCATGTCAACCATACCAACCACACCAACCATACCAACTTCACCAACCATGCCAACCATACCAACCATAACAAGCTTACCAACCATGACAACCATACCAACCATACCAAACTTACCAACCATGCCAACCATACCAAACATACCAATCTTACCAACCATACCAACCATACCAACCATACCAACCATGCCAACCATACCAGCCATACCAACCATACCAACCTTACCAACCATGCCAACCATAAAAACCATGTCAACCATACCAACCACACCAACCATACCAACTTCACCAACCATGCCAACCATACCAACCATAACAAGCTTACCAACCATGACAACCATACCAACCATACCAAACTTACCAACCATGCCAACCATACCAACCATGTCAAACATACCAACCATACCAACCATACCAACCATACCAACCTTACCAACCATACCAGCCATACCAACCTTACCAACCATGACAAACATACCAATCATACCAACCTTACCAACTATGTCAACCATGCCAACCATAAAAACCATATCAACTTTACCAACCATATCAATTTAACCAACCATGCCAACCATACCAACCTTACCAACCATACCAACCATAACAAGCTTACCAACCATGACAACCATGCCAAACTTACCAACCATGCCAACCATACCAACCATGTCAAACATACCAACCATACCAACCATACCAACCATACCAACCATACCAACCTTACCAACCATGTCAACCTTACCAACCATGTCAACCATACCCACCATATCAACGATACCAACCTTACCAGCCATGTCAACCATGTCAACCATATCAACCATATCAACCATACCAGCCATACCAACCATACCAACCATACCAACCATACCAACCTTAGCAACTATGTCAACCATGCCAACCATACTAACCATACCCACTATACCAACCATGCTAACCATACCAACCATATCACCCATACCAACCATACCAACCATACCAGCCATACCAACCTTAAAAACCATGACAAATATACCAACCATACCAACCTTACCAACTATGTCAACCATGCCAACCATAAAAACCATATCAACCATACCAATCTTACCAACCAAACCAATCTTACCAACCATGCCAACCATACCAACCACACCAACCATACCAACCTTACCAACCATACCAACCATACCAACCATACCAACCATACCAACCATACCAACCATACCTACCATACCAACCATACCAACCATACCACCCATACCAACCATATCAGCCATACCAACCTTACCAACCATGACAAACATACCAACCATACCAACCTTACCAACTATGTCAACCATGCCAACGATACCAACCATATCAGCCATACCAACCTTACCAACCATGACAAACATACCAACCATACCAACCTTACCAACCATGACAAACATACCAACCATACCAACCTTACCAACTATGTCAACCATGCCAACGATACCAACAATACCAACCATACCAACCTTACCAACCATACCAACCATACCAACCATACCAACCATACCAACCATACCAACCATACCAACTACCAACCCTGCCAACCGTACCAACCATACCAACCATGCCAACCATGCCAACCATACCAACCATACCAACCATACCAGCCATGCCAACCATACCAACCATACCAACCATACCAACCATACCAACCTTACCAACCATGCCAACGATACCAACAATACCAACCATACCAACCTTACCAACCATACCAACCATACCAACCATACCAACCATACCAACCATACCAACCATACCAACCATACCAATCTTACCAACCCTGCCAACCATACCAACCATACCAACCATGCCAACCATAACAACCATACCAACCATGACAACCATACCAACCATACCAAACTTACCAACCATGCCAACCATACCAACCATACCAACCATACCAACCATGCCAACCATGCCAACCATACCAACCATGACAACCATACCAACCATACCATCTTACCAACCATGCCAACCATACCAACCATACCAACCATACCAACCATACCAACCATACCAACCATACCTACCATACCAACCATACCAGCCAAACCAACCTTACCAACCATGACAAACATACCAACCATACCAACCTTACCAACTATGTCAACCATGCCAACCATACTAACCATACCCACTATACCACCCATGCTAACCATACCAACCATACTAAACATACCAACTATACCAGCCATACCAACCATACCAACCTTACCAACCATACTAACCATACCAACCATACCAACCCTGCCAACCACACCAACCATACCAACCATGCCAACCATGCCAACCATACCAACCATACCAACCATACCAACCATACCTACCATACCAAGCATACCAGCCAAACCAACCATGACAAACATACCAACCATACCAAACTTACCAACCATGCCAACCATACCAACCATACCAACCATACCAACCATGCCAACCATGCCAACCATACCAACCATGACAACCATACCAACCATACCAAACTTACCAACCATGCCAACCATACCAACCATACCAACCATACCTACCATACCAACCATACCAGCCAAACCAACCTTACCAACCATGACAAACATACCAACCATACCAACCTTACCAACTATGTCAACCATGCCAAAAATACTAACCATACCCACTATACCACCCATGCTAACCATACCAACCATACTAAACATACCAACTATACCAGCCATACCAACCATACCAACCTTACCAACCATACTAACCATACCAACCATACCAACCCTGCCAACCACACCAACCATACCAACCATGCCAACCATGCCAACCATACCAACCATACCAACCATACCAACCATACCAATCTTACCAACCCTGCCAACCATACCAACCATACCAACCATGCCAACCATAACAACCATACCAACCATGACAACCATACCAACCATACCAAACTTACCAACCATGCCAACCATACCAACCATACCAACCATGCCAACCATAACAACCATACCAACCATGACAACCATACCAGCCAAACCAACCTTACCAACCATGACAAACATACCAACCATACCAACCATGACAACCATACCAACCATACCAAACTTACCAACCATGCCAACCATAACAACCATACCAACCATGACAACCATACCAGCCAAACCAACCTTACCAACCATGACAAACATACCAACCATACCAACCATGACAACCATACCAACCATACCAAACTTACCAACCATACCTACCATACCAACCATACCAGCCAAACCAACCTTACCAACCATGACAAACATACCAACCATACCAACCTTACCAACTATGTCAACCATGCCAACCATACTAACCATACCCACTATACCACCCATGCTAACCATACCAACCATACTAAACATACCAACTATACCAGCCATACCAACCATACCAACCTTACCAACCATACTAACCATACCAACCATACCAACCCTGCCAACCACACCAACCATACCAACCATGCCAACCATGCCAACCATACCAACCATACCAACCATACCAACCATACCAATCTTACCAACCATACCAACCATGCCAACCATAACAACCATACCAACCATGACAACCATACCAACCATACCAAACTTACCAACCATGCCAACCATACCAACCATACCAACCATGCCAACCATAACAACCATACCAACCATGACAACCATACCAGCCAAACCAACCTTACCAACCATGACAAACATACCAACCATACCAACCATGACAACCATACCAACCATACCAAACTTACCAACCATGCCAACCATACCAACCATACCAACCATACCAACCATACCTACCATACCAACCATACCAGCCAAACCAACCTTACCAACCATGACAAACATACCAACCATACCAACCTTACCAACTATGTCAACCATGCCAACCATACTAACCATACCCACTATACCACCCATGCTAACCATACCAGCCAAACCAACCATGACAAACATACCAACCATACCAAACTTACCAACCATGCCAACCATACCAACCATACCAACCATACCAACCTTAAAAACCATGACAAACATACCAACCATACCAACCTTACCAACTATGTCAACCATGCCAACCATACTAACCATACCCACTATACCACCCATGCTAACCATACCAACCATACTAAACATACCAACTATACCAGCCATACCAACCATACCAACCTTACCAACCATACTAACCATACCAACCATACCAACCCTGCCAACCACACCAACCATACCAACCATGCCAACCATGCCAACCATACCAACTATACCAGCCATACCAACCATACCAACCTTACCAACCATACTAACCATACCAACCATACCAACCCTGCCAACCACACCAACCATACCAACCTTACCAACCATGCCAACGATACCAACAATACCAACCATACCAACCTAACCAGCCATACCAACCATACCAACCATACCAACCATACCAACCATACCAACCATACCAACCATACCAATCTTACCAACCCTGCCAACCATACCAACCATACCAACCATGCCAACCATAACAACCATACCAACCATGACAACCATACCAACCATACCAAACTTACCAACCATGCCAACCATACCAACCATACCAACCATGCCAACCATAACAACCATACCAACCATGACAACCATACCAACCATACCAAACTTACCAACCATGCCAACCATACCAACCATACCAACCATACCAACCATGCCAACCATGCCAACCATACCAACCATGACAACCATACCAACCATACCAAACTTACCAACCATGCCAACCATACCAACCATACCAACCATACCAACCATACCTACCATACCAACCATACCAGCCAAACCAACCTTACCAACCATGACAAACATACCAACCATACCAACCTTACCAACTATGTCAACCATGCCAACCATACTAACCATACCCACTATACCACCCATGCTAACCATACCAACCATACTAAACATACCAACTATACCAGCCATACCAACCATACCAACCTTACCAACCATACTAACCATACCAACCATACCAACCCTGCCAACCACACCAACCATACCAACCATGCCAACCATGCCAACCATACCAACCATACCAACCATACTAACCATACCCACTATACCACCCATGCTAACCATACCAACCATACTAAACATACCAACTATACCAACTACATCAACCATACCAAACATACCAACCATAAAAACCATGCCAACCATACCAGCCATACCAACCATACCAACCATACCAACAATACCAACCATGCCAACCATACCAAACATACCAATCTTACCAACCATACCAACCATACCAACCATGCCAACCATGCCAACCATACCAACCATACCAACTTCACCAACCATGCCAACCATACCAACCATAACAAGCTTACCAACCATGACAACCATACCAACCATACCAAACTTACCAACCATGCCAACCATACCAACCATGTCAAACATACCAACCATACCAACCATACCAACCATACCAACCTTACCAACCATACCAGCCATACCAACCTTACCAACCATGACAAACATACCAACCATACCAACCTTACCAACTATGTCAACCATGCCAACCATAAAAACCATATCAACTTTACCAACCATATCAATTTAACCAACCATGCCAACCATACCAACCTTACCAACCATACCAACCATAACAAGCTTACCAACCATGACAACCATGCCAAACTTACCAACCATGCCAACCATACCAACCATGTCAAACATACCAACCATACCAACCATACCAACCATACCAACCTTACCAACCATGTCAACCTTACCAACCATGTCAACCATACCCACCATATCAACGATACCAACCTTACCAGCCATGTCAACCATGTCAACCATATCAACCATATCAACCATACCAGCCATACCAACCATACCAACCATACCAACCATACCAACCTTAGCAACTATGTCAACCATGCCAACCATACTAACCATACCCACTATACCAACCATGCTAACCATACCAACCATATCACCCATACCAACCATACCAACCATACCAGCCATACCAACCTTAAAAACCATGACAAATGTACCAACCATACCAACCTTACCAACTATGTCAACCATGCCAACCATAAAAACCATATCAACCATACCAATCTTACCAACCAAACCAATCTTACCAACCATGCCAACCATACCAACCACACCAACCATACCAACCTTACCAACCATACGAACCATACCAACCATACCAACCATACCAACCATACCAACCATACCAACCATACCAACCATACCTACCATACCAACCATACCAACCATACCACCCATACCAACCATATCAGCCATACCAACCTTACCAACCATGACAAACATACCAACCATACCAACCTTACCAACTATGTCAACCATGCCAACGATACCAACCATATCAGCCGTACCAACCTTACCAACCATGACAAACATACCAACCATACCAACCTTACCAACCATGACAAACATACCAACCATACCAACCTTACCAACTATGTCAACCATGCCAACGATACCAACAATACCAACCATACCAACCTTACCAACCATACCAACCATACCAACCATACCAACCATACCAACCATACCAACCATACCAACTACCAACCCTGCCAACCGTACCAACCATACCAACCATGCCAACCATGCCAACCATACCAACCATACCAACCATACCAACCATACCAGCCATGCCAACCATACCAACCATACCAACCATACCAACCATACCAACCTTACCAACCATGCCAACGATACCAACAATACCAACCATACCAACCTTACCAACCATACCAACCATACCAACCATACCAACCATACCAACCATACCAATCTTACCAACCCTGCCAACCATACCAACCATACCAACCATGCCAACCATAACAACCATACCAACCATGACAACCATACCAACCATACCAAACTTACCAACCATGCCAACCATACCAACCATACCAACCATACCAACCATGCCAACCATGCCAACCATACCAACCATGACAACCATACCAACCATACCAAACTTACCAACCATACCAACCATACCAACCATACCAACCATACCAACCATACCAACCATACCAACCATACCTACCATACCAACCATACCAGCCAAACCAACCTTACCAACCATGACAAACATACCAACCATACCAACCTTCGCAACTATGTCAACCATGCCAACCATACTAACCATACCCACTATACCAACCATGCTAAACATACCAACCATACCACCCATACCAACCATACCAGCCATACCAACCTTACCAACCATGACAAACATACCAACCATACCAACCTTACCAACTATGTCAACCATGCCAACCATACTAACCATACCCACTATACCAACCATGCTAACCATACCAACCATATCAACCATACCAACCATACCAGCCATGCCAACCATACCAAACTTACCAACCATACCAACCATACCAATCTTACCAACCATGCCAACCATACCAACCTTACCAACCCTGCCAACCACACCAACCATACCAACCATGCCAACCATGCCAACCATACCAACCATACCAACCATACCAGCCATGCCAACCATACCAACCATACCAACCATACCAACCATACTTACCATACCAACCATACCAGCCAAACCAACCTTACCAACCATGACAAACATACCAACCATACCAACCATACCAACCTTACCAACCCTGCCAACCGTACCAACCATACCAACCATGCCAACCATGCCAACCATACCAACCATGACAACCATACCAACCATACCAAACTTACCAACCATGCCAACCATACCAACCATACCAACCATACCAACCATACCTACCATACCAACCATACCAGCCAAACCAACCTTACCAACCATGACAAACATACCAACCATACCAACCTTACCAACTATGTCAACCATGCCAACCATACTAACCATACCCACTATACCACCCATGCTAAACATACCAACCATACTAAACATACCAACTATACCAGCCATACCAACCATACCAACCTTACCAACCATACTAACCATACCAACCATACCAATCTTACCAACCCTGCCAACCATACCAACCATACCAACCATGCCAACCATAACAACCATACCAACCATTCCAACAATGCCAACCTTAAAAACCTTAAATACCATGCCAACAATACCAACCACACCAACCATACCAACGATACCAACCCTACCAACCATACCAACCTTACCAACCCTGCCAACCACACCAACCATACCAACCATGCCAACCATGCCAACCATGCCAACCATACCAACCTTACCAACCCTGCCAACCACACCAACCATACCAACCATGCCAACCATGCCAACCATACCAACCATACCAACCATACCAGCCATGCCAACCATACCAACCATACCAACCATACCAACCATACCAACCATACCAACCATACCAACCTTACCAACCCTGCCAACCACACCAACCATACCAACCATGCCAACCATGCCAACCATACCAACCATACCAACCATACCAGCCATGCCAACCATACCAACCATACCAACCATACCAACCATACCAACCATACCAACCATACCAACCATACCAACCATACCAACCATACCAACCTTACCAACTATGTCAACCATGCCAACGGTACCAACAATACCAACCATACCAACCTTACCAACCATACCAACCATACCAACCATACCAACCTTACCAACCCTGCCAACCATACCAACCATACCAACCATACCAACCATGCCAACCATAACAACCATAGCAACCATTCCAACAATGCCAACCTTAAAAACCTTAAATACCATGCCAACAATACCAACCACACAAACCATACCAACGATACCAACCCTACCAACCATGACAAACATACCAACCATACCAACCTTACCAACTATGTCAACCATGCCAACCATACTAACCATACCCACTATACCAACCATGCTAACCATACCAACCATACTAAACATACCAACTATACCAGCCATACCAACCATACCAACCACACCAATCTTACCAACCAAACCAATCTTACCAACCATGCCAACCATACCAACCACACCAACCATACCAACCTTACCAACCATACCAACCATACCAACCATACCAACCATACCAACCATACCTACCATACCAACCATACCAGCCAAACCAACCTTACCAACCATGACAAACATACCAACCATACCAACCTTAGCAACTATGTCAACCATGCCAACCATACTAACCATACCCACTATACCAACCATGCTAAACATACCAACCATACCACCCATACCAACCATACCAGCCATACCAACCTTACCAACCATGACAAACATACCAACCATACCAACCTTACCAACTATGTCAACCATGCCAACCATACTAACCATACCCACTATACCAACCATGCTAACCATACCAACCATACCAACCATACCAACCATACCAGCCATGCCAACCATACCAAACTTACCAACCATACCAACCATACCAATCTTACCAACCATGCCAACCATACCAACCTTACCAACCATACCAACAATACCAACCTCACCAGCTATGTCAACCATAAAAACCCTAAAAACCATATCAACTTTACCAACCATATCAACTTTACCAACCATGCCAACCATACCAACCACAACAACCATACCAACGATACCAACCTTACCAACTATGAAAAACATACCAACCATACCAACCTTACCAACTATGTCAACCATGCCAACCATACTAACCATACCCACTATACCAACCATGCTAACCATACCAACCATACCAACCATACTAGCCATACCAACCACACCAACCTTACCAACCTTACCAACCATGCCAACCATAAAAACCATATCAACTTTACCAACCATATCAATTTAACCAACCATGCCAACCATACCAACCTTACCAACCATACCAACCATACCAACCATACCAGCCATGCCAACCATACCAACCATACCAACCATACCAACCATACCAACCATACCAACCTTACCAACCATGTCAACCATGCCAACGATACCAACAATACCAACCATACCAACCTTACCAACCATACCAACAACACCAATCTTACCAACCGTGCTAACCATACCAACCATACCAACCATACCAACCATACCAACCATACCAGCCATGCCAACCATACCAACCATACCAACCATACCAACCTTACCAACCATGTCAACCATGCCAACCATGCCAACCATAAAAACCATATCAACTGTACCAACCATATCAACTTTACCAACCATGCCAACCATACCAACCACACCAACCATACCAACGATACCAACCTTACCAACTATGAAAAACATACCAACCATACCAACCTTACCAACCATGTCAACCATGCCAACCACACTAACCGTACCCACTATACCAACCATGCTAACCATACCAACCATACCAGACATACCAACCATACCAACCATACCAACTAGGTCAACCATACCAACTATACCAGCCATACCAACCATACCAACCATACTAACCTTACCAACCATACCAACAATACCAACCTCACCAGCTATGTCAACCATGCCAACCATGCCAACCATAAAAACCATATCAACTTTACCAACCATATCAACTTTACCAACCATGCCAACCATACCAACCTTACCAACCATACCAACGATACCAATCTTACCAACTATGAAAAACATACCAACTATACTAACCTTACCAACTATGTCAACCATACCAACCATACTAACCGTACCCACTATACCAACCATGCTAACCATACCAACCATGCTAACCATACCAAGCATACCAACCATACCAACCATACCAGCCATACCAGCCATACCAACCATACCAACCATACCAACTAGGTCAACCATACCAACTATACCAGCCATACCAACCATACCAACCATACCAACCATACTAACCTTACCAACCATACCAACAATACCAACCTCACCAGCTATGTCAACCATGCCAACCATGCCAATCATAAAAACCATATCAACTGTACCAACCATATCAACTTTACCAACCATGCCAACCATACCAACCACACCAACCATACCAACGCTACCAACCTTACCAACTATGAAAAACATACCAACCATACCAACCTTACCAACTATGTCAACCATGCCAACCATACTAACCGTACCCACTATACCAACCATGCTAACCATACCAACCACACCAACCATACCAGCCATACCAACCATACCAACCATACCAACTATGTCAACCATACCAACTATACCAGCCATACCAACCATACCAACCATACCAACCATACCAACCTTACCAATTATACCAACAATACCAACCTCACCAACCATGTCAACCTTACCAACCATGTCAACTTTACCAACCATGCCAACCACACCAACTTTACCAACCATGCCAACCATATCAACTTTACCAACCATACCAACAATACCAACCTTGCCAACCATGCCAATCATACCAAAAATATCAACCTTACCAACTCTGCCAACCATACCAACCATACCAACAATACCAACCATACCAACGATGCCAACTATACCAACAATGCCAACCATACCAACCATACCAACCATGCCAACCATACCAACCATACTAACCATACCAAACTTAACAACCATGCCAACCATACCAACCTTACCCACCATGACAACCATACCAACCATACCAACCATACCAACCATACCAGCCATACCAACCATACCAGCTATACCAACCATACCAACCATACCAACCATGTCAACCATGCCAACTATATTAATTTTACCAACCATGCCAACCATACCAACCATGCCAACCATACCAACCATGCCAACCATACCAACCATACCAACCATACCAACCTCACCAACCTTGACAACCATACCAACCATACAAACCATACTAACTTTACCAACCTTACCAACCATGCCAGCCATACCAAAAATATCAATCTTACCAACTATGCCAAACATACCAACCATACCAACTATGCCAAACATACCAACCATACCCACTATACCAACCATGCCAACCATACCAACCATACCAACCATACCAACCATGCCAACTATATTAATTTTACCAACCATGCCAGCCATACCAAAAATATCAATCTTACCAACTATGCCAAACATACCAACCATACCAACCATGCCAAGCATACCAACCATACCAACCACACCAACTTTACCAAAAATGCCAACCATACCAACCTTAGCAACCTTGACAACCATACAAACCATACTAACTTTACCAACCTTACCAACCATGCCAGCCATACCAAAATTATCAACCTTACCAACTTTGCCAAACATACCAACCATACCCACTATACCAACCATTCCAACCATACCAACCATACCATCCATACCAACCATACCAACCATACCAACCATACCAACCATACCAACCATACCAACTTTACCAACCATGCCAACCATACCAACCTTACCAACCATGTCAACCATTACAACCATATCAACCATACCAACCTTACCAACCTTACCAACCTTACCAGCCTTACCAACCATGTCAACCATGCTAACCATACTAACCATACCCACTTTACCAACCATGCCAACCATACCAACTTTACCAACCATGCCAACCATACCAACCATACCAACCATGCCAACCATACCAACCATACCAACGATACCAACCATACCAACCATACCAACCATACCAACCATACCCACTATACCAACCATGCCAACCATACCAGCCATACCAACAATACCAACCATACCAGCCATACCAACCATACCAACCATACTAACCTTACCAACCATGGCAACCATACCAACCATACCAACCTTACCAACCATACCACCCTTACCAACCCTGCCAACCCTGCCAACCATACTAACCTTACCAACCATACCAACCATAAAAATCATACCCACTATAACAACCATGCCAATCATGCCAAATATACCAACCATACCAACCATACCAACAATGCCAACCTTACCAACCATCCCAATCATACCAAAAATATCAACCTCACCAACCCTGCCAACCATACCAACCATACCAACCTTACCAACCATGTCAACCGTGCCAACCATACTAACCATACCCACTATACCAACCATGCCAACCATACCAACCATACCAGCCATACCAACCATACCACCCATACCAGCCATACTAACCTTACCAACCATGGCAACCATAAAAACCATACCAACCTTACCAACCATACCACCCTTACCAACCCTGCCAACCCTGCCAACCAACGATGCCAACCATACTAACCTTACCAAAAATGCCAACCATAAAAACCATATCCACTATAACAACCATGCCAATCATGCCAAATATACCAACCATACCAACTTTACCAAGCATACAAACCATTCCAAAAATATCAATCTTTCCAACCATGCCAACCATACCAACTATACCAACCATACCAGCCATACCAACTATACCAACCATACCAACCATACCAACCATCCCAACCATACCAACCTTACCAACCATGCCAACCATACCAACTTTACCAACCATGCCAACCATACCAACCATACCAACCATGTTTCCACACCCACTATACCAACCATGCCAACCATACCAACGATACCAACCTTACTAACTATGTCAACCATGTCAACCATATCAACCATACCAACCATCCCAACCATACCAACCTTACCAACCATGCCAACCATACCAACTTTACCAACCATGCCAACCATACCAACCATACCAACGATACCAACCTTACTAACCATGTCAACCATATCAACCATACCAACCACCCCAACCATACCAGCCATACCAACTATACCAACCATACCAACCATACCAACCATCCCAACCATACCAACCTTACCAACCATGCCAACCATACCAACTTTACCAACCATGCCAACCATACCAACCATACCAACGATACCAACCTTACTAACCATGTCAACCATATCAACCATACCAACCATCCCAACCATACCAACCTTACCAACCATGCCAACCATACCAACTTTACCAACCATACCAACCATACCAACCATACCAACCATAAAAACCATACCAACCATACCAGCCATACTAACTTTACCAACCATGGCAACCATACCAACCATACCAACCTTACCAACCATACCACCCTTACCAACCCTGCCAACCAACGATGCCAACCATACTAACCTTACCAACCATGCCAACCATAAAAACCATACCCACTATAACAACCATGCCAATCATGCCAAATATACCAACCATACCAACTTTACCAAGCATACCAACCATTCCAAAAATATCAATCTTTCCAACCATGCCAACCATACCAACTATACCAACCATACCAGCCATATCAACTATACCAACCATACCAACCATAAAAACCATCCCAACCATACCAACCTTACCAGCCATACCAACCATACCAACCATACCAACCATACCAGCCATACCAACCATACCAGCTATACCAACCATACCAACCATGTCAACCATGCCAACTATATTAATTTTACCAACCATGCCAACCATACCAACCATGCCAACCATACCAACCATACCAACCATACCAACCTCACCAACCTTGACAACCATACCAACCATACAAACCATACTAACTTTACCAACCTTACCAACCATGCCAGCCATACCAAAAATATCAATCTTACCAACTATGCCAAACATACCAACCATACCAACTATGCCAAACATACCAACCATACCAACCATACCAACCATGCCAAGCATACCAACCATACCAACCACACCAACTTTACCAAAAATTCCAATAATACCAACCTTAGCAACCTTGACAACCATACAAACCATACTAACTTTACCAACCTTACCAACCATGCCAGCCATACCAAAATTATCAACCTTACCAACTATGCCAACCATACCAACCATACCATCCATACCAACCATACCAACCATACCAACCATACCAATCATACCAACCATACCAACCATACCAACTTTACCAACCATGCCAATCATACCAACCATGTCAACCATGTCAACCATGCCAACCATATCAACCATAAAAACCTTACCAACCTTACCAACCTTACCAGCCTTACCAACCATGTCAACCATGCTAACCATACTAACCATACCCACTTTACCAACCATGCCAACCATACCAACTTTACCAACCATGCCAACCATACCAACCATACCAACCATACCAACCATACCAACCATGCCAACCATACCAACCATACCAACGATAAAAAACCATACCAACCATACCAACCATACCAACCATACCCACTATACCAACCATGCCAACCATACCAACCATACCAACCATACCAGCCATACCAACCATACCAACCATACCAGCCATACCAACCATACCAACCATACTAACCTTACCAACCATTTCAACCATACCAACCATACCAACCTTACCAACCATACCACCCTTACCAACCCTGCCAACTAACGATGCCAACCATACTAACCTTACCAACCATTCCAACCATAAAAATCATACCCACTATAACAACCATGCCAATCATGCCAAATATACCAACCATACCAACTTTACCAAGCATACCAACCATTCCAAAAATATCAATCTTTCCAACCATGCCAACCATACCAACTATACCAACCATACCAGCCATACCAGCCATACCAACTATACCAACCATACCAACCATACCAACCATCCCAACCATACCAACCTTACCAACCATGCCAACCATACCAACTTTACCAACCATGCCAACCATACCAACCATACCAACCATACCAACCATACCAACCATGCCTACCATACCCACTATACCAACCATGCCAACCATACCAACCATACCAACTATACCAACCATGCCAGCCATACCAAAAATATCAATCTTACCAACTATGCCAAACATACCAACCATACCAACTATGCCAAACATACCAACCATACCCACTATTCCAACCATAAAAATCATACCCACTATAACAACCATGCCAATCATGCCAAATATACCAACCATACCAACTTTACCAAGCATACCAACCATTCCAAAAATATCAATCTTTCCAACCATGCCAACCATACCAACTATACCAACCATACCAGCCATACCAGCCATACCAACTATACCAACCATACCAACCATACCAACCATCCCAACCATACCAACCTTACCAACCATGCCTACCATAATCACTATACCAACCATGCCAACCATACCAACGATACCAACCTTACTAACCATGTCAACCATATCAACCATACCATTCATACCAACCATGCCAACCATACCAACCATACCAACCATACCAACCTTACCAACCATGCCAATCTTACCAACCTTACCAAAAATATCAACCATGTCAACCATACCAACCATACCCACTATACCAGCCATGCCAACCATACCAGCCATACCAACTTTACCAACCATGTCAACCGTGCCAACCATACTAACCATACCCACTATACCAACCATGCCAACCATACCAACCACACCAGCTATACCAACCATACCAACCATACCAGCCATACCAACCATACCAACCACACCAACCATACCAACCATGCCAACCATACCTACCATACCAACCACACCAACTTTAAAAACCATGCCAACCATACCAACCTTAGCAACCTTGACAACCATACCAACCATACAAACCATACTACCTTTACCAACCTTACCAACCATGCCAGCCATACCAAAAATATCAACCTTACCAACTATGCCAAACATACCAAGCATACCCACTATACCAACCATGCCAACCATACCAACAATACCAACTTTACCAACCATGCCAACCATACCAACCTTACCAACCATGTCAACAATGCCAACCATATCAACCATACTAATCTTACCAACCTTACCAACCTTACCAACCTTACCAACCATGTCAACCATGCTAACCATACTAACCATACCCACTATAATAACCATGCCAACCATACCAACCATACCAACCATGCCAACCATACCAACCATACCAACGATACCAACCATACCAACCATACCAACCATACCAACCATACCAACCATACCAACCATACCAACCATACCAGCCATACCAACCATACCAGCTATACCAACCATACCAACCATACCAACCGTGCCAACTATATTAATTTGACCAACCATGCCAACCATACCAGCCATGCCAACCATACCAATTATACAAACCATACCAACCTCACCAACCTTGACAACCATACCAACCATACAAACCATACTAACTTTACCAATCTTACCAACCATGCCAGCCATACCAAAAATATCAATCTTAATAACTATGCCAAACATACCAACCATACCAACTATGCCAAACATACCAACCATACCCACTATACCAACCATGCCAACCATACCAACCATACCAATCTTACCAACCATGCCAACTATATTAATTTTACCAACCATGCCAGCCATACCAAAAATATCAATCTTACCAACTATGCCAAACATGCCAACCATACCAACCATGCCAAGCATACCAACCATACCAACCACACCAACTTTACCAACCATGCCAACCATACCAACCTTAGCAACCTTGACAACCATACAAACCATACTAACTTTACCAACCTTACCAACCATGCCAGCCATACCAAAATTATCAACCTTACCAACTATGCCAAACATACCAACCATACCCACTATACCAACCATGCCAACCATACCAACCATACCAACCATACCAACTTTACCAACCATACCAACCTTACCAACCATGTCAACCATGCCAACCATATCAACCATACCAACCTTACCAACCTTACCAACCTTACCAGCCTTACCAACCACGTCAACCATGCTAACCATACTAACCATACCCACTATACCAACCATGCCAACCATACCAACCATACTAACCTTACCAACCATATCAACCATGCCAACCATACCAACCATACCAACCATACCAACCATATCAACTTTACCAACCATGCCAACCATACCAACTTCACCAACCATGCCAACAATACCAACCATACTAACCATACCCACTATAATAACCATGCCAATCATACCAACCATACCAACCATACCAACCATGCCAACCATACCAACCATACCAACGATACCAACCATACCAACCATACCAACCATACCAACCATACCAACCATACCAACCATACCAACCATACCAACCATACCAGCCATACCAACCATACCAGCTATACCAACCATACCAACCATACCAACCGTGCCAACTATATTAATTTGACCAACCATGCCAACCATACCAGCCATGCCAACCATACCAATTATACAAACCATACCAACCTCACCAACCTTGACAACCATACCAACCATACAAACCATACTAACTTTACCAATCTTACCAACCATGCCAGCCATACCAAAAATATCAATCTTTCCAACCATGCCAACCATACCAACTATACCAACCATACCAGCCATACCAACTATACCAACCATACCAACCATACCAACCATCCCAACCATACCAACCTTACCAACCATGCCAACCATACCAACTTTACCAACCATGCCAACCATACCAACCATACCAACCATGCCTACCATACCCACTATACCAACCATGCCAACCATACCAACGATAAAAACCTTACTAACCATGTCAACCATATCAACCATACCAACCATCCCAACCATCCCAACCATACCAACCTTACCAACCATGCCAACAATACCAACTTTACCAACCATACCAACCATACCAACGATACCAACCTTACTAACCATGTCAACCATATCAACCATACCAACCATCCCAACCACACCAGCCATACCAACTATACCAACCATACCAACCATACCAACCATACCAACCATACCAACCATACCAACTATCCCAACCATACCAACCTTACCAACCATGCCAACCATACCAACTTTACCAACCATGCCAACCATACCAACCATACCAACTTTACCAACCATGCCAACCATACCAACCATGCCAACCATACCAACGATACCAACCTTACTAACCATGTCAACCATATCAACCATACCAACCATCCCAACCATACCAACCTTACCAACCATGCCAACCATACCAACTTTACCAACCATACCAACCATACCAACCATACCAGCCATATTAACCTTACCAACCATGGCAACCATACCAACCATACCAACCTTACCAACCATACCACCCTTACCAACCCTGCCAACCAATGATGCCAACCATACTAACCTTACCAACCATGCCAACCATAAAAACCATACCCACTATAACAACCATGCCAATCATGCCAAATATACCAACCATACCAACTTTACCAAGCATACCAACCATTCCAAAAATATCAATCTTTCCAACCATGCCAACCATACCAACTATACCAACCATACCAGCCATACCAACTATACCAACCATACCAACCATACCAACCATCCCAACCATACCAACCTTACCAACCATGCCAACCATACAAACTTTACCAACCATGCCAACCATACCAACCATACCAACCACACCCACCATACCAACCATGCCTACCATACCCACTATACCAACCATGCCAACCATACCAACGATACCAACCTTACCAACCATGCCAATCTTACTAACCTTACCAAAAATGTCAACCATGTCAACCATACCAACCATACCCACTATACCAGCCATGCCAACCATACTAGCCATACCAACCTTACCAACCATGTCAACCGTGCCATACCAATCATACCAAACATACCAACCATACCAACCATACCAACCATACCAACCATACCAACCATACCAACCATACCAACCATACCAACCATACCAACCATACCAACCTTACCAACCATGTCAACCACGCCAACTATACCAACCATACCAACAATGCCAACCTTACCAACCATGCCAATTATACCAAAAATATCAATCTTACCAACCCTGCCAACCATACCAACCGTACCAACAATACCAACCATACCAACCATACCAACCATACCAACCATACCAACCATACCAACCATACCAACCATACCAACCATAAAAACGATACCTACCATACCAACCATACCAACCTTACCAACCCTGCCAAACATACCAACCATAAAAACCATACCAACCATACCAACCATACCAACCATACCAACCATACTAACCATACCAACCTTACCAACCATGCCGACCATACCAACTTTACCAACCATGTCAACCATACCAACCGCATCAACCATACCAACCATACCAATCATACCAACCATACCAACTTTACCAACTATGCCAACCATACCAACCTTACCAACCATGCCAACTATACCAACCAAACCAACCATACCAACCATACCAACCTCACCAACCTTGACAACCATACCAACCATACTAACTTTACCAACCTTACCAACCATGCCAGCCATACCAAAAATAACAACCTTACCAACTATGCCAAACAGACCAACCATACCAACTATGCCAAACATACCAACCATACCCACTATACCATCCATGCTAACCATACCAACAATACCAACCATGTCAACCATGACAACCATACCAACCATACCAACCATACCAACCATACCAATCATACCAACTTTACCAACCATACCAACTTTACCAACCATACCAACCATGCCAACCATACCTACCATACCAACCACACCAACTTTAAAAACCATGACAACCGTACCAACCTTAGCAACCTTGACAACCATACCAACCATACAAACCATACTAACTTTACCAACCTTACCAACCATGCCAGCCATACCAAAAATATCAACCTTACCAACTATGTCAAACATACCAAGCATACCCACTATACCAACCATGCCAACCATACCAACCATACCAACTTTACCAACCATGCCAACCATACCAACCTTACCAACCATGTCAACAATGCCAACCATATCAACCATACTAACCTCACCAACCTTACCAACCTTACCAACCATGTCAACCATGCTAACCATACTAACCATACCCACTATAATAACCATGGCAACCATACCAACCATACCAACCATGCCAACCATACCAACCATACCAACGATACCAACCATACCAACCATACCAACCATACAAGCCATACCAACCATACCAGCTATACCAACCATACCAACCTTACCAACCATGTCAACTATGCCAACTATATTAATTTTACCAACCATGCCAACCATGTAAACCATGCCAACCATACCAACCATACCAACCATACCAACCTCACCAACCTTGACAACCATACCAACCATACAAACCATACTAACTTTACCAACCTTACCAACCATGCCAGCCATACCAAAAATATCAATCTTACCAACTATGCCAAACATAACAACCATACCAACTATGCCAAACATACCAACCATACCCACTATACCAACCATGCCAACCATACCAACCATACCAATCTTACCAACCATGTCAACCATGCCAACTATATTAATTTTACCAACCATGCCAACCATACCAACCATACCAACCATACCAACCATGCCAACTTTACCAACCATGCCAACCATACCAACCTTAGCAACCTTGACAACCATACAAACCATACTAACTTTACCAACCTTACCAACCATGCCAGCCATACCAAAATTATCAACCTTACCAACTATGCCAAACATACCAACCATACCCACTATACCAACCATGCCAACCATACCAACCATACCAACTTTACCAACCATGCTAAATATACCAACCTTACCAACCATGTCAACCATGCCAACCATACCAACCTTAGCAACCTTGACAACCATACAAACCATACTAACTTTACCAACCTTACCAACCATGCCAGCCATACCAAAAATATCAACCTTACCAACTATGCCAAACAGACCAACCATACCAACTATGCCAAACATACCAACCATACCCACTATACCAACCATGCTAACCATACCAACAATACCAACCATGTCAACCATGTCAACCATGCCAACCATACCAACCATACCAACCATACCAACCATACCAACCATACCAATCATACCAACTTTACCAACCATACCAACTTTACCAACCATGCCAACTATACCAACTTTACCAACCATGCCAACCATACCAACTATACCAACCATAATAACCATACCAACCATGCCAACCATACCTACCATACCAACCACACCAACTTTAAAAACCATGCCAACCGTACCAACCTTAGCAACCTTGACAACCATACCAACCATACAAACCATACTAACTTTACCAACCTTACCAACCATGCCAGCCATACCAAAAATATCAACCTTACCAACTATGCCAAACATACCAAGCATACCCACTATACCAACCATGCCAACCATACCAACCATACCAACTTTACCAACCATGCCAACCATACCAACCTTACCAACCATGTCAACAATGCCAACCATATCAACCATACTAACCTTACCAACCTTACCAACCTTACCAACCATGTCAACCATGCTAACCATACTAACCATACCCACTATAATAACCATGGCAACCATACCAACCATACCAACCATGCCAACCATACCAACCATACCAACGATACCAACCATACCAACCATACCAACCATACCAGCCATACCAACCATACCAGCTATACCAACCATACCAACCATGTCAACTATGCCAACTATATTAATTTTACCAACCATGCCAACCATGCCAACCATGCCAACCATACCAACCATACCAACCATACCAACCATACCAACCTCACCAACCTTGACAACCATACCAACCATACAAACCATACTAACTTTACCAACCTTACCAACCATGCCAGCCATACCAAAAATATCAATCTTACCAACTATGCCAAACATACCAACCATACCAACTATGCCAAACATACCAACCATACCCACTATACCAACCATGCCAACCATACCAACCATACCAACCACGTCAACCATGCCAACTATATTAATTTTACCAACCATGCCAACCATACCAACCATACCAACCATACCAACCATACCAACCATACCAACCATACCAACCATACCAACCATGCCAACTTTACCAACCTCACCAGCTATGTCAACCATGCCAACCATGCCAACCATATCAACTGTACCAACCATATCAACTTTACCAACCATGTCAACCGTGCCAACCATACTAACCATACCCACTATACCAACCATGCCAACCATACCAACCATACCAGCCATACCAACCATACCAACCATACCAGCCATACCAACCATACCAACCATAGCAACCATACCAACCATACCAACCATACCAACCATACCAACGATACCAACCATACCAACGATACCAACCTTACCAACTATGAAAAACATACCAACTATACCAACCTTACCAACTATGTCAACCATGCCAACCATACTAACCGTACCCACTATACCAACCATGCTAACCATACTAGCCATACCAACCATACCAGCAATACCAACCATACCAACCATACCAACTAGGTTAACCATACCAACTATACCAGCCATAAAAACCATACCAACCATACCAACCTTACCAACCATTCCAACAATACCAATCTCACCAGCTATGTCAACCATGCCAACCATGCCAACCATTCCAACCATGCCAACCATAAAAACCATATCAACTGTACCAACCATATCAACTTTACCAACCATGCCAACCATACCAACCACACCAACCATACCAACGATACCAACCTTACCAACTATGAAAAACATACCAACTATACCAACCTTACCAACTATGTCAACCATGCCAACCATACTAACCGTACCCACTATACCAACCATGCTAACCATACCAGCCATATCAACCATACCAGCAATACCAACCATACCAACCATACCAACCATACCAACTAGGTCAACCATACCAACTATACCAGCCATACCAACCATACCAACCATACCAACCTTACCAACAATACCAATCTCACCAGCTATGTAAACCATGCCAACCATGCCAACCATTCCAACCATGCCAACCATGCCAACCATGCCAACCATAAAAACCATATCAACTGTACCAACCATATCAACTTTACCAACCATGCCAACCATACCAACCACACCAACCATACCAACGATACCAACCTTACCAACTTTGAAAAACATACCAACCATACCAACCTTACCAACTATGTCAACCATGCCAACCATACTAACCGTACCCACTATACCAACCATGCTAACCATACCAACCATACCAACCATCCCAACCTTACCAAATATACCAACAGTACCAACCTCACCAACCATGTCAACCTTACCAACCATGTCAACTTTACCAACCATGCCAACCACACCAACTTTACCAACCATGCCAACCATATCAACTTTCCCAACCATACCAACAATAACAACCATACCAACGATGCCAACTATACCAACCATGCCAACCATACCAACCATACCAACCATACCAACCATGCCAACCATACCAACCATACTAACCATACCAAACTTAACAACCATGCCAACCATACCAACCTTTCCCACCATGACAACCATACCAACCATACCAACCATACAAACCATACCAACCATACCAACCATATCAACCATACCAACCACACCAACCATACCAACTTTACCAACCATGCCAACCATACCAACCATACCAACTTTACCAACCATGCCAACCATACCAACCATGCCAACCATACCAACGATACCAACCTTACTAACCATGTCAACCATATCAACCATACCAACCATCCCAACCATACCAACCTTACCAACCATGCCAACCATACCAACTTTACCAACCATACCAACCATACCAACCATACCAGCCATACTAACTTTACCAACCATGGCAACCATACCAACCATACCAACCTTACCAACCATACCACCCTTACCAACCCTGCCAACCATACTAACCTTACCAACCATGCCAACCATAAAAACCATACCCACTATAACAACCATGCCAATCATGCCAAATATACCAACCATACCAACTTTACCAAGCATACCAACCATTTCAAAAATATCAATCTTTCCAACCATGCCAACCATACCAACTATACCAACCATACCAGCCATACCAACTATACCAACCATACCAACCATACCAACCATCCCAACCATCCCAACCATACCAACCTTACCAACCATACCAACCATACCAACCATACCAGCCATACCAACCATACTAGCTATACCAACCATACCAACCATACCAACCATGTCAACCATGCCAACTATATTAATTTTACCAACCATGCCAACCATACCAACCATGCCAACCATACCAACCATACCAACCATACCAACCTCACCAACTTTGACAACCATACAAAGCATACTAACTTTACCAACCTTACCAACCATGCCAGCCATACCAAAAATATCAATCTTACCAACTATGCCAAACATACCAACCATACCAACTATGCCAAACATACCAACCATACCCACTATACCAACCATGCCAACCATACCAACCATACCAACCATACCAACCATGCCAACTATATTAATTTTACCAACCATGCCAGCCATACCAAAAATATCAATCTTACCAACTATGCCAAACATACCAACCATACCAACCATACCAAGCATACCAACCATACCAACCACACCAACTTTACCAAAAATTCCAACCATACCAACCTTAGCAACCTCGACAACCATACAAACCATACTAACTTTACCAACCTTACCAACCATGCCAGCCATACCAAAATTATCAACCTTACCAACTATGCCAAACATACCAACCATACCCACTATACCAACCATACCATCCATACCAACCATACGAACCATACCAACCATACCAACCATACCAACCATACCAACCATACCAACCATACCAACCATACCAACCATACCAACCATACCAACCATACCAACCATACCAACCATACCAACCATACCAACCATACCAACCATACCAACCATACCAACCATACCAACTTTACCAACCATGCCAACCATACCAACCTTACCAACCATGTCAACCATGCCAACCATATCAACCATACCAACCTTACCAACCTTACCAACCTTACCAACCTTACCAACCTTACCAGCCTTACCAACCATGTCAACCATGCTAACCATACTAACCATACCCACTTTACCAACCATGCCAACCATACCAACTTTACCAACCATGCCAACCATACCAACCATACCAACCATACCAACCATGCCAACCATACCAACCATACCAACCATACCAACCATACCCACTATACCAACCATGCCAACCATACCAACCATACCAGCCATACCAACCATACCAACCATACCAGCCATACCAACCATACCAACCATACTAACCTTACCAACCATGGCAACCATACCAACCATACCAACCTTACCAACCATACCACCCTTACCAACCCTGCCAACCCTGCCAACCAACGATGCCAACCATACTAACCTTACCAACCATGCCAACCATAAAAATCATACCCACTATAACAACCATGCCAATCATGCCAAATATACCAACCATACCAACTTTACCAAGCATACCAACCATTCCAATAATATCAATCTTTCCAACCATGCCAACCATACCAACTATACCAACCATACCAGCCATACCAGCCATACCAACTATACCAACCATACCAACCATACCAACCATCCCAACCATACCAACCTTACCAACCATGCCAACCATACCAACTTTACCAACCATGCCAACCATACCAACCATACCAACCATACCAACCATACCAACCATGCCTACCATACCCACTATACCAACCATGCCAACCATACCAACGATACCAACCTTACTAACCATGTCAACTATATCAACCATACCATTCATACCAACCATGCCAACCATACCAACCATACCAACCATACCAACCATACCAACCATACCAACCTTACCAACCATGCCAATCTTACCAACCTTACCAAAAATGTCAACCATGTCAACCATACCAACCATACCCACTATACCAGCCATGCCAACCATACCAGCCATACCAACTTTACCAACCATGTCAACCGTGCCAACCATACTAACCATACCCACTATACCAACCATGCCAACCATACCAACCACACCAGCCATACCAACCATACCAACCATACCAGCCATACCAACCATACCAACCATACCAATCTTACCAACCATGCCAACTATATTAATTTTACCAACCATGCCAGCCATACCAAAAATATCAATCTTACCAACTATGCCAAACATACCAACCATACCAACCATGCCAAGCATACCAACCATACCAACCACACCAACTTTACCAACCATGCCAACCATACCAACCTTAGCAACCTTGACAACCATACAAACCATACTAACTTTACCAACCTTACCAACCATGCCAGCCATACCAAAAATATCAACCTTACCAACTATGCCAAACATACCAACCATACCAACTATGCCAAACATACCAACCATACCCACTATACCAACCATGCCAACCATACCAACCATACCAATCTTACCAACCATGCCAACTATATTAATTTTACCAACCATGCCAGCCATACCAAAAATATCAATCTTACCAACTATGCCAAACATACCAACCATACCAACCATGCCAAGCATACCAACCATACCAACCACACCAACTTTACCAACCATGCCAACCATACCAACCTTAGCAACCTTGACAACCATACAAACCATACTAACTTTACCAACCTTACCAACCATGCCAGCCATACCAAAATTATCAACCTTACCAACTATGCCAAACATACCAACCATACCCACTATACCAACCATGCCAACCATACCAAACATACCAACCATACCAACCATACCAACTTTACCAACCATGCCAACGATACCAACCTTACCAACCATATCAACTTTACCAACCATGCCAACCATACCAACTTTACCAACCATGCCAACAATACCAACCATACCAACCATACCAACCATGCCAACCATACCAACCATACCAACGATACCAACCATACCAACCATACCAACCATACCCACTATACCAACCATGCCAACCATACCAACCAAACCAACCATACCAACCATACCAACCATACCAACCATACCAGCCATACCAACCATACCAACCATACTAACCTTACCAACCATGGCAACCATACCAACCATAAAAACCTTACCAACCATACCAACCATACCAGCCATACCAACCATACCAACCATACTAACCTTACCAACCATGGCAACCATACCAACCATAAAAACCTTACCAACCATACCACCCTTACCAACCCTGCCAACCATAAAAATCATACCCACTATAACAACCATGCCAACCATACCAACCAAACCAACCATACCAACCATACCAACCATACCAACCATACCAGCCATACCAACCATACCAACCATACTAACCTTACCAACCATACCAACCATACCAACCATACCAACCATACCAGCCATACCAACCATACCAACCATACTAACCTTACCAACCATGGCAACCATACCAACCATAAAAACCTTACCAACCATACCAACCATACCAGCCATACCAACCATACCAACCATACTAACCTTACCAACCATGGCAACCATACCAACCATAAAAACCTTACCAACCATACCAACCATACCAACCATACCAACTTTACCAACCATGCCAACCATACCAACCTTACCAACCATATCAACTTTACCAACCATGCCAACCATACCAACTTTACCAACCATGCCAACAATACCAACCATACCAACCATACCAACCATGCCAACCATACCAACCATACCAACCATACCAACCATACCAACCATACCAACCATACCAAGCATACCAACCATACCAGCCATACCAACCATATCAACTTTACCAACCATGCCAACCATACCAACTTTACCAACCATGCCAACCATACCAACCTTACCAACCATATCAACTTTACCAACCATGCCAACCATACCAACTTTACCAACCATGCCAACAATACCAACCATACCAACCATACCAACGATACCAACCATACCAACCATACCAACCATACCCACTATACCAACCATGCCAACCATACCAACCAAACCAACCATACCAACCATACCAACCATACCAACCATACCAGCCATACCAACCATACCAACCATACCAACCATACTAACCTTACCAACCATGGCAACCATACCAACCATAAAAACCTTACCAACCATACCAACCATACCAGCCATACCAACCATACCAACCATACTAACCTTACCAACCATGGCAACCATACCAACCATAAAAACCTTACCAACCATACCAACCATACCAGCCATACCAACCATACCAACCATACTAACCTTACCAACCATGGCAACCATACCAACCATAAAAACCTTACCAACCATACTAACCTTACCAACCATGCCAACCATAAAAATCATACCCACTATAACAACCATGACAATCATGCCAAATGTACCAACCATACCAACCATACCAACAATGCCAACCTTACCAACCATCCCAATCATACCAAAAATATCAACCTCACCAACCCTGCCAACCATACCAACCATACCAACCTTACCAACCATGTCAACCGTGCCAACCATACTAACCATACCCACTATACCAACCATACCCACTATACCAACCATGCCAACCATACCAACCATACCAGCCATACCAACCATACCACCCATACCAGCCATACTAACCTTACCAACCATGGCAACCATACCAACCATAGCAACCTTACCAACCATACCACCCTTACCAACCCTGCCAACCCTGCAAACCAACGATGCCAACCATACTAACCTTACCAAAAATGCCAAACATAAAAACCATACCCACTATAACAACCATGCCAATCATGCCAAATATACCAACCATACCAACTTTACCAAGCATACAAACCATTCCAAAAATATCAATCTTTCCAACCATGCCAACCATACCAACTATACCAACCATACCAGCCATACCAACTATACCAACCATACCAACCATACCAACCATACCAACCATCCCAACCATACCAACCTTACCAACCATGCCAACCATACCAACTTTACCAACCATGCCAACCATACCAACCATACCAACCATGCCTACCATACCAACTATACCAAAAATGCCAACCATACCAACGATACCAACCTTACTAACCATGTCAACCATATCAACCATACCAACCATCCCAACCATACCAACCTTACCAACCATGCCAACCATACCAACTTTACCAACCATGCCAACCATACCAACCATACCAACGATACCAACCTTACTAACCATGTCAACCATATCAACCATACCAACCATCCCAACCACACCAGCCATACCAACTATACCAACCATACCAACCATACCAACCATCCCAACCATACCAACCTTACCAACCATGCCAACCATACCAACTTTACCAACCATGCCAACCATACCAACCATACCAACTTTACCAACCATGCCAACCATACCAACCATGCCAACC
Source organism: Thelaira solivaga (assembly GCA_947397855.1). Lineage (NCBI taxonomy): Eukaryota > Metazoa > Arthropoda > Insecta > Diptera > Tachinidae > Thelaira > Thelaira solivaga. The sequence continues at coordinate 24,619,728 of OX377615.1, read as the reverse complement.
ATACCAACGATACCAACCTTACTAACCATGTCAACCATATCAACCATACCAACCACCCAACCATACCAACCTTACCAACCATGCCAACCATACCAACTTTACCAACCATACCAAACATACCAGCCATACTAACCTTACCAACCATGGCAACCATACCAACCATACCAACCTTACCAACCATACCAACCTTACCAACCCTGCCAACCAACGATGCCAACCATACTAACCTTACCAACCATGCCAACCATAAAAACCATACCCACTATAACAACCATGCCAATCATGCCAAATATACCAACCATACCAACTTTACCAAGCATACCAAACATTCCAAAAATATCAATCTTTCCAACCATGCCAACCATACCAACTATACCAACCATACCTGCCATACCAACTATACCAACCATACCAACCATACCAACCATCCCAACCATACCAACCTTACCAACCATGCCAACCATACCAACTTTACCAACCATGCCAACCATACCAACCATACCAACCATACCAACCATACCCACCATATCAACCATGCCTACCATACCCACTATACCAACCATGCCAACCATACCAACGATACCAACCTTACCAACCATGCCAATCTTACTAACCTTACCAAAAATGTCAACCATGTCAACCATACCAACCATACCCACTATACCAGCCATGCCAACCATACTAGCCATACCAACCTTACCAACCATGTCAACCGTGCCAACCATACTAACCATACCGACTATACCAACCATGCCAACCATACCAGCCATACCAACCATACCAACCATACCAGCCATACCAAAAATATCAACCTTACCAACTATGCCAAACATACCAAGCATACCCACTATACCAACCATACCAACCATACCAACCATACCAACCATACCAACCATACCAACCATACCAACCATACCAACCATACCAACCTTACCAACCATGTCAACCACGCCAACTATACCAACCATACCAACAATGCCAACCTTACCAACCATGCCAATTATACCAAAAATATCAATCTTACCAACCCTGCCAACCATACCAACCGTACCAACAATACCAACCATACCAACCATACCAACCATACCAACCATACCAACCATACCAACCATACCAACCATACCAACCATATCAACCATACCAACCATGCCAACCATACCAAAAATGTCAACCTTCCCAACCATGTCAATCATACCAACCATAAAAACGATACCTACCATACCAACCATACCAACCTTACCAACCATACCAACCTTACCAACCCTGCCAACCATACCAACCATAAAAACCATGCCAACCATACCAACCATACCAACCATACCAACCATACTAACCATACCAACCTTACCAACCATGCCGACCATACCAACTTTACCAACCATGTCAACCATACCAACCGCATCAACCATACCAACCATACCAATCATACCAACCATACCAACTTTACCAACTATGCCAACCATACCAACCTTACCAACCATGCCAACTATACCAACCAAACCAACCATACCAACCATACCAACCTCACAAACCTTGACAACCATACCAACCATACAAACCATACTAACTTTACCAACCTTACCAACCATGCCAGCCATACCAAAAATATCAACCTTACCAACTATGCCAAACAGATCAACCATACCAACTATGCCAAACATACCAACCATACCCACTATACCAACCATGCTAACCATACCAACAATACCAACCATGTCAACCATGCCAACCATACCAACCATACCAACCATACCAACCATACCAACCATACGAACCATACCAATCATACCAACTTTACCAACCATACCAACTTTACCAACCATGCCAACTATACCAACTTTACCAACCATGCCAACCATACCAACTATACCAACCATAATAACCATACCAACCATGCCAACCATACCTACCATACCAACCACACCAACTTTAAAAACCATGCCAACCGTACCAACCTTAGCAACCTTGACAACCATACCAACCATACAAACCATACTAACTTTACCAACCTTACCAACCATGCCAGCCATACCAAAAATATCAACCTTACCAACTATGCTAAACATACCAAGCATACCCACTATACCAACCATGCCAACCATACCAACCATACCAACTTTACCAACCATGCCAACCATGCCAACCATACCAACCTTACCAACCATGTCAACAATGCCAACCATATCAACCATACTAACCTTACCAACCTTACCAACCATGTCAACCATGCTAACCATACTAACCATACCCACTATAATAACCATGGCAACCATACCAACCATACCAACCATGCCAACCATACCAACCATACCAACGATACCAACCATACCAACCATACCAACCATACCAACCATACCAGCCATACCAACCATACCAGCTATACCAACCATACCAACCTTACCAACCATGTCAACCATGCCAACTATATTAATTTTACCAACCATGCCAACCATGCCAAACATACCAAGCATACCCACTATACCAACCACACCAACCATACCAACCATACCAACTTTACCAACCATGCCAACCATACCAACCTTACCAACCATGTCAACAATGCCAACCATATCAACCATACTAACCTTACCAACTTTACCAACCTTACCAACCATGTCAACCATGCCAACTATATTAATTTTACCAACCATGCCAACCATACCAACCATACCAACCATACCAACCATACCAACCATGCCAACTTTACCAACCATGCCAACCATACCAACCTTAGCAACCTTGACAACCATACAAACCATACTAACTTTACCAACCTTACCAACCATGCCAGCCATACCAAAATTATCAACCTTACCAACTATGCCAAACATACCAACCATACCCACTATACCAACCATGCCAACCATACCAACCATACCAACTTTACCAACCATGCCAACCATACCAACCTTACCAACCATGTCAACCATGCCAACCATATCAACCATACCAACGTTACCAACCTTACCAACCTTACCAACCATGTCAACCATGCTAACCATACTAACTATACACACCATACCAACCATGCCAACCATACCAACCATACCAACCATACCAACAATACCAACCATACCAACTTTACCAACCATACCAACCATACCAGCCATACCAACCATACCAGCTATACCAACCATACCAACCTTACCAACCATGTCAACCATGCCAACTATATTAATTTTACCAACCATGCCAACCATGCCAAACATACCAAGCATACCCACTATACCAACCATGCCAACCATACCAACCATACCAACTTTACCAACCATGCCAACCATACCAACCTTACCAACCATGTCAACAATGCCAACCATATCAACCATACTAACCTTACCAACTTTACCAACCTTACCAACCATGTCAACCATGCCAACTATATTAATTTTACCAACCATGCCAACCATACCAACCATACCAACCATAATAACCATACCAACCATGCCAACTTTACCAACCATGCCAACCATACCAACCTTAGCAACCTTGACAACCATACAAACCATACTAACTTTACCAACCTTACCAACCATGCCAGCCATACCAAAATTATCAACCTTACCAACTATGCCAAACATACCAACCATACCCACTATACCAAAAATGCCAACCATACCAACCATACCAACGTTACCAACCATACCAACAATACCAACCATACCAACCTTAGCAACCTTGACAACCATACAAACCATACTAACTTTACCAACCTTACCAACCATGCCAGCCATACCAAAATTATCAACCTTACCAACTATGCCAAACATACCAACCATACCCACTATACCAACCATGCCAACCATACCAACCATACCAACTTTACCAACCATGCCAACCATACCAACCTTACCAACCATGTCAACCATGCCAACCATATCAACCATACCAACGTTACCAACCTTACCAACCTTACCAACCATGTCAACCATGCTAACCATACTAACTATACTCACTATACCAACCATGCCAACCATACCAACCATACCAACCATACCAACAATACCAACCATACCAACCTTACCAACCATACCAACCATACCAACCATACCAACTAGGTCAACCATACCAACTATACCAGACATACCAACCATACCAACCATGCCAACCATACCAACCATACCAACCATACCAACTTTACCAACCATGCCAACCATACCAACCTTACCAACCATGTCAACCATGCCAACCATATCAACCATACCAACGTTACCAACCTTACCAACCTTACCAACCATGTCAACCATACTAATCATACCAACTTTACCAACCATACCAACTTTACCAACCATGCCAACTATACCAACTTTACCAACCATGCCAACCATACCAACTATACCAACCATAATAAACATACCAACCATAAAAGCCATACCAACCATACCAACCATACCAACCATACCAACCATACCAACCATACCAACCATACCAACCATACCAACCATACCAACCATACCAACCATACCAACCATACCAACCATACTAACCATACCAGCCATACCAACCATACCAACCATACCAGCCATACCAACTAGGTCAACCATACCAACTATACCAGCCATACCAACCATACCAACCATACCAACCATACCAACCTTACCAACCATACCAACAATACCAACCTCACCAGCTATGTCAACCATGCCAACCATAAAAACCATATCAACTGTACCAACCATATCAACTTTACCAACCATGCCAACCATACCAACCACACCAACCATACCAACAATACCAACCTCACCAGTTATGTCAACCATGTCAACCATAAAAACCATATCAACTGTACCAGACATATCAACTTTAAAAACCATGTCAACCGTGCCAACCATACTAACCATACCCACTATACCAACCATGCCAACCATACCAACCATACCAGCCATACCAACCATACCAACCATACCAGCCATACCAACCATACCAACCATAGCAACCATACCAACCATACCAACCATACCAACCATACCAACGATACCAACCTTACCAACCATACCAAGGATACCAACCTTACCAACTATGAAAAACATACCAACTATACCAACCTTACCAACTATGTCAACCATGCCAACCATACTAACCGTACCCACTATACCAACCATGCTAACCATACCAGCCATACCAACCATACCAGCAATACCAACCATACCAACCATACCAACTAGGTCAACCATACCAACTATACCAGCCATACCAACCATACCAAGCATACCAACCTTACCAACCATACCAACAATACCAATCTCACCAGCTATGTCAACCATGCCAACCATGCCAACCATTCCAACCATGCCAACCATAAAAACCATATCAACTGTACCAACCATATCAACTTTACCAACCATGCCAACCATACCAACCACACCAACCATACCAACGATACCAACCTTACCAACTATGAAAAACATACCAACTATACCAACCTTACCAACTATGTCAACCATGCCAACCATACTAACCGTACCCACTATACCAACCATGCTAACCATACCAGCCATACCAACCATACCAGCAATACCAACCATACCAACCATACCAACTAGGTCAACCATACCAACTATACCAGCCATACCAACCATACCAACCATACCAACCTTACCAACCATACCAACAATACCAATCTCACCAGCTATGTCAACCATGCCAACCATTCCAACCATGCCAACTATAAAAACCATATCAACTGTACCAACCATATCAACTTTACCAACCATGCCAATCATACCAACCATACCAAACACACCAACGATACCAACCTTACCAACTATGAAAAACATACCAACCATACCAACCTTACCAACTATGTCAACCATGCCAACCATACTAACCGTACCCACTATACCAACCATGCTAACCATACCAACCACACCAACCATACCAGCCATACCAACCATACCAACTATGTCAACCATACCAACTATACCAGCCATACCAACCATACCAACCATCCCAACCTTACCAAATATACCAACAATACCAACCTCACCAACAATGTCAACCTTACCAACCATGTCAACTTTACCAACCATGCCAACCACACCAACTTTACCAACCATGCCAACCATATCAACTTTCCCAACCATACCAACAATACCAACCATACCAACGATGCCAACTATACCAACAATGCCAACCATACCAACCATACCAACCATACCAACCATGCCAACCATACCAACCATACTAACCATACCAAACTTAACAACCATGCCAACCATACCAACCTTTCCCACCATGACAACCATACCAACCATACCAACCATACCAACCATACCAACCATACCAACCATACCAACCATATCAACCATACCAACCACACCAACCATACCAGCCATACCAACCATACCAACGATACCAACTTTACCAACCATGTCAACCATGTCAACCATACCAACCATACCAACCATACCAACCATACCAACCATACTAACCATACCAACCATAAAAAACATACCAACAATGCCAACCTTACCAAATATGCCAATCATACCAAAAATATCAACTTTACCAACCCTGTCAACCATAAAAACAATGCCAAACTTACCAACCATACCAACCATACCAACCATACCAACCATGCCAACCATACCAACCATACCAACCATACCAAACTTACCAACCATACCAACCATACCAACCTTACCAACCATGACAACCATACCAACCATAAAAACCATACCAACCATACCAACCTTACCAACCATGTCAACCTTACCAACCATGTCAACCATACCCACCATATCAACGATACCAACCTTACCAGCCATGTCAACCATGTCAACCATATCAACCATACCAGCCATACCAACCATACCAACCATACCAACCATACCAACCATACCAACCATACCAACCATACCAACCATACCAACCATACCAACAATACCAACCTTACCAACCATGTCAACCATGCCAACTATACCAACCATACCAACAATGCCAACCTTACCAACCATGTCAATTATACCAAAAATATCAATCTTACCAGCCCTGCCAACCATACCAACCGTACCAACAATACCAACCATACCAACCATACCAACCATACCAACCATACCAACCATGCCAACCATACCAAAAATGTCAACCTTCCCAACCATGTCAACCATACCAACCATAAAAACGATACCAACCATACCAACCATACCAACCTTACCAACCATACCAACCTTACTAACCATCCCAACATTACCAACCCTGCCAACCATACCAACCATGTCAACCATAAAAACCATACAAACCATACTAACTTTACCAACCTTACCAACCATGCCAGCCATACCAAAAATATCAACCTTACCAACTATGAAAAACAGACCAACCATACCAACTATGCCAAACATACCAACCATACCCACTATACCAACTTTACCAACCATGCCAACTATACCAACTTTACCAACCATGCCAACCATACCAACTATACCAACCATAATAACCATACCAACCATACCAGCCATACCAACCATACCAGCTATACCAACCATACCAACCATACCAACCTTACCAACCATGTCAACCATGCCAAATATATTAATTTTACCAACCATGCCAACCATACCAACCATGCCAACCATACCAACCATACCAACCTCACCAACCTTGACAACCATACCAACCATACCAACCATACCAACCATATCAACTTTACCAACCATGCCAACCATACCAACTTTACCAACCATGCCAACCATACCAACCATACCAACCATACCAACCATACCAACGATACCAACCATACCAACCATACCAACCATACCAACCATACCAACCATACCAACCATACCAACCATACCAACAATACCAACCATACCAACCATACCAACCACACCCACTATACCAACCATGCCAACCATACCAACCATACCAGCTATACCAACCAAACCAACCATACCAACCTTACCAACCATGTCAACCATGCCAACTATATTAATTTTACCAACCATGCCAACCATACCAACCATACCAACCATGCCAAGCATACCAACCATACCAACCACACCAACTTTACCAACCAAGCCAACCATACCAACCTTAGCAACCTTGACAACCATACAAACCATACTAACTTTACCAACCTTACCAACCATGCCGGCCATACCAAAATTATCAACCTTAAAAACTATGCCAAACATACCAACCATACCCACTATACCAACCATACCAACCATACCAATCATACCAACCATACCAACTTTACCAACCATGCCAACCATACCAACCTTACCAACCATGTCAACCATGCCAACCATATCAATCATACCAACCTTACCAACCTTACCAACCTTACCAACCTTACTAATCTTACCAACCATGTCAACCATGCTAACCATACTAACTATACCCACTATACCAACCTTACCAACCTTACCAACCATGTCAACCATGCTAACCATACTAACCATACCCACTATAATAACTATGCCAACCATACCAACCATACCAACCATGCCAACCATACCAACCATACCAACGATACCAACCATACCAACCATACCAACCATACCAACCATACCAACCATACCAGCCATACCAACCCTACCAGCTATACCAACCATACCAACCATACCAACCTTACCAACCATGTCAACCATGCCAACTATATTAATTTTACCAACCATGCCAACCATACCAACCATGCCAACCATACCAACCATACCAACCTTACCAACCATGTCAACCATACCAACCATACCAACCATGTCAACCTTATCAACCACATCAACCATACCACCCATACCAAACATACCAACCATACCAACCTTACCAACCATGTCAATAATACCAACCATGTCAATTTTACCAACCACATCAACCATACCAACCATACCAACCACACCAACCATAAAAACCATATCAACCATGTCAACCATACCAACCATACCAACCATGTCAACCTTAATAACCACATCAACCATACCAACCATGCCAACCATGCCAACCATGTCAATAATGCCAACCATACCAACCACACCAACCATACCAACCATACCAACTTCACCAACCATACCAACCTTACCAACCATGCCAACCATACTAAACATACCAACCATACCAACCATGCCAACCATACCAACCATGCCAACCATACCAAATATACCAACCATGTCAACCATACCAACCACATGAACCATACCAACCATACCAAACATACCAATAATACCAACCATACCAACCATGCCAAGCATACCAACCATACCAACCACACCAACTTTACCAACCAAGCCAACCATACCAACCTTAGCAACCTTGACAACCATACAAACCATACTAACTTTACCAACCTTACCAACCATGCCAGCCATACCAAAATTATCAACCTTACCAACTATGCCAAACATACCAACCATGCTAACCATACCAACAATACCAACCTTACCAACCATGTCAACCATACCAACCATACTAATCATACCAACTTTACCAACCATGCCAACCATACCAACCATACCAACTTTACCAACCATGCCAACCATAATAACTTTACCAACAATGTAAACCATGCCAAATATATCAATCATACCAACTTTACCAACCTTACCAATTTTACAATTCATGTCAACCATGGTAACCATACTAACTATACCCACTATACCAACCATACCAACCATACCGGCCATTCCAAACATACCAACCATACCAACCATACCAACCTTACCAACCATGTCAACCATGCCAACCATACCAACCATACCAACCATACCAACTATACCAACCATACCAACCATACCAACCATACCAACCATACCAACCATACCAACCATACCAACCATATCAACTTTACCAACCATGCCAACCATACCAACTTTACCAACCATGCCAACCATACCAACCATACCAACCATACCAACGATACCAACCATACCAACCATACCAACCACACCCACTATACCAACCATGCCAACCATACCAACCATACCAGCCATACCCAACATACCAACCATACCAGCCATACCAACCATACTAACCTTACCAACCATGGCAACCATACCAACCATACCAACCTTACCAACCATACCACCCTTACCAACCCTGTCAACCAACGATGCCAACCATACTAACCTTACCAACCATGCCAACCATAAACACCATACCCACTATAACATCCATGCCAATCATGCCAAATATACCAACCATACCAACTTTATCAAGCATACCAACCATTCCAAAAATATCAATCTTTCCAAGCATGCCAACCATACCAATTATACCAACCATACCAGCCATACCAACTATACCAACCATAATAACCATACCAACCATCCCAACCATACCAACCTTACCAACCATGCCTACCATACCCACTATACCAACCATGCCAACCATACCAACGATACCAACCTTACTTGCCATGTCAACCATATAAACCATACCATTCATACCAACCATGCCAACCATACCAACCATACCAACCATACCAACCTTGCCAACCATGCCAATCTTACCAACCTTACCAAAAATGTCAACCATGTCGACCATACCAACCATACCCACTATACCAGCCATGCCAACCATACCAGCCATACCAACTTTACCAACCATGTCAACCGTGCCAACTATACTAACCATACCCACTATACCAACCATGCCAACCATACCAACCATACCAACCATACCAGCCATACCAACCATACCAACCATACCAACCATACCAACCATACCAACCATACCAACCATACCAACCATACCAACCATACCAACCATACCAACCATACCAATCATACCAACCATACCAACCTTACCAACCATGTCAACCATGCCAACTATACCAACCATACCAACAATGCCAACCATACCAACCATACCAAAAATGTCAACCTTCCCAACCATGTCAACCATACCAACCATAAAAACGATACCAACCATACCAACCTCACCAACCTTGACAGCCATACCAACCATACAAACCCTGCTAACCATACCAACCATACCAACCATACCAATCATACCAACTTTACCAACCATACCAACTTTACCAACCATGCCAACTATACCAACTTTACCAACCATGCCAACCATAATAACCATACCAACCATGCCAATCATACCAACCACACCAACTTTAAAAACCATGCCAACCATACCAACCTTAGCAACCTTGACAACCATACCAACCATACAAACCATACTAACTTTACCAACCTTACCAACCATGCCAGCCATACCAAAAATATCAGCCTTACCAACTATGCCAAACATACCAAGCATACCCACTATACCAACCATGCCAACCATACCAACCATACCAACCATACCAACCATGCTAACCATACCAACAATACCAACCTTACCAACCATGTCAACCATACCAACCATACCAATCATACCAACTTTACCAACCATACCAAACATACCAACCATACCAACCATACCAACTTTACCAACCATGCCAACTATACCAACTTTACCAACCATGCCAACCATACCAACCATAATAACCATACCAACCATGCCAATCATACCAACCACACCAACTTTAAAAACCATGCCAACCATACCAACCTTAGCAACCTTGACAACCATACCAACCATACAAACCATACTAACTTTGCCAACCTTACCAACCATGCCAGCCATACCAAAATTATCAACCTTACCAACTATGCCAAACAGACCAACCATACCAACTATGCCAAACATACCAACCATACCCACTATACCAACCATGCTAACCATACCAACAATACCAACCTTACCAACCATGTCAACCATGCCAACCATACCAACCATACCAATCATACCAACTTTACCAACCATACCAACCATACCAACTTTACCAACCATGCCAACTATACCAACTTTACCAACCATGCCAACCATACCAACTATACCAACCATAATAACCATACCAACCATGCCAATCATACCAACCACACCAACTTTAAAAACCATGCCAACCATACCAACCTTAGCAACCTTGACAACCATACCAACCATACAAACCATACTAACTTTACCAACCTTACCAACCATGCCAGCCATACCAAAATTATCAACCTTACCAACTATGCCAAACAGACTAACCATACCAACTATGCCAAACATACCAACCATACCCACTATACCAACCATGCTAACCATACCAACAATACCAACCTTACCAACCATGTCAACCATGCCAACCATACCAACCATACCAACCATACCAATCATACCAACTTTACCAACCATACCAACCATACCAACTTTACCAACTTTACCAACCATGCCAACCATATCAACCTTAGCAACCTTGACAACCATACCAACCATACAAACCATACTAACTTTACCAACCATGCCAGCCATACCAAAATTATCAACCTTACCAACTATGCCAAACATACCAACCATACCAACTTTACCAACCATGCCAACCATACCAACCTTACCAACCTTACCAACCATGTCAACCATGCTAACCATACTAACCATACCCACTATACCAACCATGCCAACCATACCAACCATACCAACCATACCAACCTTACCCACCATGTCAACCATGTCAACCATGCCAACCATACCAACCATACCAACCATACCAACCATACCAACCATACCAACCATACCAACCATACCAACCATACCAACTTTACCAACCATGCCAACCATACCCACTTTACCAACCATGCCAACCATACCAACCATACCAACCATGCCAACCATACCAATCTTACCAACCTTACCAACCATGACAACCATACCAATATCTCAATGTTAGGTAAAGATACAAAACGAATTAAAGTTGAACGATATTTAAAGCGAAAAAATGTATTTGATGATGATTTTGATGATTATAAGAAACGAAACAAATCTATGAATATATTTTTAAAACGTAAGAGTGAAACACAATTAACTAAAGACAAAAAATGTATTAAACTGCAAAAAAAAATTGTTATAGTATGAAATCAAAGAAAAATCCAACTTTAATTGAAAATATTAAATTACTTATTAGTAGTAAAAATTTCGATAAAATTTATGGTTTTAATAAAGATTCAGAAGGAAGTTGGGCATATGGAAAAGGAAACCTAATATTTAATGGAGATAATACTATGCGGATAGGAAATATGAAGCTGAAAATTATACCCGGATTATTTCAACTAGTATTCCATACAAAACCTCTACATTATTCACAAAATGACTTTAAAAAATATAAAGATATTCTAATTGACACCAATATACATAATGAACAGATAAAAGGAACAAGAGCGTTCAAATATCAATTAAACGTTTATTCAATACAAAATCAAACGTTTTAACAAAATGCAATGGTTAAAATCATTTGATTATAATAAACTAAACTATATATATTGGAATGATCCTAATGAACTGGTTGACAGACTTCGTTTACTTCTTTCTTCGGAAAGTGCTGGTCATAACAACCATAAAAACGAAAAAATCTCTGTTGTTGAAGAGCTTAAAGAATCCAATATAATCTATTAGAAGCAATGAGTTTTATAAATAAATTTGGAGAAAGTTGGCACAACAGCAAACTTAATAGTTCAAAATTCAACAAAAATTTCTTTAAATCGTTTGATGTTGATATAAGAAGTAATTGTATATCACCTTCTGATCCAGAAGATGGTGTAACCAAAAATTATCTCATTAAAAAATGTGATATCTTATCAAAAGACACACTAAAAACAATGCTCAATTCACAAGTACAAAACGTTGACAATGCCATAGAGAAATTAGAAACTTCGTTTATTATAATAATAAAATTGAAAATCAACTAAATACATATATTTCAATCTATTGAAGCAGAAGAAGATATAAGGAAAAAATATGAAAATCAAATGAATAGTATTAAAACTGATGTAAAAAAGTTGGAATTAACAATTGCCAAAAATGTTGTAGAAAATGTATCTGTTATTGATAAAGCTGTAAAGAGTCATATATTTAACGCAAATTGCAGATTATATGCATAATACGAAGAACTCTGCAATAAAATCGAAAGTTTTATTTTCAAAAATATTGGTAAATACTCTAAAAAAAGATGATGTAAAAAACCGAAAGCTTTTACCTCCACCTACAATTAAAATAGCATAATAAAAATTTAAAATAAAAAATAAAATATATACTTATACTCTCATGTAAACAATATGAATCTCAACACAGATAAGAGAAAAATAGTTAACGAACTACATAAACAAGTGCGTAAAAATGTTTAAAGAAGACGAGTTATTGTAAAAGGAATTGATGATTTATTGCAAGCAGATTTAGGTGAAAGGATATCGTTATCTTCTAACAGTAATAGATACGTTTTCGAAGAAAGCTTGATGGCAAAGAGTTTTTTAACAATCGTTTTAAACATTTAATGCAATCTAATCACTATTCAAGATATAGTGTTGTAAAAGCGTTCATTGTAGAACTATTTAAAAGAACATTAAAGTGTTTAATGTGGAACGAGTTCAGTTATCAAGGAACATATAAATGGTTAAATATATAAATGGATAAATATATATCAAGAACTTGTTGATAAATATAATAATACATTTCACAGAACAATTAAAATGTCATCGAATGAAGTGAATTCCTCTAATCAATCATCTCTTTTGAATACTGTCTATAAGGTCTTGAAGGTTCTTAGAAGGTCAAAATTTAAAATTGGCCATCATATTCGTATAAGCAAATATAAACATGTATTTGAGAAAGGCTATACACCAAACTTGACTACAAAAATATATAAAGTTAAAGCTATCAGGAATACAAATTCTAAAACTTATATTTTAGAAGACTATCATGGTGTTTAAATAAAAGGTGGATTTTATGAATATGAACTTTTGAAAACTAAGTACAAGCAAACATATGTAGTTGAAAAGGTGTTAAGGAGAAGAGGGAATATGTTGTATGTTAAATGGTTGGGGTTTTCGTCAGAACACAATTCTTGGATAAATTTAAATGATATATCATCAACAACATCATCATAATTATAAAATATATTGTATATATTTGAATATTAATTATTTACCCATCATACGGTAAGATGAGTATAACACTAACTCTAACGGATATTCATCACATCTAAAGGGTGGTTAAATTTTAAGGGCCGATGTTAAATGTGAACCACACCTAAACGTCAAGTTTTTTTCTGCATTTCATTTGACATTTCTCAATTTCAGACTAATTCAATTTGAACCATGGAAAGGTACACAATCGAGCAAAGGTGTACGTCGATAAGCCAGCAACAATTCAAGAGCTAAAGGATGAGATAATTCGGCACATTAACGGCATGGAACCTGAATTATGCCTCAACGTCATCGAAAATTTGGACCACCGATATTTTGCTCCATACATAATTGAACTATACCATTTTATCATAATAAAAAGACATGACAATAATATCTTAAATAATTTGTGTTTTATTCAAAATCAACATCGGCCCTTAAAATTTAACCACCCTTTAGTTCCTAACTATTTTCCACCCATTCAACTAAATCAAAACTATGTTTTAACACAAAATTATTACAAGTTGAATATAAAAGGAATACTTACAGCCTTGTTCAGAGAGACTTAATATAGGTTTGCAAACCGTTATTAACTTAAAATCGCTGAATTTATATTCAGAGACGTTTTTAGTCTTAATAATCTTATGGTAAATATTTATTAAATTCACAAATTTTAAAGTAGGTATGGCCTAACTTTTTTAAACCTATATTAAGCTGTGACAGCTGATTGTTTGTTATAGTTTTTTTTATTAAAGAGTGATTTTTTTGCTATTATCTTTTTGGCAACACTAGTTTTGACAGCTCACGCACGTTTTGTATCTTGTGTCACTGTCAAACATCTTCAGTTTGGTCTATAATTTAATCATGAATCGTCTTACAAACGAACAACGCTTGCAAATTATTGAATTTTATTACCAAAATGCGTGCTCTGTTAAGAAAGTTCATCGCGAGCTTCTTCCATTTTATGGTCAGTTTAATCGACCTACTGAGGCTTCTATTCGGGCTATTGTAACAAAATTTCGCACCAAATTTACATTGTTGGACATTAAACCACCAACACGCTTACGTAGAGTGCGAACTGAAGAAAATATCGCAGCCGTATCGGCCAGTGTTGGTGATGACCGTGAATTATCGATTCGGCGCCGTTCGCAGCAATTGGGCCTCTGTTACTCCACTACGTGGAAAATTTTGCGGAAGGATTTGGGTGTGAAGCCTTATAAGATACAACTGGTGCAAGAATTGAAGCCAAACGACCTACCACAACGCCAAATTTTTGCTGAATGGGCTCTTGAAAAGTTAGATGAAGATCCACTTTTTTATCGAAGAATTGTGTTCAGCGACGAGGCTCATTTCTGGTTGAATGGATACGTGAACAAGCAAAACTGCCGTATTTGGAGTGAAGAGCAGCCAGAAGCATTGCAAGAGCTACCAATGCATCCACAAAAAACAACCGTTTGGTGCGGATTATGGGCTGGCGGCATCATTGGGCCGTATTTCTTCAAAGATGATGCGAATCACAACGTTACTGTGAATGGTGAGCGCTACCGTGCGATGATAACAAACTTTTTTTTGCCCAAAATGGAAGAGCTTGACTTGCATGACATGTGGTTTCAACAAGACGGTGCCACATGCCACACAGCACGCGAAACAATGGACCAATTGAGAGGCGAGTTCGGTGAACAGTTTATTTCACGCTTGGGACCAGTCAATTGGCCGCCCAGATCGTGCGATTTAACGCCTCTAGACTATTTTTTGTGGGGCTATGTTAAGGCTAATGTCTATAGGGACAAGCCCGCTTCGATTGACGCACTGGAAGCCAACATTGCCAACATTATTCGTGAGATACCGGCCGAAATGTTGGAAAGAGTATGCCAAAATTGGACTAAGCGGATGGACCATTTGAGGCGCAGCCGCGGCCAACATTTGCATGAAATAATCTTCAAACATTAAATTATATCGACCCAACTATCGATCCAAAAAAATATTTCATGCATTTTTCTGAATTTTATGTGTTTTTTTTTTTAATTTCCGATAGTTCTTATAAAATCACCTTTTATATTGTGTCAAAACAAAATAAATGTGGATAAAACTTTCTTATTTTATTGAAAAAAAAAAAAGAATTAATTAATTTAAAAAGAATGGAATTCAGCAATTCAGAAGGTTGGGAGTGTCCACCGTTTTTCGATGGCTAGCAACTTGTTTTCTGGTCTGCACCTTTGTAGCTATCCATTGCGTCGTCAACTTAGCTATGTTGCGTTCGCCGCCAGTGCACATCTCGTTGAAGCTAAAGAAACATGCATATATTTCAAATTTGTTTAACATTAAGTTGTATATCCATCCAATTTTTTTTATTGCTGTTCATGTCCGTGTTTTTTTTTCTATTACTTTCACTTTATTCTTAATAAGTTCCTGTAATACGAGTATCATCTACGGACTTAAATAAAAATGTACTATATTAATAAAAGCAAGTTATCCATGTTTCTTTTACTCACTTTATCGTCCTTCAATTTTCAGACCGTTTTCTTTTTGAATTTTCCATTTTTATTTCAAACTAATATTTTGTTGTGGGTTCTATAGCTTAACTCACTAGCTTAACTCACCCTTTATTCAAATTCACATTTCTTTTTATAGTAAACACTACAAATAATTATTTACATATTATTATTAGTGATTATAATAAATTATTGCTTAGTAATGTAAATATTATGATTACTTATAGCTATTGTTTATTGACCTAAT
Source organism: Thelaira solivaga (assembly GCA_947397855.1). Taxonomy (NCBI): domain Eukaryota; kingdom Metazoa; phylum Arthropoda; class Insecta; order Diptera; family Tachinidae; genus Thelaira; species Thelaira solivaga. The sequence goes on along the minus strand of OX377615.1, from coordinate 24,602,062 downwards.
TTTCATTTTCTTTTTAAATATAATTCTTACTAATGATTATTGCAAAATAAGTAATATTTCGCAATAAGTCATTGCACTAAAACTATGCTAATAATTCAATAAAATGATTCACAACATTCCTCCCCCTTCAAAAAAAAGAAAACACGTAGGGTTTTCTGTGTTGGCCGTAGGCTGAGTTTATGTTATAGGCTTCTAACACTCCGGATGTTGTCGTTTCTTCATCTTCGTATAGTATTATTTTGCGGGTTTGCCTCAAATTCTTCTTGCGGTAATTACATCGAGTTATGGCTTGTTGTAGGATTATAAAATTTTCTTTGTCTTCAGTTAAGCAGTTTGATCTGCGTTTGTATCCTTTTCTGATGGCAATGATGATATAGAAGGTAATTTGTAAAAACTAAAATTTTGGGATAAGTATCATTAGTTGTGAGAGTTGTTGTTATTGATGACGATCTGAGGTTCAAATTATCGAGATAATGGCGGTAAGGATGGACATATGAAAAATATCACTTTTGGACCACGTATCACTAGCTGTGATAGTTGTTGTTATTGATATTGAACTACCTCTAGTTTAAGAAAAATACGTTCAATACAACGTCTCTCCCCCTTGTCAAAAGAAAACATCTAAACATTAGATGTTTTGCCAGCGTTCCGTCTAATAATTACGTTGTTGACGTGCTGTGCTAGGCGCTTACAACCTTCTTGTTGTTAATTTTATTATTGCATTCTGCCTACTGATGTTGTCATTGTTGACGTGTTTCATGAGTTGTTTGTTACCGTCTTGTTGTTAGCAACTTTATTGCAGTTGTTGTTGTTGACTTGTAGTAAAATTCATTAGTATATAATTTTATGTTGTTGCTAATACTGTTGTTGATGAGTTGACTTCTGATTAGAATATTAGTGTTGTTTACCAGTATTGATATGCTGATTGAAGTGTTGCTTATTTGTTGTGGTTGTTCACTTTACAAAAAAATTTTTTTTTTTTTTTTTTTTTTTTTTTACTGTTAAATATTTAAATAATTAATAATTATGTTAACATGTATATAAAATAATTTTTCATATTAAGTTTCTTTGTATTTTTAATTTAAATTGAGAACTTTTGTGATTTATTTATTAATTTTATTTTGGTAATTAGTTAAAATGAAAACTGAAAGTTGCAAACAATTTTCACTCTAATATTTTTTTCTCTAAATGAAATACTTTAACAATTACTTAATAGTTATGTTATATATTAAGTTTCTCTTTTTTTTCTTTTTCTTTTTTTTTTTTTCTTTTTAATTGTGTATTTAATAAATATGAATTCAAATTTCATGTCCAAAAACAATTGCACTATTGTTTGTAACTACGAAACATGATACACGTGAATATATATATATATTTTTTTTCTTTTTATTATTATCTCTCTTTTTTTTTTTTTCTTTCTTTTTTTTCTTTTTTTTTTTTTTTTTTTTTTTTTTTTAAAAAAAAAACATTAAATTATTTGGAATAATAAATTGTAAATGAAAAAAAACTGATTTTGCTCAAAGTTGCAAAAACAATTTTCACTTTTGTGAATATGAAACATGATATGAAGAAAAAAAAAAAAAAAAAAAAAAAAACTGTTTATTCATAAAAAAAAAATATTTACTTTAATTTGGTAATGAATTGAAGTGAAAACTGACCTTTCTTAAAGTTGCAAAACAATTTTCACTCTCTTTTTTTATTCTTTTTTTCTATAAAAAAAATTTTTCTTCATTCAATAACTTTAAACATTCTCTCAATGTTGATAACTTTGTTAAACAAAGCTAAAATACCCCTAAAATAACTTTAATTTACTAAAGCCATATAAAAAAAATTTCAACCTTGTAAAGATTTATTATAAACATTAAAAAAAATTTTTAATTCTGATAATTTAAAAAAAAAATACTTTAAAATAGCATAGATTCTTTTGGTCTTCATTGCCAGCAAATCTATAGCTTAATTTCAACCAACAAAAGATCATGAGTAATGATCTTGTGCAGTGATGCATTTATTGTTTAACAAGTACAACACTACATTATTGATCACCCCAATCACGATCAAACCAAAATACATTTTATAAAATGTTTCGTCTGATAAGCTATCTGATTTTAGTTTGATTGTGATTATTGGCCTTTAACTAACAAAATTACAAAAATTGAAGAATTATGAAAGAAAACCGTGACCGAAAAATTGTATCACCCAAAAACTACCAGAAAAAGAAAAAAAAATATATACGAATATATTGTTCTTTTTCTCCTTATTCCCAAAAAAAAAACATTATTATTTTTCTCTATGATCATTGCACAAAGAACATTTTAATAATTGGGGTAAATAACTGATAAGACACTACAATTTCAAATTGAGGACTTTTTCTCGCGCGAAACAAATAGGAAACACATCACTAACTGTGGTCAACGCCCTAATTCACTCTTTATAATTTTCTTACCGTGTTATCACTCCATATATAGTCCCGAGTTGCTCTTGGCTACTTCAGCCATCAGGATCATTCCTATAATCATAAACTAATACCAAAACTTTTACTGTTTATTCAAATAGTTGATATAATTTCCTTTTTATAACTTCCCTTATTATTCTCTATCGACCCAAAATCCTTACGTTCTGCACAATTTCACCAAATTGTTATGATAAGTTTTTTCTGAATTCCTGATTTTTAACCTTACATTTACGGAAGATGGTATCCCTACAACCTCATATGGTCCTGACCAAAGAGGAGAAAACTTATTTTTTCTGCACTGGTTTTTTAGCCACACTTTCTGTCATATTTTATATACTCTGTCCTTACAGTTTTTGTCGTAATACCGTTTTGAATTAATTTTTGCCATTTCTTGATTTTTTCTAACTAGCTCATGAGATCTTTGAATTTGATATTTTAATATTTTCGCATCATCGTCTATGTTATAAAGCGGTGTTGGTTTCCGTCTTAATTGTACGGGAATTTCAGGCTCAAATCCGAACAATATCTTTATTGGAGTTTGTTTCGTTGACACATGTATTGTGGGCATGCATAGCATGATGTAACCACATATCCCAATTCTTACCAGTAGTTAGGAATGGGGGAGCGAAATTTTTGGGTCCACCATCAGTTTTGAGGGCAATAAAAATTTCTGCTTCCTCATTGGTTGATTTCAGGTTTCTTTTTGAGGGCAATAAAATATTTTTTTGGTACCTGCTATGAATGAATCAAAATTTTCTTCATAAGGTTAATCGAAATTTTTTGGTCCACCATCAGTTTTGAGGGCAATAAAAATATTTTTTTGGTACCTGCTATGAATGAATCAAAATTTTCTTCATAAGGTTAATCGAAATTTTTTGGTCCACCATCAGTTTTGAGGGCAATAAAAATATTTTTTTGGTACCTGCTATGAATGAATCAAAATTTTCTTCATAAGGTTAATCGAAATTTTTTGGTCCACCATCAGTTTTGAGGGCAATAAAAATATTTTTTTGGTACCTGCTATGAATGAATCAAAATTTTCTTCATAAGGTTAATCGAAATTTTTTGGTCCACCATCAGTTTTGAGGGCAATAAAAATATTTTTTTGGTACCTGCTATGAATGAATCAAAATTTTCTTCATAAGGTTAATTGAAATTTTTTGGTCCACCATCAGTTTTGAGGGCAATAAAAATTTCTGCTTCCTCATTGGTTGATTTCAGGTTTCTTTTTGAGGGCAATAAAATATTTTTTTGGTACCTGCTATGAATGAATCAAAATTTTCTTCATAAGGTTAATCGAAATTTTTTGGTCCACCATCAGTTTTGAGGGCAATAAAAATATTTTTTTGGTACCTGCTATGAATGAATCAAAATTTTCTTCATAAGGTTAATTGAAATTTTTTGGTCCACCATCAGTTTTGAGGGCAATAAAAATATTTTTTTGGTACCTGCTATGAATGAATCAAAATTTTCTTCATAAGGTTAATCGAAATTTTTTGGTCCACCATCAGTTTTGAGGGCAATAAAAATATTTTTTTGGTACCTGCTATGAATGAATCAAAATTTTCTTCATAAGGTTAATCGAAATTTTTTGGTCCACCATCAGTTTTGAGGGCAATAAAAATTTCTGCTTCCTCATTGGTTGATTTCAGGTTTCTTTTTGAGGGCAATAAAATATTTTTTTGGTACCTGCTATGAATGAATCAAAATTTTCTTCATAAGGTTAATCGAAATTTTTTGGTCCACCATCAGTTTTGAGGGCAATAAAAATATTTTTTTGGTACCTGCTATGAATGAATCAAAATTTTCTTCATAAGGTTAATTGAAATTTTTTGGTCCACCATCAGTTTTGAGGGCAATAAAAATATTTTTTTGGTACCTGCTATGAATGAATCAAAATTTTCTTCATAAGGTTAATCGAAATTTTTTGGTCCACCATCAGTTTTGAGGGCAATAAAAATTTCTGCTTCCTCATTGGTTGATTTCAGGTTTCTTTTTGAGGGCAATAAAATATTTTTTTTGGTACCTGCTATGAATGAATCAAAATTTTCTTCATAAGGTTAATCGAAATTTGTTGGTACCTGTTATGAAAGAAAAATCTAAATTTTCTGCATAAAACAAGCATTAATATACATTTTTGATACCTAGTATGAAAAAGGAATAGATTTTTTTGTTTTTAATAAAACAAACCTTGAATGATTTACACGGTGTAGGTAAAATATATTTGTTATAGTAAATCTACATACTTCGAGAGATCATACATATATACATAATTTTTTTTTTCAGAGTAAAATTAGTGTCATAATAACATGCTACTACTGAAGTAAATTATATTTATGTATTTGTACATGTCCTGTTACACAGCTATTTCACAATGCATAGCAATGCTATGTATTGTGAAATAGCTGTGTAACAGGACATATTCACAATTTGTTTTGTTTTTTTTTTAAACAAAAATAATTTCAAAAGAGAAACATTTTTAAGAAAACACAAAAGTATTTACTGCACGAATACATAAATACTATACATATTTAGAGCTGACGCACGCATACATACACCTTTTTAGAGCTGAACATATATATATATATTGAAATACAAAAATAGTTTCTTTTATCAGTCTAAAGGTTAACTTCAAATTAGTTAAACAAAAATAAGTGAAAGAAAAATGTCCTTCAACAATATTTCAAAAAATAAAATTCTTGAGGCCTTCAACAAATTAAAGACAAAATCATATATATCAGTTAAGGATTTGGAACCATCAAAGGCGTATAAAGTTATGATGATGTTTCGACATAAAACTAAATATGGAAATATAGTTATTGCTGAACTCGAAGGTGGAATGCTTTATCTTCCTAGGCGATACAATATTTTGGAGGATGAAGTAATTGCAGGAGTAAAAGATCAGCAATTTACTTTAGCAAAAAAATTGGAAAATAATAATGAAATCTTGGAGTTATCAGAATTTATTCCGGAAAATGAAAATAGCCAAGATGAAAGATTCTACATATCTAATTCACCAGCGATTTTTAGTTATGAAACACCAAAAATTCCAAAATTATTTTAGATGTATAATTGAATTTTAATTATTATTTAATTTTTTTTTTTTCAATTTTTATTTAAAAAATATATTATAGTAAATACAAAATACATTTTAAATTTTATTAAAATTACAATTTCTACATTTTGTGATATATATATTGTTATAGTGTTCAATAAGCCGTTTTGCTTCTTCTTCTATTTCCATATTTCTTCTTCTATAATATGAACAAGAACAGGTGTCTGGTCCACATGTTGTATTTTCATCTGCCCACACACAATCTGCATAATGTAAACCAAACTTATTTTTCGTTGCTTTAAAATTGTTTGCGTACTCCAAATGTGATTGATAATTAATGAGTTTATTTTTATCCTCATCAGAAACAATATTTGAAAATTTTTTTAAAAAGTTATAAATATCTTTTATTATCATTTTTTATTAGCACTGAGGTATGACTACGTACTTGAACGAGTTACATTAAAATATTCATTAATATTTACAGTCTTAATATTTATATAACTAGTTTTCTTATTTCATTTGTAAGTGGAACATATTCAAACATTTTATCATGTATTACTAAGCAATATGCAGATGTATTAAGAGGAATGTTTTTTAAGGTTTTCAACTCAATACGAATATCAATCGGTCCTGTTTTAATTGCTTCATTTTGATGTGTTACATCTAAGACAATTATTGGTGCCTTTGTCTTAAAATCCTCTCTTGTTAATAGTGGCTGGGGATCACGTGAATAATAACTTTGTTGAAACTTTGAATACATATCATATAATATAGCAAACCGATTCCGATCGAATTGAAGATTTAAATCGTCATAAGGATAAGTATCAGAGTTAAGATGAACTTTTATGTCAATCAAATCACAATGTTGAAATTTGTTTTCATTGTTTCTAAATCCCAAGAGTAGAAATCTAGGCCTTTCGTTTTCATTAGCTAACTTAACATTCCACAAAACAACCGTACTTTGTGGAAGAGAGGGATAATAATACATATCCCAACTTCTAAAAGATATATTTAATGGTCGCCGGTTATTAATAGTTTTTAACATTTCTAATTTATAAGCATCAGCAAGTTGAATATGTGGTACTTTCCAGGTAATATTTAATAATGTTAATTTACTTTTTTCGGTTGATATTATAGATTTGCAAACTTGTTTATCATCTTTTGATCGCAATAATATCAATTCATGTTTTGAGTTAACTACTACTTTGTTAAAATCTTCAGCAAATCCAAGTAATAATTTTAATGGAATACAAAAATTAAAATATCCATTTGATGATTAAAGACTTTCATTATTAAATGGTGTCCATCCAGCATTCAAAAAACTTTCACTTTCACTTTTATTTAGTGATACATAGTTTTTTATTTCAGTTGCAATACCTAAGTGACGTGTACGGTCAATCTCTACACCATTAAGTTCATATCGAATTTCGTCAAACATATGTGCTACACAATTATTTAAAAGCTCTACAGATGCAGAAGTATCTGAATCTTCTTTTGATGCTAATCCTTCAACATATAGAAGACTTTCACTTGGTAACACATACAAATCTTGATTTTGAATTGTTATACGGATTTCATCATTATTTTTGAATGATTGTAAATATGATGTATAACTGTGGTATTCTTTTTTAATAATTGAATTGTCAAAGTGCGGTTTTTGCAATATATTAATAATGCTACTCATTTTTTTATTTTAAATCCTAAACTTTTTAAAAATTCTAAATTAGATTTGTTTAGTATATGTATCGCCTTTTGATCTCTTTTTACTCGATTAATTTGTTTACTTAATACTTCTTGGTGATTATTAGAGTGTATTAGTTTTTTAGTTTCTTCTTCAACTGATGGTGGTAGAATGAATGTTGAAATCTTATGTGAGTTACTCTTATTAAATATAATCATTCTTTAATTGGTTTTAAATGTAATCGTACTGTTATTTTTTCACCTCGAAAATTTATTAAATTTCCGTCTTGATCAACTACTTTCAAAACAATAGTACTTATTGTTCTTGTGTTCATAGGCAAATATATTACGTTAGCAGGTGTTTCCGTTATTTTATAACCTGGACTAACAACAAGAGAAAACTGATGGAGAGTATGTGCAGAGACGTTATTTATATACGAACCGCTAACAATATTGCACTCAACAATTACTGTATTTATTTTTGTTATATCTATTGTTTTATCTGAATAATGGTCCAAATCATGTTCTAATTTTTTGGCACTAAAGCCTAATAACGATCCTATAGAGCGCTCCTTATTAAAAAATATTGGATCAATTTTGCTTTTTATGTGTGTTTGCAATGTATTGTAGTTAGCCTGAATTTTTAAAACTCCCTTTCAATTTGGTTGATGATATTTAGTTGTAATGAAATCAGATATATCAGTTAATTCATACGATCCTACAGGAACTTCTATTAAATGTTTGCCAATATGAAATAAGTTGTTTTCCACATCAACATTAGGAATAGAATGGTAAGTATCGAAGCTTATTAATCCGCAAACATAATTTTGATTAAGTTCTATTGGTGGAAAATAGTTTGCAACAAGGAATGAAGAATCTCCATTTAATGTTAATGTTATTGACATCTTAACGTTTGATGAATGAATAATTTATTTTCAAATATTATATTAATCTTTATAGATAAGCATCGTTGGTATTTATCCAAGAATTGTGTTCTGAGGAAAATCCTAACCATTTAACATATAACATATTTTTTTTCCTTTTTAAAACCTTTTCAACTAAATAAGTTTGTGGATACTTGGTTTTCATTAGTTCAAAGTCGTAAAATCCGCCTTTGATTTCGTGCCCTTGATAGTCTTCCAAAATATATGTATTAGGATTTGTGTTTTTAATAATTTTGATCTTAAATACTTCTGTGGTCCAATTTGGTGTATAACCCTTTTCAAATATATGTTTGTATTTACTTATTCGAACGTTATCACCAACTATAAATTTAGGTTTTTTGAATATTTTTAAATTATTGTAGATTGTGTCTAGAATAAATTTTTCATTTGCTTTGGTTACTTCATTAGGTGTCATCTTTATTGTTCTGTGAAATGTGTTATTATATTTATCAACAAGTTCTTTATATTTATTAATCCATTTATATGTTCCTTGATAACTAAACTCTTTCCACATCAACCCCTTTAATGTTCTATTAAATCGTTCTATAATGGACGCTTTAAGAACACTATATGTTGAATAATGATTAATATGATTTGATTGCATTAGCTGTTGAAATTTATTATTAAAAAATTCTTTTCCATTATCAGTTTGTAAATTTTTAGGTTTGCGATGACTTCTAATAAAAATACTTTTCATGGCAAGTGACACATTTTCACTGGTCTTTTTCTTTACTGGTACAACCCAAGCTCTTTTTGAAAATGTATCTATAACTGTTAGAAGATAGCAAAAACCATTATTTTTTGATGCATAATTTCCCATTTCAACTAAATCTGCTTGCCATAAATCGTCAATTCCTTTCACAATAACTCGTCTTCTTTTAAAATTTTTACGCGCTTGTTTATGTAATTCGTTAACTATTTCTCTCTTATCTGTGTTAAGATTCATATTGTTTGAATGTGAGTATAAGTCTGCGTTATTTTATATATATTACATTCATTTTTATTATGCTACTTTAATTCTGGGTGGAGGTGGAATTTTTCGCTTTTTTACATCATCCCCTGTAGAATTTTGTACGATCTGTTTGAAAATATGATTTTCAATTTTGCTGAACCTTGTTTCGAAATTACTTATAAGTTCTTTATTTGTTTTATACATTTGATCATTAACAACTTTTTCTATAGTTTCCAAATAGTCAAGGATATTGGTTTTAACAGATTCCTGTAACCTTTTTAAATCACTTTTAATAGCATTGAATTTAGAATCATATTCATTCTCCAACTCAGTTATTTTATCTAATATTAAAGTAATTTTTTTCATCATATAAACTTTAGAGACTGCATCTTTTGAATCTGCTGGTGGCAACAAATTACTAATTCTCTTGCCATTTAGATCTAAACAATTGTTGTTTATGCTAATATCAAACATTTTAAAAATATCTTTACTTAATTTTGGATTACTAATTTTGTTTTTTATCCAACTTTCTCCAAATTTATTTATAAAACTCATTTTTTTTTTTTTTTATTAATAAATAATATTAGCTTCTTTCAGTTCTTCAACAATAGCTATTATTTCGTTTTTATGATTATTATGACCAACACTTTCCGATGAAAGGAGTAAACGTAGTCTGTCAACTAACTCATTAGGATCATCCCAATATATATAGCTTGGTTTACGATTGTCTACAGTTTTTAAGGATAATCCACTGCCTTTTGTTAGAATATTGATTTTTGTATTAAATAGTTTTCTTATTATGTGTTGATACTTAAATGCCCTTGTACCTTTAATTTGTGATTTTGATTGATAATTTCGCTTATGTGCATTTGTGATTTTTAAAATTTCTTTATATTTTTTTAAATCAATTTTATTGTAATGCATAGGTTTTGAATGAAACATTAATTCAAATAAGCCTGGACTCATTTCCCACTTAAAATTTGCTAGCTGGATTGTGTTATCCATATTAAATTTTATTTTATTTTTTCCATAACGCCAATTCCCCTCTTCATCTATATTAAAGCCATAAACTGTATCAACTTTTTTATTATCCAACAGTAATTGTAAATTTTTGAATAATGACGATTTATTTACGTTAATAGAATGATCATCAACATCACTCGCATTAGAAATCATATCAACTTCAATATCGTCGACGTCACCATCATTATCATCATTGTAAACATGTTTTGAGTTGCTTATATCATTGGTTTGCTCGTTTTCATAATTATTTTTTAGTGGTTTGAACGAAACTGTTGAAGATCCACTTTTTTGATTATCTTCAAGCTTTTCAATTATACGATTCAAAGGTTTTGTTATAGGTTGAAATGTGTCCTCCAACTGATTAGCCATATCTATATTATTTAATTTAATATTTTTTAGTTTTTCTTTTAATATCTCCCTAGTTTTAACAATATTTTTTAACAGCTTATTATTATCCATATTAATTGATATAATTTGACTATAATCTGCTTTATATCTGGGTACGATCTGCTTTGTATCCGGTTATGATCTGTTCTGTATCTGGTTACAATCTGCTTAACGTATAGTTATGGCCTCCTTTATATCTATGCAGGAATTGCTCACAGTCGAATTGAATTTACAGTTGAATGAAATTATCGAAACCTTTTCTATATCGTCCTTTGTTTATTAAATCATCTTTACTCACAACAACAAACCCATATTTATCTTTCCAACACTCACTACATATATCTGTAAATTCTTGAAATGACATATCACCAATAATATGATCATTATATATGTGTCGTAAATTCATTTCATCTTGTTTAAATATAATTATCAAATTAGCATTATCTCGTATAAGATGTTTTGGAATTTTTGTGTAAGTTTGACATAAATAAAAACAATCAATATGCTTATGTCTACCCATACAAAAGTAATCTCTAATTGTATTCTGTTTTCCACATATTACATCGTCAAATATTATTATAGAATTTGAATTTGCTTCAGCTGGTGTTAAAACTTTTTCATTTTCCGTAAATGTAAAGATATTTAATCCTTTTATTGGATTGATCAATGTTTTAAGATAGCAGTATTTAGGTTGATATAAAGATTTTGAATAGAGGTATATGTTTTTAAATCTAAGACCATTGGGACTTTCTATTAAACTAATCATAACATTAGTTTTTCCACAGTTTGATGGTCCTACAATTAGCGCTCGTATTGAATTGGGTAATAAAGTACTGTGAACTATTTTCTGTTTATTATCTCCTTCAACATTTCTTACAATAATTTGCTTTTCTTGTTTTATTAAGCGCATACTGATTACTGTCCTTTAATCATATAAATTCAATCTTTTATACGAAATTTAGATCATTTTAGTTTTGAAGGTTTGTTAGGTTTGCACTTAAGAAGAGAAAAATTATTATAAATTATTATGGAAAAAATGCAAAATATTCAGTGCAAACTTGGAAGCGGATTTGTAAACAACTTAATTAACAAATTGCCTATTGAACTACACTTACCTGGATATCAGTTCTGCGGACCCGGAACAAAACTAGAAAAACGATTAACAAGAGGAGATAAAGGAATAAACCATTTAGACGAAGCTTGTAGAGAGCACGATATTGCATATTCACAGTCAAATGATATTAATAAGAGACATCAAGCAGATAAAATATTAGCTGAAAAAGCTTGGCAAAGAGCAAAATCTAAAGATAGTGATTTAAAAGAACGTATACACGCTTGGCTTGTAACAAATACCATGAAAAGTAAAGTTAAATTGGGGTTGGGCATCAATAATGCAAAAATTCATAAGTCAAAAAAATTGAAGAAGAAACTGAAAAATAAAAAAAAATATAATAAAAATCTATTTTCGAAGACTGTTAAAAGCACTTTACAAATTTTAAAAAAGGAAAAACCTAATAACGTAAATGACGCTATTACAATTGCAAAAAAATCTGTAAATTCGTTCTTCAAAAACAAGAAAAGATCTAATATCGCTGTACCAAGAGTAATCCCAATGCCCAAAACTGGTGGATTTATCCCATTGATACCAATTTTAACAGCTCTTTCAGCACTTGGAAGCTTGGCGTCTGGAGGAACAGCTATTGCTAAAGCAGTAAATGACATAAATAATGGAAAAGATCAACTGGCAGAAGCAAATCGTCATAACAGACGTATGGAATCAATTGCTATGGGAAAAGGTTTATATCTTAAACCATATAAAACAGGATATGGTCTCTTTTATAGTCCAACTCCAAAAAACTTATAGATAATCTACCCAACCGTCCATTGACTGATCTAGATTTAATGAAATATTGTAGTAATTTAAAACATTTTAGAGGTGTTTTTATGCGCGACAGTTTGCCTGAGAAACCTTTAATTCAAGAATGTGGTATTATTAACTTAGATAACTCAAATGGACCTGGAACGCATTGGGTAGCCTATTATAAAAATCATAATTATAAAGAATATTTTGATAGTTTTGGAAATTTACAACCCCCAATTGAAGTAATTAAATACCTAAAAAAACCTATTGTATATAATTATAAACAGAAGCAAAAATTTAATACATTTAATTGTGGTCATTTATGTTTGAAATTTTTATATAATAAACATAAATAATAAAAAAATTTTCTTTATTTAATTTTTTTTATTTTTTATTTTTTTAAATTAAATTAAAACAAAAAGTTTTTGATTTTTATTTTAACAAATAAGTATTATATATACAGTTATTTTTTTTTTTTTAATTTATAGTTTAATTATCAATTTCCATAAAAATATTATCATCGTTTGTGTTATTAAGGAAATGTATAACATCATTATCAATCTCCATCAAAATATTATCGTCAACATCCGAATAAAAATTATCAAAGTCACTTTGAAGTTTGTAATGTCCGCGTGCATATGTGTTAATTTTGTCCGGCCTAATAATTCTTTTATCATCCGAGTAGCTCAAGACAACCTTATTAAATTTTTGAGTATACAACTGATGAAGTTTTGATCTAAATGTATTCATTGAATCTGAAATAATCTTTTGTTCAAACAAAGTTGTTTTATAATCTGAAATTGAGTAATTTTTTAGACATGCCTTTTTAACACCCTTTGATTTTCTAACTACATCCATGCCAATTGTTTCGAATGAATACATTTTTGAGCGAAGTCCTACAAATTCTTTCATAATTTTTCCACTATTTTCATCTTTCATCATACCTATAACTTTTTTATTTTCTAATTTTATGTTATAAGCATTGTCAGTCGGATAATCTGATGTGTCGAATCTAGACGAAATATCACCACGAATATCATCATAAAAATCTTCTGTTTCAATAGAATAGATAAATGAGTCAGTATCCATATAATTAAGCACAACTTTGGATAAATATTTAGGTTTCATGTAGTCATAATGAAAATCGTACATTTTCCATTTAGAGAGTTCTAATACCGCAAAGCCTAAATATATTGGCTTATCATAAGTTACTTTCATTATTTCCAATTGAATGGCGAACATTTCATCTGAAAATTGAACAATACTTTTGAAGTTTGGTTTTGCGATTAGTGCTCTTGCCCCTAAACGATTTCTTTGTGTGGTTTCCCACTGTGTTACAATTTTTACATCTTTTCGTTTATGAACATTTTCCAAAGTTTTTCCATAAACACAATTGTTCATTAATTTGTAAAAATCTTTTTCAAATGAATTTTTCGCCATTGTTCTGCAGTGAGTGTTTTTATCAATATAACTTTTAAGCCAATCAGATTGTTTAAATTTTAGTACTCTATGAATTTTTTTCAATATCAATCCATTCCTTAAACATTGTTTAAGTACTCTATAATGAATTTTATATTTTGTTTTAAATGTAAGATCTGCTATTAACTTCCTAGATTTTGAGTCACCAACACTTTTATTTTCAGGACAAAATGGAAGATCATTATGCAAGTCATGAATATTTTTAGGATATTCTAAGTCTACCTCTAAGAAATAACCAATAGGTGATGTGTCCGATACACTATTTATATCTAAAAATGAAATAGATTCATCAGAAAGCCACTCGAATTGTCCATATGGAAGATATTCAGACATTGCCCACCCATATAAATTATTTGCGTCTAAATATATTAAGTATTCTGAAGGTTTACTAGAATCGTATTCTTCAAAAAGATATTTGTTATTAGCTTTAGAGTATCTTTTTGAGCATTGCACTAAGCATCCTCTAATGCCATCTTGTATAAAATTATACATATTTATATCAGTTAATAGCTCTAGCTCGATTTCTGTACTTTTTAGCATTGCATCCCATGAGAGTCCAGGAGCAGTGTAGTATTGGCATGGGTCAAGTTTGTGTACTTCTTTACAAATGTTTCTAAAATTTTGAAAGATGTCCGCTAATAGAAGAACATCAGTTTTCAAATATAGTTTTGAATAATCTAACAAAGTATTACAATTAAAAGTTCTCCAAACAGTACTTGCATGGCTATAATCTTTAACAGAACATTCAGAATTATTTAGAAGATCATAAAACTTTTCTCGAGTCGGTAGTGTTCTTTCGTTAAACCTTTCCATGGAATCTATATATGAGTAAGGAAATACTCCTTTCCTTCTAATTAAGTTAAATTCGTCACTTTGCGGATACATTTTTTTAAGTATATGAAAATCATCACTGCTTAAATTGTTTGCAAGTGATTCTAAACTGCAAGACATAAATCGTAAGGAATCTAAAAAGCGAATTTCAATGCTATTTCCATCATCTAATGGTATAAACTTTGATAAGGATATGTATAATTCTTTATTAAGGGGAATTACTTTTATATCACCATCAAAATTATGAAGCTCTTTAACGAATAAATGACAGTCATAGGAAGAAAAGTTGTGAAATAACACAGGTACAAATTTTGAAACTTTATATTGCATATTGCAAGAATTGTGCGCAGGTCCTCTATATTTCCCAGTTAATTGACAATGATCTCTGACTTTATCAGTTCCTAAATCTTTGTTACAAATGTGACATATTCTAGATGAATTGCAATCAATTTCTTCATTATTATTAAGTCTTGATATTGGAACTATTTTTGATAAATGATTATAATAAATTTCCTTTATATCATTAATCAAATTTTCTAAAAACTTATAGGGTGCGTCTTCACCAAAATAAATATTAAATTTGTCTAAATTATCATTGTAGCTACATTTAATGTAATAACTGAAAGCACATGCTACGTGTTTTTGAATAGTTGTAGTCCTGATATTATTATTGCTATTATTATTACTAAAATTTTCTAAATATACCTCAAAATCTGCATATATCACAAATGGCACATCTAATTGTTTTTTATAATTTTTAAAACGTAGCGTTGAATTGGCAGGTGTTGGTAAAGTGGCAACAATCTTTTTACACTCGCTTTTATGCTCATCCATCATCTTTTGACTATGCGAGTATTGCAGACAAGCATTACATAAAAATATTTTATTATTATGGCTGGTTAGTGAACTTCGTATTAACCTATAGAGAAAATAATAATAAATATAAAAACAATGCAGATATAAAATATAATATTAATTTAGTTACCTTGAAATATCTTTAATCAGCACATAATGAAAAATATCGTCCTTCGTTAAAAGAAGAAGATTTACATGATGACCTTTAATGTTTGAAGTTAGATGATACGGCCCCACAATTTGATTATTTTCACAACCAAACACATTTACACTAATGTTGTTTTGTTTTTCAAATTTTTTGACATCACACAGCTTTAGAGGAAAATCTAAGTTATGAAAATTCACATTTTGATCAAATATATTTATTAGGCTAGAATTAATGTTTATTGGATAATTCTGTATGACAGATCCATTTGGTAAAAATGATGCAATTATGCACCATTTAAAACAATATTCATCATTGTTTTTTATATTTAAGCACGCTTTCTTCTTTTCTATCCATTGGGGGAGAGGGATATAGCGTGAACCTCTTATAAATGCTGAGCGATTTATATTCATATGGAGGTATCTAATTGTTATAAGTGTCCATCCACTATCCCTTTCTTGAAAATCTGACATTTTCGTACTTATTTCATCTGCTTGACGATTAAATATCTCCTCTATATCGTTGTTGTCAGCCAATGTAACAAACACCATTTTTGAATGATGAGTTATTGCACACATTGTCAACTCTTCGTCTACAATTTTTATGTATTCACAATCAAGGTCCATGTTAAATTTAAAAGTTGTATGATCTTTCAGAGCATCTATTAAAATTTTCAAGACACTATTTTTAATTCCCGCAAAAAATTCCTGAGGGTGTAAAATTTCTCCATTTTTATTTTCATGTGTGAATGTTTGAACACGATTTCTGAAAGCATTTTTAGTAATTTTCATGTTTGAATCAGTTTCTTTAGGGATAGAGGACACTGTTGTTGGAATATTTTTAAATGTACTGGTGTGAATCTTCTCATGGTTTTTTAAAAATAGTTTAGATGTACTGCTGTGAGTCATCTCGTGTTCTTGTAAATTCTTTAAGTGAGAAAAATATTTCCCACATTCCGTGCAATGTAGCTTTTCATGATCTTTTAACATATCACGTTCCGGAAAAATTGATGTACAATATTTACATTTAAAAGACGACATCTTATTTTAAATATTTTATTTATTAAAATTATTATAAAAGTGGTAATAATTTTTTATATTTGATTTAAAATTTCAATTTCACCTTTTATTTTTTCAAATACTAATTTTTTGTACAGCAACTTTGAAGTAAATCTTTAGACTAATGAAATAACATAATGTCCATGAATATAAATATATGTATGTAAATCATCTCTATATAATGTTTAGTGAGAAGAAGATGTCCTAAATATATTTGCATGAGAATAAGAGCTGAATTGAGTGTAAGTGTGTGTGAGTGGGAAAAATAAATTCTTGTTTTATATTGTTGTAAATATATGTATGTAAATCATCTCACGATTTGTTTTGTTAAAATAAAAACAAAACAAACTAAATCTTGAATATGTCCTGTTACATAGCTATTTCACAATGCATTACTTTTAGAAAGCAAGGCAAGATTTTCTCTCAAAAATACATTTTACCTAAACTAATACGATTTTCTCTGAAAACTGTGCATGATCGTTCACGATTTGTTTTAAAAAACACACCAAATTTTGAATATGTTCTGTTACATGCATAGTTATTTCACAATGATATGCTATGTAACAGGACATGTGCAAATACATATAGCTAATTTATATTTTCACATTACATTTTACCCAAACTGTGCAAGATCGTTCACGATTTGTTTTGTTTAAAAAAAAAACAAAACAAATTGTGAATATGTCCTGTTACACAGCTATTTCACAATACATAGCATTGCTATGCATTGTGAAATAGCTGTGTAACAGGACATGTACAAATACATAAATATAATTTACTTCAGTAGTAGCATGTTATTATGACACTAATTTTACTCTGAAAAAAAAAATTATGTATATATGTATGATCTCTCGAAGTATGTAGATTTACTATAACAAATATATTTTACCTACACCGTGTAAATCATTCAAGGTTTGTTTTATTAAAAACAAAAAAATCTATTCCTTTTTCATACTAGGTATCAAAAATGTATATTAATGCTTGTTTTATGCAGAAAATTTAGATTTTTCTTTCATAACAGGTACCAACAAATTTCGATTAACCTTATGAAGAAAATTTTGATTCATTCATAGCAGGTACCAAAAAAAATATTTTATTGCCCTCAAAAAGAAACCTGAAATCAACCAATGAGGAAGCAGAAATTTTTATTGCCCTCAAAACTGATGGTGGACCAAAAAATTTCGATTAACCTTATGAAGAAAATTTTGATTCATTCATAGCAGGTACCAAAAAAATATTTTTATTGCCCTCAAAACTGATGGTGGACCAAAAAATTTCAATTAACCTTATGAAGAAAATTTTGATTCATTCATAGCAGGTACCAAAAAAATATTTTTATTGCCCTCAAAACTGATGGTGGACCAAAAAATTTCGATTAACCTTATGAAGAAAATTTTGATTCATTCATAGCAGGTACCAAAAAAATATTTTATTGCCCTCAAAAAGAAACCTGAAATCAACCAATGAGGAAGCAGAAATTTTTATTGCCCTCAAAACTGATGGTGGACCAAAAAATTTCGATTAACCTTATGAAGAAAATTTTGATTCATTCATAGCAGGTACCAAAAAAATATTTTTATTGCCCTCAAAACTGATGGTGGACCAAAAAATTTCGATTAACCTTATGAAGAAAATTTTGATTCATTCATAGCAGGTACCAAAAAAATATTTTTATTGCCCTCAAAACTGATGGTGGACCAAAAAATTTCAATTAACCTTATGAAGAAAATTTTGATTCATTCATAGCAGGTACCAAAAAAATATTTTATTGCCCTCAAAAAGAAACCTGAAATCAACCAATGAGGAAGCAGAAATTTTTATTGCCCTCAAAACTGATGGTGGACCAAAAAATTTCAATTAACCTTATGAAGAAAATTTTGATTCATTCATAGCAGGTACCAAAAAAATATTTTTATTGCCCTCAAAACTGATGGTGGACCAAAAAATTTCGATTAACCTTATGAAGAAAATTTTGATTCATTCATAGCAGGTACCAAAAAAATATTTTTATTGCCCTCAAAACTGATGGTGGACCAAAAAATTTCGATTAACCTTATGAAGAAAATTTTGATTCATTCATAGCAGGTACCAAAAAAATATTTTTATTGCCCTCAAAACTGATGGTGGACCAAAAAATTTCGATTAACCTTATGAAGAAAATTTTGATTCATTCATAGCAGGTACCAAAAAAATATTTTTATTGCCCTCAAAACTGATGGTGGACCAAAAAATTTCGATTAACCTTATGAAGAAAATTTTGATTCATTCATAGCAGGTACCAAAAAAATATTTTTATTGCCCTCAAAACTGATGGTGGACCAAAAAATTTCAATTAACCTTATGAAGAAAATTTTGATTCATTCATAGCAGGTACCAAAAAAATATTTTTATTGCCCTCAAAACTGATGGTGGACCAAAAAATTTCGATTAACCTTATGAAGAAAATTTTGATTCATTCATAGCAGGTACCAAAAAAATATTTTATTGCCCTCAAAAAGAAACCTGAAATCAACCAATGAGGAAGCAGAAATTTTTATTGCCCTCAAAACTGATGGTGGACCAAAAAATTTCGATTAACCTTATGAAGAAAATTTTGATTCATTCATAGCAGGTACCAAAAAAATATTTTTATTGCCCTCAAAACTGATGGTGGACCAAAAAATTTCGATTAACCTTATGAAGAAAATTTTGATTCATTCATAGCAGGTACCAAAAAAATATTTTTATTGCCCTCAAAACTGATGGTGGACCAAAAAATTTCGATTAACCTTATGAAGAAAATTTTGATTCATTCATAGCAGGTACCAAAAAAATATTTTATTGCCCTCAAAAAGAAACCTGAAATCAACCAATGAGGAAGCAGAAATTTTTATTGCCCTCAAAACTGATGGTGGACCAAAAAATTTCGCTCCCCCATTCCTAACTACTCTTACCAACTATGGCTACGAAATTTCTTAGAAATTCTGCGAGAGGGCGATGTGCACGTTCCAAAGCGCCATTAGCTTGTGGATGATACGGTGTTGTTTGTAGTTTTTTTATTCCAAGAATTTTGCACGTCTCCTTAAACAATTTGGAAATGAAATTAGTGCCGTTGTCCGTTACTAAAACTCTGGGGATCATATACCGGGAAATTATTTCTTCAAAAAATGCTCTTGCCACTGTGGCTGCTTCCATATCTGGTATTGCTTTACTAGCAAAGAATTTAGAGAAATCGTCCTGAAAAGTTGCTATATATTTGTTTCCCCGCGCGGTTTCAGGCAAAGGACCAACTATGTCCATAAATACCTTATCAAAAGGTAGATTAGGTGTATCCGTTAGTACCATTGGCATCTTATCTATTTTACAGCTCTTATTTTGTTGACAAAGTTTACAAGCCGAGGTGTACTTTTGAATTTGGCGTTGCATGCCTCTCCATTTAAATTGTTTTCTTACGCGGTGATATGTTTTAAATGGTCCCATATGGCCTCCAATAGGGGTTTCATGAAAAATTTTTAACACCCTTTTAATATCTGCCGGATTGGTTAAAAATATTGCCGTATCTTCCGTTTCTTCCTTGTCTGTTGAGTTTTCTTCATCCTGTTCCAATTGAGTGTTAGTTTTATTCATGCTTAATTGTTGCTGTCGAGCCTTTTCCCTTGTGGCTACCCCTATATTCATATTTTTCCCAGGAAGTCTACTTAGCGCATCAGCATTTTGGTTTGTCTTGCCAGGCTTATATTTAATTTCGAATTCATACTCTAATAGTTTTCACCGTAATCGACCTAGCCTTCCTTCTTGATCCTTTAGGTTAGCTATACCTTTCAGGGGTTTATGATCAGTATATACTACAAACCTTCTGCCTAGTAGATAAGGTCGAAACGTTCTTACTGCCCACACTATTGCCAGCAACTCCTTTTTAATAGTGGAGTACCTCTTCTCTGCTGGGTTTAGCACTCTGCTAGCAAAATAGATAGGTAGGTCCGTTCCAGGTTCCCCTTGCGAGAGAACTGCGCCTAAGGCTTCGTTGCTAGCATCGGTTGTAAGTATGAACGGTCTTGTGAAATCTGGATACTGCAGCAGGGGTGGATTCATAACAGCCCTTTTTAGTTCTTCCATAGCCTTTTGACATTCTGATGTCCACTCAAATTTTTCTTCTTTCCTTAAAAGTCTCGTCAAAGATAGAGATAATTCTGATGCTCTTCTTATAAACTTTCTGTAGTAATTAATCAGCCCCAGAAATGCTTGTAATTGTTTGAAATTTTTTGGTGGAGGAATATCTTGTACCGCTTTTGTTTTTTCTTTATCTGGGAGGACTCCCTTCTCCGAACAGTGGTGCCCTAAATAAACTACTTCTCTTTTCAAGAAATTACATTTCTCTGTTTGTAACTTGAGGTTGTGTTTTCTTAACACCTCTAGTACCTTTCTCAGACATTCGTCGTTTTGTTTTAGTGTTCTTCCATAAATAACTATATCATCTAAATAGACAACACAATCTACCCCCTGTATTCCAGTTAAAATAAGATTCATGATTTTCTGAAACGTTGCCGGAGCACCTGTTAAGCCAAATGGAATGCGGTTGAAATGAAAATGTCCCAAATTAGTACTAAACGCAGTTTTTTCACGATCCTTTGGGTCCATAAGGACCTGGTGGTATCCACTTGCCAAATCTAGTGTTGAGAAATATCGACTACATCCTAATTGATCTAATATCTCGTCTATTCTGGGAATAGGGAAAATTTGTTTGATTGTTACTTCATTGAGTTTTCTGAAATCCACCACCAAACGCCATTTCTTCTGTCCATCGGGCCCTGCTTTCTTTGGTACTAAAATTATTGGAAAATTCCAAGGGGAACTACTGGGAGAGATAATCTTTTTCTTTACCAAATCTTCCACCTGTCTGTTAACTTCGTTTTTATATGCTTCCGGCAGTCTATATTGTTTCGTATTTATTGGTGCTTGTGCGGGATTTGTTGGTATTCTATGTTTTAATACATTCATGTTTGTCAATTCATCCTTGTCTAACTGAAAAACATCTGTATAATCCTTCAATATATTTTCAATAGAATGTTTTTCTTCCAGACTTAAATAGGAACCTAATTTTACGGTATCTAAAAGTAATTTTTCTCTGTGATAACCTTCTTTAGTATGTACCGTGCTTATTGTAGGTGCTAACACGACTTCATAATTTTTAAAATTTTCATATTTCACTGCTATGTCTCCTTTTATATTAACAGCGGAAATATTTGTATTAATTACAGGTACAAATGCCTTGTTGTTTTTTACTGCAGTTAGTGTTTCTCCTATAAATACTCCCGGTGAGATATCTGATTTTCTTACAATTATGTCTTTATTGTTTGTTAATATTTTTAAAGGAATTACTCTTTGTGCACGAGCTTCGACAGACGTTGTTTCCGCAATGTATATTTGTTGTTTATCAACTGCCTTCACGAGCGGAAATGAGTGTAATTTCTTTCCTTTTTCTATGAAGGTAACACTCTTATCAATTGCGTTCATTATCGTTCTATTCCACATCATATCTCTGCCTAATAGGCCATCCCCTGGTAAGATGCTATTCTTAGGAACTACATGCATTTGTAGACTAACGGCGCTTACATCTCTATGTTGTATTACTACTGTTCCTTCTGTTTTTATATTACCGCCAAAAGCACCTGACAATAATCTTTGATTCTTTTTATAAATTTCTGCATGTGGGGATAAAGCTTCCATTTTGACCAGGGTCGTATCTGCTCCCGAGTCCACCAATAACAACAGCTTTCTATCTTTTGCCTCCTTACAAGGAAAAATTATGTATGCATCACTTGATTGTTGTGATTTTTGATTGTTATTTATAATACTTCTAAATTTTAATTCTTTTCTTGCTTCTGAAAAGTAATTTGAACATTTCTTAAATTTTCTTCTACCGCAATTTAGCATGTTTGTTGCTATCATTGTTAACCAATAGATCATTATTATCATTATATTTGTTGTTTCAATTAAGATTCGATTGGCAATGATGAGAGTATTCTGTAATATGTTTTTATAATTCAGCTCCTCGTACCCAAAAGTTTGTATCCTTTCTCCCCTCACGTTCATGTGTACTTTTGTTTTTAGTACTTTGTTGTATATGGGGCTTTAGTACATCTTTCTGGGGGTTCTTATCTTTTCTGGCATTTCAGTCAATTAATTTTGACTGGGCCGCTGGCCGTTTCCCGAATTTCCGACGTATTTATTCCTATTCTTATAATGTCCCTCCGGGCAATTAGAAGCATAGTGGCCACGTCTTCTACAATTGTAGCAGGTTTGGTTTCTGTTGTTGTAGCCTTGTCTCCGATTACCATTATGAGTTTGGACCTTATTCTTACATTGGAAATCCGCATGACCTCTTTTTTTACAAAGATTGCAATACGTGCTGTTAGTTCTTAAATAGCATTCATCTATTATGTGTCCGGACTTATCACAATGAGTGCAATGTTTGGGCAAGTTGTTGTAGTTTCTGTAGTTTCTATCCTGTCCAAACTGATTTTGTTGAATTGTTAGATTTTTGACTTCTTTGACTAATTGTTGCATCACCTCGTGCAAAGATTCCTCACCTTGTATGGTCATTACTTTACTGGGACCTGTCGTACCTCCTAAAAGATTTTGCGCATCCTTTGCAATTTTGAGGAGCGTTTCTAGCTTATCGCCCTCATGTCCAATAAATCAAGACACCAGCTTAGGATCTCGTAATCCTCTTATGAAACTTCTAACTGCCGACTGATTGCAATGATCAGTCATTGACGTTGAACTTTGCTTCGCATTAAATATCGATTCTTGTATCTCGGCTAGCGTATTGATTTTTATAAATTTTTCCTTAATGGCTTGACAAAAAGCCTCTACTGTTGAGAATTCTTTAGCGTGGAAATATGCGTAAGCATTTCCATTTAGTCTAGTTTTAATACATCTAAGAACGTCTATAATATTATTTTCCTCCAGTAATTTGTCCTTAACCATCATGCACCCTTCCAAAAATTTATTTGTCTCCACCGTCAGTTCTGGTCCGTCTGTTCCATAAAAAATGGGTACTATGTGTGATATGTTTCGCGAAAGCTCGGCAAAGGTTGTCATGTTGATTGTGTGAACTAATGGTTTTGCAAAATTATTTAAAATTTCTCTGGTTTTATTTACTATTTTAAAGAAATTTTCTGAGGCTTGTGCCGAGACTGCGTTAGTTTGAAGAACTTGTTTGTATCTTATTTCAATGTCCGTTAATTCCTTAAGTTTTCTACTTGTAGTTTCCGCAGTGTATCCTCTTGTTCCTGCTTTTCTTGTGTTAGTGTACAATGTTTCCACTTCTACAGTCAACCACTGTGTCTCTAAATTTTCTATAAATTTTTCTCTTGGAGTTGGTGCAACTGTTCTATAAGCCAGTTCTACTTCACGCTTTGCGTTTGCGAATGCCACAGACAGTCTATTAATAGTTTCGTCCTTCAATTCTAGTAATTGTCTTTGTTTAAATTGCTTATCGATGTCTGTTGTACTAAGTCCCTTTTGTTTCAATTGTTGTATTAATTCTTCGTTCTCTCTTACTTGTTGTTCTAGTAAGTCAGTCGTGTATTGTATGCTCTCGTTCAATTTTTTGCTATGTTTTTCGAGTCCTAATTTTGCTTTCTCTAAATCTTTAATTCTGTTTTCTAACTCTACTGACTTGTTGTCATTTACTTGGCTAAGCACCTCCAACAAATATCCTACCTCTTCAAGTTTCGTTAATTTATTATTTTTAATAAAGTCCCTATGCTTGTTTGTAAATTCCTTATCAGGGTTTATTTTATTTAATTCTGTCCACACATGAACTTGAAGACTGCCTACATGTAGGTTGTAGTCATGTAGGTCTGCTATTACTTTATCAGTCCACTTTTGCGGACTTCCCATTTACCTTACCAAATATGGATACTTACCATTACTCGGTACTGATGTCTCAGAATTGCTTTATTATTTTATTTTATTTATTTATTATATTATTTGTTTATTTACCCACGGCGGGTATCACGGCAGTCAACTACTTCTCGTCGTCCTGCTAACTCTAGTCCCACCTGAAATTCCTTTCAATATTTCTAAAGAATGCTATAAAAGCTTTTCTAATAGAAAATTATCGGGGAAAACAAAATTGAACTAGGGGTGAGCAAAACTTCAAATATGGTTCCTCCCGTATCTAAGGCACGCTATAAAAGCTGTTGCCAACAGAAACTCTGAGGAATTATATTTGCCGATTTTCCTTATTACCGTAAAAACCCACAGTAATATTTTATAGAATGTCCTGGAGGGTCCCGTATGAATCACAGTACGTTTATTATTTATTTAATTAATGTTTATTATTCTGGAGGGTCCCGTAGGAATCACAGAATATACTTATTATGTTATGTTTTTAACTTTTAAGGTTCTTAAAGGAACCGGCTGCGCCAAATGTTGTGGGTTCTATAGCTTAACTCACTAGCTTAACTCACCCTTTATTCAAATTCACATTTATTTTTATAGTAAACACTACAAATAATTATTTACATATTATTATTAGTGACTTATAATAAATTATTGCTTAGTAATGTAAATATTATGATTATTGACCTAATTGTTTATTGACCTAATTTTCATTTTCTTTTTAAATATAATTCTTACTAATGATTATTGCAAAATAAGTAATATTTCGCAATAAGTCATTGCACTAAAACTATGCTAATAATTCAATAAAGTGATTCACAACAATTTTTTTACAATTAAACGGCACAAGTTCACAGATGTTAAAATATCATATTTCAGTGACGTGTATAAAATCAAAACAATTGAAAAAGTAGTGGATAATCATTATTCTTTATATTCGTTGTAAGGAGGTTACATAAATTACCTTTTTAATTTTGTTCGTTTTTTTAATTTTCTTAAAGATAAACTAGTGAAAATGTTTTAATATGTAATAATTTCTATTTGGAATTTAAAAGTTTAACAAAATATTAAACGTTGGGAGTAACCTACTGAGGATTCGGAGTAGCGTCTGATGAAATGGTCCATATAGGTATGCTCTCCCCTTCAGTACTTATTGTACTGAATAAATAACTCATGAGAATATCATGAGTAAAAGAATAAATTTTAAAACCAACACAATTTCTGGAATTAAGCACAAAGAAAGAAAATGTTTTAATATATACTTTTCTTTAAATTAAATAATCTTTTTATGGCTTAATAAGAAAAATAATTTAGCAATCTTTTATGCACAACAATAATATACAAAATGGCAAATCATTGCCAGAATCACTCTAAACTGGAGTATTGCTCTTTTATATGGAACCCTTTTTATGCTCTCTATGTGAATAGAATCGAAATGGTTCAGAAAAAAATTGCTGAATACGTGCTTCGAAATAGCATTGTAGCTACAACCACTGTTTATAAGAAGATCAATCAACTCACTAATGATAATTTTTGATTTGATCAATAATAATATTAATTGTGAATATATGTTAAGCTTAATTTTCTTTGCTATACCTAGTACATACTTACGATATTTAAATATATTTTATTTATAGAACAAATTATGTAATAAACGAGCCTATTTTACGTGCCATGACTTTGTGCAATAATATTAATTATCGCTTTAGTATTGATTTCTCTATGTCCAGAACTATCTTTAAGTTAATTTTAGATAATCAAATTATAACAAATATATTATTATGTTTAGCTAGCCTGTAAGGACTTTTTTTACCATTGGCTTAAATAAATAAATAAATAATAAAATAAAAATTTGCTAAAGTGTATATTAGTTAATAAACCTTCTTTGAATATAAAAATATAATATAGGATTATTAGCTTAAAGCCTTTATTAACTAAAGTAGATAGGAACTTGTTTTTTTCTTTCAACAGGGCTGTTAATATTGAATCAAATTATAACACGCTGCAAAAATATATCAAGTCTTCAACTGATTCAATATTTTTTTAATAAAGAACGATCAATTGGATCACTGCTTGGTTTTAGCAATAGAGTTCTAGAACCAAGTAAAGGACATAAGTAAGGTAAAACAATAGATATTTCAAAAATTAACGCTATACTAATTAAGTGTAATATTATAAGCGGATCATATACAAATAACGTTTCTGCTCGTACTCTATATCAGTTTACGCTTAACGCAAGCCCTATAAAATAACGGAAACACTAACAAATGTAATTTATTTACTTGTTAGTACTTGATTAATAAGCACCATCATTCTAACAGTCACGGATCAAGACGGTAATCTTATTAATTTTGGAGGAGAAAAAATATCTATTGGATTACATCTGAAAGCTCTAAAGGAATGATTATATATGATAGTAAAAACTATTCCTCACCAATATTAACAGCATCAACTCCACTATCGTTAAGTCATTTTAAGAAACCGAAAAGTAGCATTGGAAAATAAAACCTAAACAGATTCTTAATCATCAGTTTTTGGAACAACTTCGATATAAAATTATAAAGAACTCATAATGAGTATAATTAACATACTAAAAAAACTTATAATGAGTATAATTAACATACTGAAAAGGCAAATTCTTGTAAGGAAACTAAAGTAGAGAATAAGGTAGATGTTACAAATTCCCCACTTAATGTTAGAGTGTATATTTAGTGGTGATTATACTGCATGGCCCACATTTAGGAACATGTTCACAGCTATTTATGTAAACAACAAGAGTTTAAGCGGTATTTAAAAGTTTTGTCACCTTTTGGAGAAAACAGAAGGTGAAGCAAAAGAAATAAACAGCAATGTACCTTTCACCGAGCAAGGGTTTGAAATTGCATGGGATAATTTAAAAAATAGTTATGAAAATAAAAGGCTTTTAATTAACAACCAACTAAAAAACTCTCTAATTTGCCCCAAGTAACTCAAGAATCAGCAACTGCTTTTAAACGATTACATACTGAAATTAATAACTGTATTTCCGTTTTAAAGCTTTATAATATAGATATTATAT
The DNA here is from genome assembly GCA_947397855.1 of Thelaira solivaga. NCBI lineage: Eukaryota > Metazoa > Arthropoda > Insecta > Diptera > Tachinidae > Thelaira > Thelaira solivaga. The sequence goes on along the minus strand of OX377615.1, from coordinate 24,574,392 downwards.
CATAGCGTCCTATATTTGTCTAAAAGTGTTCTTCGCATCTACCTAAATTGATTTTATCTTTATGGGAACAAACTATTTTAGATAAAACGGAGTTGCCTCAATGGGATGCTTTAAATACGTTTCTTACGCAAAGATTTCAAGCTTAAGATAATGTTTCGGACATATTAGGGACTAGTAGGTCTCATGAAGAAAATTATAAACATAAGTTCACATATCAGAATAGAACTATACAATCAAAAGATCATCACACAAAAGTGGATAATAACAAATGTGGAGTTTGCAACAATATACACGTTTTAAGGCTGTGTCCCATTTTTTTGGACATGAATTTTAGAGATCGATGAACTACAGTGAAGAAATATAAACACTGCATTAATTGCTTAGGTTTAGAGCACATTGCCTCAGATTGCAAAAGTAAAATTTCTTGTTACAAATGCCAATTGAGACATCACACCCTATTGCACAACGATAATAGCGAAGAACCCGACAATAAAGTGCATCTATCACAAGTAGATAACGAGGCATCGACTTCACAAGCCTGTAGAATACAGTCCACAGCAAATATTTTTCTTTCAATAGAAATCACCCAAAATCATCATATTTCAGTCTCAAAAAAAACCATGCCTGCCACAGCCTGGATAATGATAACAAACAAAAGAAATTCTTATAAAGTGCGTGCCTTAATTGATCCTTGTTCAGATGATTCCTTTGTTTCAGAACGAATTCAAAAAAAGTTAAGTTTGCGGACCGAAGCTATCTCAGCTAATATCACGGGTATAGGTGGGGACCTAATAACAAGATGTAATAAAATAGCTCACTTTACTATAAAATCAATAGTTAAACCTAATTTATTCATTGAAATAGATGCATTAGTAGTAAAGAACGTAACTCAAAACATTCCCACTCATTCCTGTCGACCCATGGAGGGTCATTTATTACCAAACTTAGAGTTTGCTGACACGGTGTTATGGGTTCGCTTATAGCCCAGGAAACTATATTTGGGTGGATTGTAACAGGACCAACCCAAACTTCCGACGAAAATCTAATAGTGTCTGTATCATATTGTACTAATGTCTCAATGGACAAACAATTATCAAAATTTTGGGAAATAGAGGAAGTCTCCAAGCTACCTTTGATGTCCAACGAGGACAAGACTTGCGAGGAAATCTACTGCAAAACAACACAGCGAAATTCAGAGGGAAGGTACATAGTGAATCTTCACTACAAATCTATTAACTCAGTTTAACTAACAGTACGCCTCAGTAGGCATTTTGCTCTTAAGCAGTTTTATAGAAACGAAAAATTAATGATTCGAAAACCTGAGTATAAGTCGATATAAAGAGTGATTTTTTTGCTATTATCTTTTTGAAAACACTAGTTTTGACAGCTCACGCACGTTTTGTATCTTGTGTCACTGTCAAACATCTTCAGTTTGGTCTATAATTTAATCATGAATCGTCTTACAAACGAACAACGCTTGCAAATTATTGAATTTTATTACCAAAATGCGTGCTCTGTTAAGAAAGTTCATCGCGAGCTTCTTCCATTTTATGGTCAGTTTAATCGACCTACTGAGGCTTCTATTCGGGCTATTGTAACAAAATTTCGCACCAAATTTACATTGTTGGACATTAAACCACCAACACGCTTACGTAGAGTGCGAACTGAAGAAAATATCGCAGCCGTATCGGCCAGTGTTGGTGATGACCGTGAATTATCGATTCGGCGCCGTTCGCAGCAATTGGGCCTCTGTTACTCCACTACGTGGAAAATTTTGCGGAAGGATTTGGGTGTGAAGCCTTATAAGATACAACTGGTGCAAGAATTGAAGCCAAACGACCTACCACAACGCCAAATTTTTGCTGAATGGGCTCTTGAAAAGTTAGATGAAGATCCACTTTTTTATCGAAGAATTGTGTTCAGCGACGAGGCTCATTTCTGGTTGAATGGATACGTGAACAAGCAAAACTGCCGTATTTGGAGTGAAGAGCAGCCAGAAGCATTGCAAGAGCTACCAATGCATCCACAAAAAACAACCGTTTGGTGCGGATTATGGGCTGGCGGCATCATTGGGCCGTATTTCTTCAAAGATGATGCGAATCACAACGTTACTGTGAATGGTGAGCGCTACCGTGCGATGATAACAAACTTTTTTTTGCCTAAAATGGAAGAGATTGACTTGCATGACATGTGGTTTCAACAAGACGGTGCCACATGCCACACAGCACGCGAAACAATGGACCAATTGAGAGGCGAGTTCGGTGAACAGTTTATTTCACGCTTGGGACCAGTCAATTGGCCGCCCAGATCGTGCGATTTAACGCCTCTAGACTATTTTTTGTGGGGCTATGTTAAGGCTAATGTCTATAGGGACAAGCCCGCTTCGATTGACGCACTGGAAGCCAACATTGCCAACATTATTCGTGAGATACCGGCCGAAATGTTGGAAAGAGTATGCCAAAATTGGACTAAGCGGATGGACCATTTGAGGCGCAGCCGCGGCCAACATTTGCATGAAATAATCTTCAAACATTAAATTATATCGACCCAACTATCGATCCAAATAAATATTTCATGCATTTTTCTGAATTTTATGTGTTTTTTTTTTTTAAATTTCCGATAGTTCTTATAAAATCACCTTTTATATGAGCAGGTCATAAAAGAGAATATAACACTCAATCACATGGAAAGGGTGAAAACTCCACTCGGGAGTAATAGTTGCCTACAATATTATATGGCTCATCATGGCATTGTTAAGTCAGAAAGCACGACAACGAAATTAAGAGTTGTTTTGAATGCCTCGAGTGCCTTATCTAATGGGAATAGCTTAAATGACATTCTGTATACAGGCCCTATCCTTCAAAGGGATATCGTATCCCTAGTTCTTAATTGGCGTTTTTTCAAAATAGTTTTTAATGTGGACATAGAGAAAATGTACCGTCAAATTCTCGTTAATCCTACACATGCCCCATTTCAGAGAATTTTGTTTCGGGAATCCCTGGAAAAAGAAATTGAAGATTTTCAATTGAGGACAGTGACGTTTGGTGTAAATTGTGCCCCTTATTATTTAGCAAGCGATGAAGAACATCGATATCCGGTTGGGTCAAAAATTTTGAGACAGAATATGTATTTACGAGTATATGACGTTCTGGCGGGAACACATAATATTTCTAAGGGTTTAGGAGCAAGAAATCAAATAATTAATATGCTGCAATCAGCTGGGTTTCAGCTGAGAAAATGGACATCTAACGCAAAGGAACTTCTCACTGATTTACCTAGTCATATTTTGTTACATGAAGACTTTTTAAATATTGATGAGAAGAGTTTCACAAGAACTTTAGGCGTAAGGTGGAATGCAACGAGTGATTGCTTCTCTTTTACTACGGAAAAAATAGAATTAAAGTCATCATACACAAAACGAGAAGTCCTATCAGTAATTGCCAGATTGTTTGACCCAGCTGGTTGGCTGTCACCAGTGATAATAGGAGCAAAGATTCTTATGCAGGAAATGTGGTTGGATAAGATAAAGTGGGTTGAAAGTATTAAGTTCTGCAATACATAAGTGTGTACGAAAAAAAATATGCGTACGAAAAATATAATTCGTAATGATAACAATTATTTCTCTTAGTGTCTAATTAATGTTAAAATGTTTGCTCCACATGCACAAGATCCCCGTTCCCGACAACTATACAAGAAATTCCCCACTTGCAAATAGTCTTTGATAAACAAAGGTCATTCTTAATATTTTATAGGATTATGTCTTTAATATAAATAAAAATAAAAAACATCCAATCTGGTATGCACAGATTTAGGTCTTTGATAAAAATATCAAAATTTTCACACTAAAGGTTTATGCCTTTGAAAACGAGAGATTAGTAATGCCATACTATAGATTTCTATATTCAAAATGTATAATACTACCATATTATAGGGTTGTGATAAATTAATATTAGCGTAGACAACAACATTCAGATCCAGAGATGGAAAATTGAATCGGCTGCTCTTGTCATACATCCCCATGCCAAACATTCACTATTTTTACAATATGGCAGCACTGGTCAAAAATTATCACTTTTGTATTTGAAAAGTGAGTTAGAAGCCCTATAAATATACTACGCTCACTTGGTAGAATGTATAAATTTTGATTTTGAATTGATATCCGGATTTCATCATTATATGATTGCAAATATGATGTATAACTATGATATCCTTTTTTGATAATTGAATTATCAAAGTGTGGTACTCATTATGAGTTGTTTTTAATTTTATATCGCAGTTGTTCCAAAAACTGATGGTTAAGAATTTGTTTAGGTTTTATTTTCCAATGCTACTTTTCGGTTTCTTAAATTGATTTAACTATGGTGGATTTGATGTTTGTTAGATATTTTTAAGTATCTATATAGTTTTTAACCCTAGAATATCATCCTTCATCAAAATTACGACGCCCGATCTTTTTTTTGAATTAAATCCTGTTTTTTCTGTTTGTTTTGATCTCATTTTTCGTATAGCGTTAGTCGCTTGCAAACTGTTGGTGGACAAAGACGTGAAGCGAACTGCGCGCGTTATAAGTGTTTTATTTTTGCTTTTAATTTTTTGCCGTAGTCAAAATGACGAAGGATGATGTGTCGTATTCTATAAATTTTATGTTATATAACCCTTAGTTTAAAAAACAATGCCAATTGAAAGAAAGCTATGTAATGTTAAATTTACGTTTAAGAATTGAAAAAAATATATGAATTTCTTTATTTATTGATTAAAAAATAACTAAATATGAATAATAAGTCTATTTTGGTTTATATTTTCGCTAACGACGTATTTTATAGTTTCTTGACAGTCGCAGTCAAAATGACGGGATGACATTAGTGTACAAAAAATAATTATGAAATTCTGGGGTTAAAATAAAAGCACGTTCGTATCTGTTCGAAATATTTTATTCAAGTGAAAAATTTTGATTGGAAAATACTAATCATAGAATGTTATAAAAATTAATAATGTATCTGGGTTATTATAGTACAAATATAAAGCAAAGTACAGAAAATAACCAACATTCACCGGATCAACCCAAGTGCATTTACTAGTCAAAAAAAAATATAAATTACATAAATTTATTACGAAAAGAATATTATTTTACATTCGTAAAAGTTCACATGCTTTTCATGTTTTTGTTTAGCTAATACTTTAGCAAAAATATCAGCGACATTTTGCTCAGATGGCATAAAATTTATATCAATAGATCCATCATTGTATCTATCTCTGATATAGTGAAACCTTGTCAATATCTTTGCTGCGCTTATGAATAGCTGGGTTTTGAACCATAAAATTTGCAGCCTGATTGTCACAATAAATCTGTGTAGGTTGCTTGATAACTGTTTCAAAACCAATTTTGTTTAAAAGGCTTCTCGTAAACACAACCACTTTGCTACCTTGACACAAAGCTACATATTCTGCCTCTATTGAACTGAGAGCTGCAGGGTCCGCCAAATAACTTTTTTTTTTTGAAAATGCTATAAAAACATCGAGTGTAGCTTCGGCTGTGTGGCACGTAGCGCCGTCCTGTTGTAACCAAATGTTTCCAATATCCTCCTCTTAAATTTTTGTGAACAAAAATTCGTTCAACATGGCCCGATAACGATCGCCATTGACTAACGGCCACTCCTTGCTCATTTTCGAAGAAAAATGGCCCAATTATGCCTCTGGACCAAAATCCGCACTAAACAGTGACTCGTTTTGGGTGCATCGGCTTTTCAATGTATGCGTGAGTTAATTCCTTCTTAATGGAATTGAGTAAAAAAATATATTTTGTAGTTTTCAACACACTAAGACTGTGTGTAACTTTATTGAATATATTCTTAAGACTGTTTACAATTTTCACTTAACATCTATTTATACTAATCGTTTTCTTTGTTAGAAATAATGTATTATTGTTTACTTAGGCTCTAGCATAAGATAATTTAGTCTCTTTGTTCTTTGTTAATATTTTGTATTATGATGTCCTTTGTGATAAGAAGTTCTTTGTCTTAAACCTAATTAGTACTTATGCGGAATTCCAGATATGTTTGTTTACACAATTATTCATATTTATTATTTTATGGTTTTGTACATTTGTCTGTCTATATATTTTATGGTCTGTCTACGTTTGTTATTTTATGTGTTGAATTCTTGTTATCATCATACTTTGTATTTGTTATCAGTAAAAGGGTATATTGTGCGTTAACTCGTGCGGGTTTTCTGTGCACCAAATTCGACAATTTTGCTTGTTTACACACCCGCCAAGATCAAAATGAGCTTCATCTGAAAAGATGATTTTTTTGGCAAAATCCGCATCTTCTGTAAGTCGATCGCAGGCCCACTTAGCGAAGCAAAAACACAACCATATTCTTTCAGCGGAAGGATAAAACTAATTATCTGTCAAATCACACATGAGCTAAGTGTTCACGAAATAAGCACTAGTTGAAAAAAAACGTTCGATGGCGGACCCTATACAATAGTCTGTTTTTTCGACTCACATGCAAGTGCACCGCCAGAGAGAAATATTACAAAACCAGAGTATGATTTGCGATCAATGAATCACATCCCCAATCAGCATCCGTAAAACATGAAAGAGGGAGATTATTTGCTATAAAGGATATCTTACTGTCTGGATATTTAACAAGATATCTCAACAAATGCTTTGCCACTTGCATATGTTCTTCATGTGGATGAGAATTAAATTGACAAAGTTCTGAGACTACATGCGTAATATGAGGCCTTGATACAACCGCCAAATACATGAGACTACCAATTAAGTTCTGATACTCATGTACTTTCAATTCACAATTATTTAAATTACATTGCTTCAATATAGTTCCACTTGGCCAGGGTGTTGCTCTTGGTTTAGCGTTAATCATTTTCCAAGTTTTAAGCAGTTCCATAGTATATCGCTTTTGATGAATTCTAATGGTACCCCTATTACCTTCACGTTCAATTTCCAAACCCAAATAAAAGGAAATTGGCCCGCGGTCTCTGCTTCAACGTGGTTGTTAAGCTGAGTGATGATTTGAGTCATATTTGTTTCCGTAGAAGAAGCTATCATCATATCATCTACATACAATGCGATGATACTTATGCAATCGACAATTTTTCGAATATATATACAGTTTTCTGTTTGACATCTTTGAAATAGCATTTCAGAAAGAATAAGTGTAACCTTCTTATTTTACTCTCGCCCTGCTTGGCGTAACCCATATAACACCTTGACTAATTTCCACAGCTATTGCCAATAAAACTCTTATGGTAGAGTGGCTTATAACAGGTGCAAACGTTTCGTGTTGATTTTCTGAGAACACCCTTGGGCTACAAGTCTCGCCTTATACTTCTCAATTGAGCCATCTGGTTTGCGTTTAATTGTAAACACCCATTTTGAAAGTGTCACATTCTTGGAATTAGGTCTGTCGACAAGAATCTAAGTATTATTTTTAATTATTGAATTATATTCACGTTCCATTGCTTTTTTTCCACTCTTGTGCTTCATCTGAATTCAAAGCTTCTGACACATTCTTAGGATTTTCCAACATAAAACTAAGCATTTCAGTACCTGTCGCATACTGCTTTCTCGGACGTCCTCTTTGTTCTGTTAATATAAGTTTTGGCCTTCCGGGACCCTCTTTGAATTTTCATGGCATTTGACATTCTCCTTGAGAACTTCAATGTTTGCATCTTCGTCATGACACTCATCTGCGCTTGCTGTTTGTAATATTCTATGATTCAAATTTTGGAAAATTTACACCCAACGATTATTTTTAAAAAAAATTCCACCTTTTACAGCACTTCGTTTTATTTTACTTTTTACTTGACAGCTTTTGTATATTTTTTTTTGAATTTCCCCTTAATACCAAAAATCTGTTAATTTACCCATCACTGGTAAAATACTGGTTTTCTGTATTTTTTTTTTATTCATACATATTTTTTGTTCTGTACTTCTAAATGATGATCTTATCGATTATTACTGATAGTAAGACAATTATAGACTTACTTAAAAATAAAAAAAACTTTTACTTACGAAGTAAGGTTACTTAAGCAATTCAGCCTAACTACAAATTCTTTTTCTGTTAAGCTGTGGTAGCGAGTAAAGCAATAAGTTGTGAATAATTAAAAAGAACATTTTTTATCATAAGTACAGTTGATACGGATTTGAATGTAAGTATAGTGGAATTTTTTTTTATTAAAGTGATCAAGGGTTAGTAAAGAATATACAATTTAATAGATTCTTCAACACATTTATTTGTACTCCAAAAGCTTGGTCCTGTTAAAACAATTTAATATTCATGAAGCGAGAAAATAAGATCGAGGCAAGGTGTTAAATTTTTTTTCAAGTTTTTCGAGTCACCTTGTGCAAAGGGTGCACGTGTCTCATCTCGAGGGACTTTTCCTTTATATTACAAACTGTATATCAGTGCCAGGAATATAACATATGAAAAGTAACACCTAAATTGGAAATTATTAATAAAACAGACTACCGGCTACAAACAGAAGAGGGCTTAAACAAGGGAAAAATTCAGGAGAAAAATAAAAACATAAAAAAAAACTAAAGAAAATACAAATTCATACTAAGACTTACTAACTCAAACATTTTTGAATTTAACATCATTTAACCAAAATATATATTGATAGAACGGAAAAAAAAGAAGACAAATAAATACTAACGTTAATAACTAAATAATTAATTTTAAAATTCGCTATCTAAAACCTACCTAAGTATTGATAATTATCACAGACATTTTCTTTACATAATGATTTTCTTAATATAATTTTTATTTAACATTATGTAAACATTATTCTTAACATAGAAAAATTAATGTAGAAATTTTTTTTCTCTGTAACCTAAAAATAACATACTGAAATTTGTACTCTAAATTAATGTTAACTGCCCAATCTTAATATTAAAATTACATACTAATTTACATTCACTCATAAAACCTAAATATATAAAAAAAAGAAACAATTTTACTTCCAACTACAACAACATCATCGATCATGCAGAAGGCCTTCAGCAACGTGGGATGAGTCCTTGTAAGTCTTTCTTAAGATTGTAAAAGGTATTTTTTTTTTCTTTTTTTCATATATATTTTGTTTCCCCTATAAGCAATTTTTATTATTGAGTAAGACAAAACAAAGATTTTATTTTGTAAAATATTCGCTCTCTTAAAATTCATTATTATTTAATAGTACGATGAAATCTTTGTTATGTACTTACATTTGTACATACATATATGTATATATACATGAGTATTCTCATTTTTTTTCTTTTCGATAATTTTTTTTATTCATATTAATTTCATTGATATAGATACTTTTTTTTTCTTCATACATACCAATTTTTTTTTATTAGTATTTCTTTAATTAAATTAACCCCTTAATGTAATTACGAACATTAATTTTAAAATATTGTTCTTAAATTTCTTTAAATTTTATTTAAATTTTTAATAAATATGGATTGTAATTTCATAATGAAATAGATTTGTGTTAAAATGTAAAGCTTTTGCGGTCAATGGTATGGTAATATCTTTGTTTGGGGTTTTTCATAAAATTTTTGTTTTGCCGTCAGAAAAACCAAAGGTCGGGAGGGTTCAGAGGCATAAAGCAAGACCACCTTGTAATGCAAGATTTGTATATATATTTAATTCTACATAATCAAAATATTTCTTTTAGAACTAGGAGATTGTTTTTTCTCTAAATTAAAATTGTTTTACTTTAAGCTCAGCAGCTTATATTTTTCTTTTGTTTTCAATTTAAATTTAATTGTTTTGATACCTATAAAATAATTTAATTATTTATTATTTTATTAATAAATGCTAAGTATAGGCCTAGTTAAATACTTTATATACTTAATAGAAGAAAATGTTATATGAATTAAATATTCTCGCTAAGTACTGTTAAGATAATATCGATAGAAGAACTCACCTTAATGTTAATTCTATTAATAACATTTTATTTAAAGCTACAAACACTTTAATATTATTATGTACCTGGGTATACCCCCCGTTTACATATCTATGTATGAGTTGTTATATTACGGTCATATTTTTTTTAACGCCATCTGGCGAATAAATGTGTACGTTGGTTTTGGTATATTTTTGTTTGGGTCATGTCTGGACTAGGGTGAATTTGGTAGGAACAGATCATATTGGTTGTTTAGACATAGAGCACATAAGAAGAAGAGTGACATCCTAATCTGAGTAACTAAAGGCTTAGAAGGTAATGGTTTTCCTTATCATATATATATATATATCTATATATATATTTATATGTATGTGTGTATGTGTGTGTGTATGTTTGGGATAAACTTACCTTGTTTAGTTGTTGTTCAGTGGTGCCAAGGTTGCTGAGTTCCAGCGACTTTCATAAGCGTGGATTGCTTGAACAAATGTCAAATTCATGATGGTTCATTTAGTCAACCAAAAGAAAAGAAAAAAAAACCATACATAGAAAGACAAGAGGTAGAGTACGCCATGTTCTTTTAGAAGAATTCTTTTTGTTCTGACTGCGAAGCTATTCACATCTAATAAGAAGCAGTGCACTTTTTATTGAAGGTAAGATTTTTTTTGTTCAGTACAGTTAGGACTAAGAAAATTAGGAAGGAATAAAAATATAATAATGATATTTATTTTCGGGTAGGGACTCCATAAATTTATGTAAATATTACCCCCTTGGTTTGGCATCTGGCGTGAGGAATAAAGTTCCATTGGTTTGGAATAACCCATGTTTGCTGTCTCGTGGTGGACTCATTATTGAGCCACCACTGTTTTTTTTTCGATGGAAATTTTTTTTAATGTTTTTTTTTAGCTTATTACGTTCAAGCTTTGGATATTAATCCAAGCTTTAAACAAAGAAAAAAAAAAGGAACACAAAAAAAAATTCAACGTGCATATAGAAAAAAAAAAACTAAAAGCAGCAAGAAACTAAAGAAAGAAAAAACAACCCCAAAAAAACCAACAGAAGAAAGAATATAATTAGCTTATGGTTAGATAGTCATTGGGACAGTAAAAGGGCAAACTTCAGAAAATTATTCTTAGACAATAGGCAACCACGCATTACAAGACTCAGCAAAAACCAACCAAAGGTATACCAGAATTGTGGCCAACATACATAACTCGAGAGGTGATCCCGGCAATAAATTTTATATGTCGTCATATACAAATCATCACAGTAGCTGTAATCCTGTGTCTTTATAAGTTTTTTTAAATATTCTAATGAAAACATGTGATAATGCAATCGATGTTTGTTAACACCTATTTAAAAAAAAAAAACAATATTTAAAGAAAAAGCTAGCTTATAAATTACGTGTCACGGTAATGTCATATAAATACCATTAATATTGCATTGTTAAATTTATCATTAGATTATTTTTCTATATATATAGTAAGATATTAATAACTGTTAATTCTTTTTTTTAAACAAAACAAGGCTTAATTAGATTATAATATGTGTGGAAAAACCCATCCATAACTTTTATATTCCATCTCACCACACAACATACAGCAATTGAGAGGCCTCATCAAGAGCTGCGGTAAAAATGAAGTGAAAGGCGGTGAGTTAACTACCAAAAAATAATATAAAAGACAGAATATTTAAAAACAAGAGAAAAATTTTGTTTCTAAGCCTTTAAGTAAACAGACATATGAATTACATACCCTTAAGTCCACAATAGAGTAATATTTAAAATATTATTGCTTCAAATTACTACTTTTATTAATACCATGTTGCAATGAAGATTATTTTGTTTTCTTTTCTTATTAAGTTATTAATTTTTTTTTCTGGTGGATTGTCTTACTCCCAGTTTTCTTATCACCCTATTTTCAATGAAAATGCACAAACTTAAATTCTCTTATTAATATAACAAAAAAAAAAGATTTTTTTTGTTTTTTTTATTATTTTTTTAAATAAACCAGTGTATTAATTATAATGGAAAAATAAATTTTCTTTGATTTTCTTCGGACGGAGGATGTAATCGTAAGGTGTAGTTTGTGTTAGGGACTTTAGTAAAATTTAGTTGCGCCACTAAAGCAAAGGTAGGGAGGGTACAGAGGCGCGTATCTATCCAATTCCATCTAGGATAGATAGTTAAATGGTTGACCCTAATTAGTTCCGTATCTGTTACATATCAGTTGATCTGAATCAGGGCTATTTTTACATCATACATTTATGTATTTTCCTAGATCAACTTTCGGCCCATTTCTTAATTAGGGAGTCTATAATATTATTTATGGCAATGAGTGCGATTAATGAATGAAAATTCCTCGAACAAGAACCCCCCCAACCGACTGACCGCTAGTGGTATCAATGGCTCCCATTCGTTCAAGAATTTTCAGGTAGAGCAATAGATGTTAATCGCCCGGCGAATGCTACAAAGAAAAATTTACTTCTGTAACAAACAACAGAACAAAGAAAATCCAACATTTGTTTCATCGAGCATAGCCGTACGAATTTTGTTCATTACATAAGTTGGCGCCCAACGTGGGGCAGGAAAGCTTGATATATGAATTTTTCCGAGGTTCTACCATGTGGTTCTGGAAATTTAATATTTTAAGTTTTCTCTGCCCTGCACCAACAACCATCATTAAATATTATTTATTTTCAGTAGATTTCATTAACTTTCAGGATTAGTGATTTTATGTATGATTGCAATATAGTTTATAAATAATTTTTAAACTTATTCGGATTTCGAATGTCTGAGATTGTTAAAGTCGGACATAGCGACCAATAAGATACTATTCATCCCTTTTATCTCTAAATGAATTTTATGCATAACATAACTGATTTTTGAAGTAGTTTTAAAAGTGTTCAACTTCTTCTTTATAAGTTAACTTAGCTATCGGTATCCTGGTTTTTTTCTGGATTTACAATATATTTGCTCTATTTGCGAATTATTGTCCGTTAAAATCAGTTCATAAAAATCTGTGGGAATTTGAATATCGGTTTGTTAATTTTCAAGATGTTGTTGAATTGCTTTTCAAGCTCAATAGACCTATATTTTTGTTTCAGTCAACCATTTACAAACGTTTGTGTAAACACCATTCCTTCGATTCACATAATTAACCGTGGGAGAAAAAAAAAATATATGAATTTATTTAATATAAACTTATATTATTTTTTTTATATATTTAGTTCAATCTAAAAAGTACTAACATTTGTAGCTATCGTATCATAAACTACCATCTTTAGATAAATTTTTCTTTTCAATTTATATATGTATATATATATATATATATTATTATTATTATTATATTCTATACATATATTTTTTTTTGTAAATGAATAATGTTAAACATTTTGTAAAGTTATTCAACACATACTAGTTTACAGACAATACAATGTGTGAATAGAATATTGTCGAATTAATAATTTTAATTAATATAGTGTAATTTAACCATTCCAACTTCAGTTTATGTGATACATATTGCATATTTTTTTATATTCTATACAATTTGGTGACCTCAGTCCCTTTAATTTCATTTCCTGGAAAAAAAAATAAATTTTTTTTTAAGATGGAAAGAACACCATCGCAATCACAGCCTAATTCTTTTTCGACTTCGGCACAACGATGTGTACTGTGTAACGAAAAAATGCTTGAGGGAGATGATTTGTTAATACTTTCAGAATGCACTCATGTCTTTCATCGCAAGTGCATCGAAACTCATTTATCTATTTCTGCTGAGTGTCCTTCTTGCAACCGTCGTTGTTCTTTAGCAGAACTCAAATCCATGTATGTTCAAGATTCATTAACAGTTAATGAAAAGACTAGAACAACTAAACCAACAAATCGTGGCAAGCCGCGTGGGGCGTTGACAAAGCAGTATAACACACGGAGTAATGTTCGAAACCTGTTTGAAGAGTCACAAACCCTTTTAGATAATTCTGGTGCACAATGTTTAAGTCTCTTACTAGAAGATGCAATTAATTCTCAAAAGACTCCCAAAGCAGTTAATAAAAGTAATTCCCAACCAAAAATATTATTAGAAAATCATCCCGGTAATAGTTCTTCTCAAAATATTGATATAGCTAATATAAAGTCTATGTTAGAAACCGTAACCTCTATGTTGCAAAATTACACTATTATTGCCCAAAGCTCGCAAAATCTAAATAATCAACCAATATTTGCTATGCCACAAAATCATTCCCAAAATTGTTCGAATGCTTCTCAAGTACGACAACAAGCTCGCCCTAATGGTCGCAATTCATCCTTTGATGAAAACTTTGTTATAAGGTCAGATAAAATCACATCTATTATTCAAAACTGGAACATTAGATTTGATGGTTCGAGAGATGGAATAAGCGTGGATGAATTTCTTTATAGGGTAAGAAGCTTAACTAGAGAAAATTTCAATAATGACTTTTCGTTGGTTTGTAGAAACCTACATACTTTATTATCCGGTAGGGCGCGAGATTGGTATTGGCGCTACCACAAAGAAGTACAAACGGTGCAATGGAGAGATTTTTGTGAAGCACTTATGTATCAGTATAAAGATTTTAGATCAGCTTTTGATTTACATGAGAAAATCCGTAATAGAAAAATGAAACCTAACGAATATTTTGAAACTTTTTATGAATCTGGGTGCAGGGTGTTGGACAAATTTTCCACTCCCATACCGGAAACAGAATTAATAGAAATTTTGATTCGTAATCTACGACCGGAAATAAGACACGAATTGTTTTATGTGCCTGTTCACTCGATTGCTCATCTACGTAAACTTGTACAAATGAGAGAAAACCTCATGGACAGTGAATATTTTAGAAAAAATATAACCATGAGGTAGCCCCAAAATTTTAATGCAAGACGCCAAGTGGCCACAGTAGATCTGCCATGTGAAAGTAACAACTCAGATCCAGTTGAAATAGACATGTCGGTAGATGCAATTCAACAAACAGCTAGGGAACTAAAATGTTGGAATTGTGACCAAACTGGTCACCCTTGGGAAGACTGTTTGGAGAAGCGTAACATTTTTTGTTATGGCTGTGGCATGAAAAATACCTGTAAGCCGCAATGTACTAACTGTGCTAACAAAACAGCAGCTCAGTCAAAAAACTCAAACAGTCAGAAAAAATTTCGACAGTACCCATAGTAAATACACCCTTATGTCACAATAAATCTAATTTAAGTGCTCAGACCAATATTACTATTTTGAAACGTGTACCTGACTATATTGAGAATAATGAAAATAAAAATGTTGACAAAATTATTTATCCAAAATTACCTTACCACATAAGATTAAAAAAATATATTGAAAGGAGAAAATCTATTTTTGAGGTAAATGCTTGTAAACATTCCTCTAAGCAAAAACGTTCCACTAAAAGATGTAAAGATTATTTTAAAAATAGAAAACTTTGCGCTAAATATCGCATATCAACTATTGTTAATAATATCTCTGATAAACGTTTATATGCTCCTGTCCAGTTTTTGAAGTTTAAAGAATTTGGTCTTCTGGATACAGGAGCTAACGTTTCTTGTATTAGGTATGACTTAGCAAGCGTTGATTTTAAACAATTTAAAGAATTTTATCCTATGAAAGGTTTTGTTAAAACTGCTGATGGTAGTATGCTAAAGGTTTTAGGTTTTCTAGTTGTTGATATTGGTTTTAAAGGTATGGTGAGAAAATTAAAAATTTTAATTGTGCCAACCATTACACAGAGGCTGATATTAGGTTTAGATTTTTGGAAAAGTTTTAATTTAGCTCCAGAAATTTTCGAAAATGTGGTGTGCACATCTATTCATCCAAGCCCTCCGAAGATAATATCTGACTTCGTTACAAGTTGCTCAGCACAAAGTAGGATAATGGAGGATTCGACTTCTTTAAAAGAATGTACTTTAAATTTCATTGAAAAACAGCAACTAGCCTCTATAATAGAACTTTTCCCAAATGTCGAAAAACAAGGTCTTGGCCGAACCAGTTTAATTACACATCCGATCGATGTAGGTGACGCAAAACTTATAAAACAGCGATTTTACCCGGTGTCGCCTGCAGTAGAAAATCTTATGTTTAAGGAAATAGACCGTATGCTAGAGTTGGGAGTATTTGAACCTCCTTGTTCTCCCTGGAGTTCTCCCATGAGACTTGTAATTAAACCGAATAAGGTAAGGCTATGTCTAGATGCGCGAAAGTTAAATGAAGTTACAAAAAAGGATGCTTACCCTCTACCTAATATTGAGGGAATTTTCTCAAGACTACCTAAGGTTAACTTAATATCAAAATTGGACTTAAAAGATGCGTATTGGCAAATTGCGTTGTCAGAAGAAGCAAAGCCTCTTACAGCATTTACAGTGCCTGGAAGACCTCTGTACCAATTTGTGGTAATGCCTTTTGGGCTATGTAATGCCCCATCCACTATGTGTCGTTTAATGGACAGTCTAATTCCTCCTGACTTACGTACGTGCGTATTTGGCTATTTGGATGATCTAGTAATTGTGTCAGAAGATTTTAATTCTCATTTAACTATACTCGTTCGCATAGCAGAACAGTTTAAAAAAGCTAATCTTACATTAAATATTTCGAAGTCAAAGTTTTGCGTTACCGAAGTTAATTACCTTGGCTACATCATAGGCAAGGGTGCGATTGGGACTGACCCTGAAAAAATTCAGTCGATTCTAAATTGGCCAGCTCCCAAAAACATAAAACAGGTCCGCGAATTCCTTGGTATAGCCGGCTGGTACCGGAGATTTATATACAATTTTTCATCAATTGTTTTTCCTATTACGGAATTACTAACGACTAAAAAGAAGTTTTGCTGGACATCCGAAGCACAGAATTCTTTTGAATTAATAAAAACTCTGCTTACATCTGCTCCTGTACTAGCAAATCCTGATTTTAGAAAAAAAATTTATTTGCTATGCGACACCAGCGATTTTGGCATCGGTGCGGTGCTGGTGCAACTCGACGAGGACGGCCATGAAAAACCCATAGCTTTCATGTCGAAAAAGTTGAATTCTGCTCAGCGAAATTATAGTGTCACTGAACGCGAATACTTGGCAGCGCTAGAGGCTATAAAAAAATTCAGATGTTACCTAGAACTTCAGGAATTTGAGGTCATAACAGATCATTCTTCATTGTTATGGCTTATGAAACAGCAGGAAGTGACAGGCAGGTTAGCTAGATGGGTGTGGAAGCTTCAGGGTTATAAATTTACTATTAGTCATAGAAAGGGTAAGGATAATGTAGTGCCAGACGCTCTGTCAAGAGTTCCATTTGAAGAAATTGCCACGGTGGGCATGGTTGAGCCAGGAATTGATTTAGAATCGTCTCATTTTTATGATGAAGACTACATGGAATTGAAAAACAGAGTAAGAGAAAATGTTTCGAAATATCCTGATACAGGGTGGGCCAAAAGAAACCAAGGGGTGTAAAAGTTTAATAACTTTTTTGTTTATTAATTTTTTTTTATTTTTTCTTTCAGATTATATAGACAACACTTGGAGAATTTATAATGGAGAGGTTCACAACTGAACAGAGAACCAGAACAATAGAATTATATTATTTAAACCAGAGATCAATTATTTTAACGCAAAGAGCATATCGTCGACATTTTAATGGCTTTGTTAACAAGCAGAACTGTAGGTTCTGGGGTTCTCAAAATCCAAGAGCCATTCATCAACGCCAATTGCACCCCATCAGGTGTACAGTATGGTGTGGGATCACATCTGAAAATGTCATTGGGCCCTACTTCTTCGAGAATGAAGATGGAAGTGCTGTAACCGTAAATGGAGAGCGGTATCGTTTTATGATAGAAAATTTTTTACGTCCTGCTCTTGAAAACAGACCTGGTATGTGGTTTCAGCAGGACGGAGCCACTGCCCATACTGCCCGAGACACAATAGCACTTTTAAGTCAAATTTTTGGAGAGCGAATAATTTCTCGAAATTCGGAAATTATTTAGCCAGCGCGATCGCCAGATTTGACAGCACCCGACTATTTTCTTTGGGGTTTTTCGAAGGAGCGAGTGTATGTGAACAAGCCAGAGACAATCCTTGAACTCAAGGCAAACATTGTTGCAGAAATTCGAACACTACAGCCACAAGTTTTGAAAGATGTTATGGAAAATGCTCTAAAAAGAGCCCATCAGTGCCAAGCTGAAAACGGTGGTCATTTAAGAGACATCATTTTTCATACTTAGTGTAAAAAAATTTCCATTTTGTATATTATATAATCTGAAAGAAAAAATAAAAAAAAGTTAATAAACAAAAAAGTTATTAAACTTTTACACCCCTTGGTTTCTTTTGGCCCACCCTGTATTAAGGTCATTGATAATTACGTCTATATAAGAATTTCTCCTTATACTGGAGATGAAGAACAAGAAGATAAAGCCTGGAAGCTTTGGATACCCAAAGCTTTAAGAAAACCGATAATATCTCGTTTTCATGATTCCCCAATCGTAGCACATGGTGGCATAGTGAAAACATTAGAATTAGTTCGTCGCAAATTTTATTGGCCCGGAGTTGTACAAGATGTTAGAAAGTATGTTGGTTCGTGTGAAACTTGTAAAGAAAGTAAGACCCCAAACTATTTTAAAACCTAATATGGGTAATCAAGAATTAACACTTAGACCTTTCCAACGACTGTATGTCGACATTCTTGGTCCTTACCCACGGAGCAAGCAAGGCCATATTGGTATTTTTATCGTTCTGGACCACATGACTAAGTTTCATTGGTTATGTCTGTTAAAAAAGTTTACCTCTTCTGTAATACGAAAGTTTCTGTTAGAGCAAATTTTTCATGTTTACGGGGTCCCCGAAACAGTTGTCAGTGACAATGGGTCACAGTTTAGAGCCAAAGAATTTAATGATTTTCTGACAGAATTAGGAATCATACACACATATACTGCCATATACTCGCCACAGTCAAACGCCTCTGAGAGAGTGAACCGATCAATTATTGCAGGAATTAGATCATATTTAAAGAAAGATCAAACCTTATGGGTTTTTGGTCAAGAAATGATAACTCATGGTACTTCGTACGCTCTTTTAAGAAAGTTAGGTATTCTTGATGAACCATCAATAAAATTAGCTACAGATGATCAACTTCAATTGATACGGAGACAAATTAGAAAATATATTGATCAAGCTTATGAGAGGACAAATTTCTTATGACATAGGCCAATATGTCTATCGTCGGAATTTTACTCAGTCAAACATGGAGAAAAAACTTAATTCCAAATTAGCACCAATATTTTTGAAATCTAAAATAAAGGAAAAGGTTGGTAATCATTATTATATTTTAGAGGATGAGCAGTTAAAAATTTTAGACACTTATCACGCCAAAGATCTTTGCCCTTAATCTTGCTTCTTCCCAATACTATTTTTTAAACTATAGAAAACAATATTATTGTGCGGTTTGTAATGCAAGATTTGTATATATATTTAATTCTACATAATCAAAATATTTCTTTTAGAACTAGGAGACTGTTTTTTCTCTAAATTAAAATTGTTTTACTTTAAGCTCAGCAGCTTATATTTTTCTTTTGTTTTCAATTTAAATTTAATTGTTTTGATACCTATAAAATAATTTAATTATTTATTATTTTATTAATAAATGCTAAGTATAGGCCTAGTTAAATACTTTATATACTTAATAGAAGAAAATGTTATATGAATTAAATATTCTCGCTAAGTACTGTTAAGATAATATCGATAGAAGAACTCACCTTAATGTTAATTCTATTAATAACATTTTATTTAAAGCTACAAACACTTTAATATTATTATGTACCTGGGTATACCCCCCGTTTACATATCTATGTATGAGTTGTTATATTACGGTCATATTTTTTTTTAACGCCATCTGGCGAATAAATGTGTACGTTGGTTTTGGTATATTTTTGTTTGGGTCATGTCTGGACTAGGGTGAATTTGGTAGGAACAGATCATATTGGTTGTTTAGACATAGAGCACATAAGAAGGCTTAGAAGGTAATGGTTTTCCTAATCATATCTATATATATTTATATGTATGTGTGTATGTGTGTGTGTATGTTTGGGATAAACTTACCTTGTTTAGTGTTACGTATGTTGTTCAGTGGTGCCAAGGTTGCTGAGTTCCAGCGACTTTCATAAGCGTGGATTGCTTGAACAAATGTCAAGTTCATGATGGTTGATTTAGTCAACCAAAAGAAAAGAAAAAAAAACCATACATAGAAAGACAAGAGGTAGAGTACGCCAGGATTAGTGATTTTATGTATGATTGCAATATAGTTTATAAATAATTTTTAAACTTATTCGGATTTCGAATGTCTGAGATTGTTAAAGTCGGACATAGCGACCAATAAGATACTATTCATCCCTTTTATCTCTAAATGAATTTTATGCATAACATAACTGATTTTTGAAGTAGTTTTAAAAGTGTTCAACTTCTTCTTTATAAGTTAACTTAGCTATCGGTATCCTGGTTTTTTTTCTGGATTTACAATATATTTGCTCTATTTGCGAATTATTGTCCGTTAAAATCAGTTCATAAAAATCTGTGGGAATTTGAATATCGGTTTGTTAATTTTCAAGATGTTGTTGAATTGCTTTTCAAGCTCAATAGACCTATATTTTTGTTTCAGTCAACCATTTACAAACGTTTGTGTAAACACCATTCCTTCGATTCACATAATTAACCGTGGGAGAAAAAAAAAATATATTTATTTATTTAATATAAACTTATATTATTTTTTTTATATATTTAGTTCAATCTAAAAAGTACTAACATTTGTAGCTATCGTATCATAAACTACCATCTTTAGATAAATTTTTCTTTTCAATTTATATATATATATATATATATATATATATATATATATATATATATATATATATATATATATATATTATTATTATTATTATATTCTATACATATATTTTTTTTTGTAAATGAATAATGTTAAACATTTTGTAAAGTTATTCAACACATACTAGTTTACAGACAATACAATGTGTGAATAGAATATTGTCGGATTAATAATTTTAATTAATATAGTGTAATTTAACCATTCCAACTTCAGTTTATGTGATACATATTGCATATTTTTTTATATTCTATACAATTTGGTGACCTCAGTCCCTTTAATTTCATTTCCTGGAAAAAAAAATAAATTTTTTTTTAAGATGGAAAGAACACCATCGCAATCACAGCCTAATTCTTTTTCGACTTCGGCACAACGATGTGTACTGTGTAACGAAAAAATGCTTGAGGGAGATGATTTGTTAATACTTTCAGAATGCACTCATGTCTTTCATCGCAAGTGCATCGAAACTCATTTATCTATTTCTGCTGAGTGTCCTTCTTGCAACCGTCGTTGTTCTTTAGCAGAACTCAAATCCATGTATGTTCAAGATTCATTAACAGTTAATGAAAAGACTAGAACAACTAAACCAACAAATCGTGGCAAGCCGCGTGGGGCGTTGACAAAGCAGTATAACACACGGAGTAATGTTCGAAACCTGTTTGAAGAGTCACAAACCCTTTTAGATAATTCTGGTGCACAATGTTTAAGTCTCTTACTAGAAGATGCAAGTAATTCTCAAAAGTAATTCCCAACCAAAAATATTATTAGAAAATCATCCCGGTAATAGTTCTTCTCAAAATATTGATATAGCTAATATAAAGTCTATGTTAGAAACCGTAACCTCTATGTTGCAAAATTACACTATTATTGCCCAAAGCTCGCAAAATCTAAATAATCAACCAATATTTGCTATGCCACAAAATCATTCCCAAAATTGTTCGAATGCTTCTCAAGTACGACAACAAGCTCGCCCTAATGGTCGCAATTCATCCTTTGATGAAAACTTTGTTATAAGGTCAGATAAAATCACATCTATTATTCAAAACTGGAACATTAGATTTGATGGTTCGAGAGATGGAATAAGCGTGGATGAATTTCTTTATAGGGTAAGAAGCTTAACTAGAGAAAATTTCAATAATGACTTTTCGTTGGTTTGTAGAAACCTACATACTTTATTATCCGGTAGGGCGCGAGATTGGTATTGGCGCTACCACAAAGAAGTACAAACGGTGCAATGGAGAGATTTTTGTGAAGCACTTATGTATCAGTATAAAGATTTTAGATCAGCTTTTGATTTACATGAGAAAATCCGTAATAGAAAAATGAAACCTAACGAATATTTTGAAACTTTTTATGAATCTGGGTGCAGGGTGTTGGACAAATTTTCTACTCCCATACCGGAAACAGAATTAATAGAAATTTTGATTCGTAATCTACGACCGGAAATAAGACACGAATTGTTTTATGTGCCTGTTCACTCGATTGCTCATCTACGTAAACTTGTACAAATGAGAGAAAACCTCATGGACAGTGAATATTTTAGAAAAAATATAACCATGAGGTAGCCCCAAAATTTTAATGCAAGACGCCAAGTGGCCACAGTAGATCTGCCATGTGAAAGTAACAACTCAGATCCAGTTGAAATAGACATGTCGGTAGATGCAATTCAACAAACAGCTAGGGAACTAAAATGTTGGAATTGTGACCAAACTGGTCACCCTTGGGAAGACTGTTTGGAGAAGCGTAACATTTTTTGTTATGGCTGTGGCATGAAAAATACTTATAAGCCGCAATGTACTAACTGTGCTAACAAAACAGCAGCTCAGTCAAAAAACTCAAACAGTCAGAAAAAATTTCGACAGTACCCATAGTAAATACACCCTTATGTCACAATAAATCTAATTTAAGTGCTCAGACCAATATTACTATTTTGAAACGTGTACCTGACTATATTGAGAATAATGAAAATAAAAATGTTGACAAAATTATTTATCCAAAATTACCTTACCACATAAGATTAAAAAAATATATTGAAAGGAGAAAATCTATTTTTGAGGTAAATGCTTGTAAACATTCCTCTAAGCAAAAACGTTCCACTAAAAGATGTAAAGATTATTTTAAAAATAGAAAACTTTGCGCTAAATATCGCATATCAACTATTGTTAATAATATCTCTGATAAACGTTTATATGCTCCTGTCCAGTTTTTGAAGTTTAAAGAATTTGGTCTTCTGTATACAGGAGCTAACGTTTCTTGTATTAGGTATGACTTAGCAAGCGTTGATTTTAAACAATTTAAAGAATTTTATCCTATGAAAGGTTTTGTTAAAACTGCTGATGGTAGTATGCTAAAGGTTTTAGGTTTTCTAGTTGTTGATATTGGTTTTAAAGGTATGGTGAGAAAATTAAAAATTTTAATTGTGCCAACCATTACACAGAGGCTGATATTAGGTTTAGATTTTTGGAAAAGTTTTAATTTAGCTCCAGAAATTTTCGAAAATGTGGTGTGCACATCTATTCATCCAAGCCCTCCGAAGATAATATCTGACTTCGTTACAAGTTGCTCAGCACAAAGTAGGATAATGGAGGATTCGACTTCTTTAAAAGAATGTACTTTAAATTTCATTGAAAAACAGCAACTAGCCTCTATAATAGAACTTTTCCCAAATGTCGAAAAACAAGGTCTTGGCCGAACCAGTTTAATTACACATCCGATCGATGTAGGTGACGCAAAACTTATAAAACAGCGATTTTACCCGGTGTCGCCTGCAGTAGAAAATCTTATGTTTAAGGAAATAGACCGTATGCTAGAGTTGGGAGTATTTGAACCTCCTTGTTCTCCCTGGAGTTCTCCCATGAGACTTGTAATTAAACCGAATAAGGTAAGGCTATGTCTAGATGCGCGAAAGTTAAATGAAGTTACAAAAAAGGATGCTTACCCTCTACCTAATATTGAGGGAATTTTCTCAAGACTACCTAAGGTTAACTTAATATCAAAATTGGACTTAAAAGATGCGTATTGGCAAATTGCGTTGTCAGAAGAAGCAAAGCCTCTTACAGCATTTACAGTGCCTGGAAGACCTCTGTACCAATTTGTGGTAATGCCTTTTGGGCTATGTAATGCCCCATCCACTATGTGTCGTTTAATGGACAGTCTAATTCCTCCTGACTTACGTACGTGCGTATTTGGCTATTTGGATGATCTAGTAATTGTGTCAGAAGATTTTAATTCTCATTTAACTATACTCGTTCGCATAGCAGAACAGTTTAAAAAAGCTAATCTTACATTAAATATTTCGAAGTCAAAGTTTTGCGTTACCGAAGTTAATTACCTTGGCTACATCATAGGCAAGGGTGCGATTGGGACTGACCCTGAAAAAATTCAGTCGATTCTAAATTGGCCAGCTCCCAAAAACATAAAACAGGTCCGCGAATTCCTTGGTATAGCCGGCTGGTACCGGAGATTTATATACAATTTTTCATCAATTGTTTTTCCTATTACGGAATTACTAACGACTAAAAAGAAGTTTTGCTGGACATCCGAAGCACAGAATTCTTTTGAATTAATAAAAACTCTGCTTACATCTGCTCCTGTACTAGCAAATCCTGATTTTAGAAAAAAAATTTATTTGCTATGCGACACCAGCGATTTTGGCATCGGTGCGGTGCTGGTGCAACTCGACGAGGACGGCCATGAAAAACCCATAGCTTTCATGTCGAAAAAGTTGAATTCTGCTCAGCGAAATTATAGTGTCACTGAACGCGAATACTTGGCAGCGCTAGAGGCTATAAAAAAATTCAGATGTTACCTAGAACTTCAGGAATTTGAGGTCATAACAGATCATTCTTCATTGTTATGGCTTATGAAACAGCAGGAAGTGACAGGCAGGTTAGCTAGATGGGTGTGGAAGCTTCAGGGTTATAAGTTTACTATTAGTCATAGAAAGGGTAAGGATAATGTAGTGCCAGACGCTCTGTCAAGAGTTCCATTTGAAGAAATTGCCACGGTGGGCATGGTTGAGCCAGGAATTGATTTAGAATCGTCTCATTTTTATGATGAAGACTACATGGAATTGAAAAACAGAGTAAGAGAAAATGGTTCGAAATATCCTGATACAGGGTGGGCCAAAAGAAACCAAGGGGTGTAAAAGTTTAATAACTTTTTTGTTTATTAATTTTTTTTTTATTTTTTCTTTCAGATTATATAGACAACACTTGGAGAATTTATAATGGAGAGGTTCACAACTGAACAGAGAACCAGAACAATAGAATTATATTATTTAAACCAGAGATCAATTATTTTAACGCAAAGAGCATATCGTCGACATTTTAATGGCTTTGTTAACAAGCAGAACTGTAGGTTCTGGGGTTCTCAAAATCCAAGAGCCATTCATCAACGCCAATTGCACCCCATCAGGTGTACAGTATGGTGTGGGATCACATCTGAAAATGTCATTGGGCCCTACTTCTTCGAGAATGAAGATGGAAGTGCTGTAACCGTAAATGGAGAGCGGTATCGTTTTATGATAGAAAATTTTTTACGTCCTGCTCTTGAAAACAGACCTGGTATGTGGTTTCAGCAGGATGGAGCCACTGCCCATACTGCCCGAGACACAATGGCACTTTTAAGTCAAATTTTTTGAGAGCGAATAATTTCTCGAAATTCGGAAATTATTTGGCCAGCGCGATCGCCAGATTTGACAGCACCCGACTATTTTTGGGGTTTTTCGAAAGAGCGAGTGTATGTGAACAAGCCAGAGACAATCCTTGAACTCAAGGCAAACATTGTTGCAGAAAGTTTTGAAAGATGTTATGGAAAATGCTCTAAAAAGAGCCCATCAGTGCCAAGCTGAAAACGGTGGTCATTTAAGAGACATCATTTTTCATACTTAGTGTAAAAAAATTTCCATTTTGTATATTATATAATCTGAAAGAAAAAATAAAAAAAAGTTAATAAACAAAAAAGTTATTAAATGTTTACACCCCTTGGTTTCTTTTGGCCCACCCTGTATTAAGGTCATTGATAATTACGTCTATATAAGAACTTCTCCTTATACTGGAGATGAAGAACAAGAAGATAAAGCCTGGAAGCTTTGGATACCCAAAGCTTTAAGAAAACCGATAATATCTCGTTTTCATGATTCCCCAATCGTAGCACATGGTGGCATAGTGAAAACATTAGAATTAGTTCGTCGCAAATTTTATTGGCCCGGAGTTGTACAAGATGTTAGAAAGTATGTTGGTTCGTGTGAAACTTGTAAAGAAAGTAAGACCCCAAACACTATTTTAAAACCTAATATGGGTAATCAAGTAATAACACTTAGACCTTTTCAACGACTGTATGTCGACATTCTTGGTCCTTACCCACGGAGCAAACAAGGCCATATTGGTATTTTTATCGTTCTGGACCACATGACTAAGTTTCATTGGTTATGTCTGTTAAAAAAGTTTACCTCTTCTGTAATACGAAAGTTTCTGTTAGAGCAAATTTTTCATGTTTACGGGGTCCCCGAAACAGTTGTCAGTGACAATGGGTCACAGTTTAGAGCCAAAGAATTTAATGATTTTCTGACAGAATTAGGAATCATACACACATATACTGCCATATACTCGCCACAGTCAAACGCCTCTGAGAGAGTGAACCGATCAATTATTGCAGGAATTAGATCATATTTAAAGAAAGATCAAACCTTATGGGTTTTTGGTCAAGAAATGATAACTCATGGTACTTCGTACGCTCTTTTAAGAAAGTTAGGTATTCTTGATGAACCATCAATAAAATTAGCTACAGATGATCAACTTCAATTGATACGGAGACAAATTAGAAAATATATTGATCAAGCTTATGAGAGGACAAATTTCTTATGACATAGGCCAATATGTCTATCGTCGGAATTTTACTCAGTCAAACATGGAGAAAAAACTTAATTCCAAATTAGCACCAATATTTTTGAAATCTAAAATAAAGGAAAAGGTTGGTAATCATTATTATATTTTAGAGGATGAGCAGTTAAAAATTTTAGACACTTATCACGCCAAAGATCTTTGCCCTTAATCTTGCTTCCTCCCAATACTATTTTTTAAAATATAGAAAACAATATTATTGTGCGGTTTGTAATGCAAGATTTGTATATATATTTAATTCTACATAATCAAAATATTTCTTTTAGAACTAGGAGACTGTTTTTTCTCTAAATTAAAATTGTTTTACTTTAAGCTCAGCAGCTTATATTTTTCTTTTGTTTTCAATTTAAATTTAATTGTTTTGATACCTATAAAATAATTTAATTATTTATTATTTTATTAATAAATGCTAAGTATAGGCCTAGTTAAATACTTTATATACTTAATAGAAGAAAATGTTATATGAATTAAATATTCTCGCTAAGTACTGTTAAGATAATATCGATAGAAGAACTCACCTTAATGTTAATTCTATTAATAACATTTTATTTAAAGCTACAAAGACTTTAATATTATTATGTACCTGGGTATACCCCCCGTTTACATATCTATGTATGAGTTGTTATATTACGGTCATATTTTTTTTTAACGCCATCTGGCGAATAAATGTGTACGTTGGTTTTGGTATATTTTTGTTTGGGTCATGTCTGGACTAGGGTGAATTTGGTAGGAACAGATCATATTGGTTGTTTAGACATAGAGCACATAAGAAGGCTTAGAAGGTAATGGTTTTCCTAATCATATCTATATATATTTATATGTATGTGTGTGTGTGTATGTTTGGGATAAACTTACCTTGTTTAGTGTTACGTATGTTGTTCAGTGGTGCCAAGGTTGCTGAGTTCCAGCGACTTTCATAAGCGTGGATTGCTTGAACAAATGTCAAGTTCATGATGGTTGATTTAGTCAACCAAAAGAAAAGAAAAAAAAAACCATACATAGAAAGACAAGAGGTAGAGTACGCCATGTTCTTTTAGAAGAATTCTTTTTGTTCTGACTGCGAAGCTATTCACATCTAATAAGAAGCAGTGCACTTTTTATTGAAGGTAAGATTTTTTTGTTCAGTACAGTTAGGACTAAGAAAATTAGGAAAGAATAAAAATATAATAATGATATATTAGTAAGTTTTATTTGACCTTTTTCCTTTTAATTAAAATGGCTATTTTGTTAAGCTTGAGGTCTTATTTTTCAAAAATTTATTTATATATCGATATTTCGCTCCAATTTTTGTAGCTTCTTCAGGATATAATTTTTTTTTTATAAAAATATTAAATAATAACATAATTTTGTTAATATGCTCAAATAAATATATAAAATTATATATTTGTACATGGACACACTTATTTTTATATAAATAATATGTGCATATTAACAAAAATATTTAACAAAATTTATATTTGTTTATTAAGTGTCTATAATTTTGAGCTATATTTTCTGTATCAGACTTAAAATTTATTCTATGTGTTGTAGGTGTATTAATTATTTGTAACATTTCTAATGTGTACCTTCTTTTATACAGGGTGGGCCAAAAGAAACCAAGGGGTTTAAAAGTTTAATAACTTTTTTGTTTATTAATTTTTTTTTTTATTTTTTCTTTCAGATTATATAGACAACACTTGGAGAATTTATAATGGAGAGGTTCACAACTGAACAGAGAACCAGAACAATAGAATTTTATTATTTAAACCAGAGATCAATTATTTTAACGCAAAGAGCATATCGTCGACATTTCATTTCATTTGAATGGCTTTGTTAACAAGCAGAACTGTAGGTTCTGGGGTTCTCAAAATCCAAGAGCCATTCATCAACGCCAATTGCACCCCATCAGGTGTACAGTATGGTGTGGGATCACATCTGAAAATGTCATTGGGCTCCATAAATTTATGTAAATATTGCCCCCTTGGTTGGCATCTGGCGTGAGGAATGAAGTTCCATTGGTTGGGAATAACCCAGGTTTGCTGTCTCGTGGTGGACTCATTATTGAGCCACCACTGTTTTTTTTTCGATGGAAATTTTTTTTAATGTTTTTTTTTAGCTTATTACGTTCAAGCTTTGGATATTAATCCAAGCTTTAAACAAAGAAAAAAAAAGGAACACAAAAAAAAATTCAACGTGCATATAGAAAAAAAAAACTAAAAGCAGCAAGAAACTAAAGAAAGAAAAAACAACCCCAAAAAAACCAACAGAAGAAAGAATATAATTAGCTTATGGTTAGATAGTCATTGGGACAGTAAAAGGGCAAACTTCAGAAAATTATTCTTAGACAATAGGCAACCACGCATTACAAGACTCAGCAAAAACCAACCAAAGGTATACCAGAATTGTGGCCAACATACATAACTCGAGAGGTGATCCCGGCAATAAATTTTATATGTCGTCATATACAAAACATCACAGTAGCTGTAATCCTGTGTCTTTATAAGTTTTTTTAAATATTCTAATGAAAACATGTGATAATGCAATCGATGTTTGTTAACACCTATTTAAAAAAAAAACAATATTTAAAGAAAAAGCTAGCTTATAAATTACGTGTCACGGTAATGTCATATAAATACCATTAATATTGCATTGTTAAATTTATCATTAGATTATTTTTCTATATATATAGTAAGATATTAATAACTGTTAATTCTTTTTTTTAAACAAAACAAGGCTTAATTAGATTATAATATGTGTGGAAAAACCCATCCATAACTTTTATATTCCAGCAATTGAGAGGCTTCATCAAAAGCTGCGGTAAAAATGAAGTGAAAGGCGGTGAGTTAACTACCAAAAAATAATATAAAAGACAGAATATTTAAAAACAAGAGAAAAATTTTGTTTCTAAGCCTTTAAGTAAACAGACATATGAATTACATACCCTTAAGTCCACAATAGAGTAATATTTAAAATATTATTGCTTCAAATTACTACTTTTATTAATACCATGTCGCAATGAAGATTATTTTGTTTTCTTTTCTTATTAAGTTATTAATTTTTTTCTGGTGGATTCTCTTACTCCCAGTTTTCTTATTACCCTATTTTCAATGAAAATGCACAAACTTAAATTCTCTTATTAATATAACAAAAAAAAATTATTTCTTTTGTTTTTTTTATTATTTTTTTAAATAAACCAGTGTATTAATTATAATGGAAAAATAAATTTTCTTTGATTTTCTTCGAACTGCTGCGCAAGGAAAATTGTCCTTCCATACAAATAAACAATCAACATTCTCATGTTAGGTACCTCGGCATTCACCTCGATCGACGACTAACTTGGAAATTTCACATAGACGCTAAAATATCACAAATGAAGCTTAAAGTAGCTCTACTATATTGGCTTATCGGTAGGAACTCTGTTCTTAGCCTGGATTGTAAGCTGTTATTGTACAAAGCAGTGATAAAACCAATATGGAGTTATGGAGTCCAGTTATGGGGCACTGCCTCAGCCTCCAACATAGAGAAAATACAAAGGCGCCAAAATAAAATACTACGCATGATAACAGCTGCACCATGGTATGTCAGAAATGCCAACATCCATAAGGACTTAAACGTACCGATGGTCAAAGATGAAATCGTCAAACACGCTACCACGTACCTAACAGGTCTGAGTTCCCATCCAAATTTACTGGCTCGTAATATCTTAAATTTCAGCGGCCATACTCGTTTAAGAAGAAGAGATACAACCAACTTACTCCAACATTAACAGGGATGAGCATCATTATATAATTTTTATATATATATTTTTCTCTACAAATATAATTTTTTTTCTGGTGTTGACTAGAACTAAATTAATAACTTTTTAGATTTAACATTTGAACACTTATTGTTAGCTCTATTATATTGAAGATACAATAAAGAATTTAATATAAAAAAAAAAAAAAAATAAAAATAAAAAAAAAAAAATTTCTTCGGACGGAGGATGTAATCGTAAGGTGTAGTTTGTGTTAGAGACTTTAGTAAAATTTAGTTGCGCCACTAAAGTCAAAGGTAAGGAGAGTACAGAGGCGCGTATCTATCCAATTCCATCTAGGATAGATAGTTAACTGGTTCACCCTAATGAGTTCCGTATCTGTTACATATCAGTTGATCTGAATCAGGGCTATTTTTACATCATACATTTATGTATTTTCCTAGATCAACTTTCGGCCCATTTCTTAATTAGGGAGTCTATAATATTATTTATGGCAATGAGTGCGATTAATGAATGAAAATTCCTCGAACAAGAACCCCCCAACCGACTGACCGCTAGTGGTATCAATGGCTCCCATTCGTTCAAGAATTTTCAGGTAGAGCAATATTTGTTAATCGCCCGGCGAATGCTACAAAGAAAAATTTACTTCTGTAACAAACAACAGAACAAAGAAAATCCATCATTTGTTTCATCGAGCATAGCCGTACGAATTTTGTTCATTACAACCTTTGCTTTAAGAAAATTAGGAGGTGAACTAAATGTGACTGGTAGTTTTTCTTTTCTTTCTTCCATTATGTGATATTAAAGGGCTTTAACGCGCACGTGTTTTTTTTTTTAATTGTATGTATTGAAATTCATCCGAAGAACAAGAACCCAGCCCACCACTATCGAACTAGCTAGCTCAGCAAGCGCGTGCGGACCGTTCCAAATGGATGACTCTATAGAAAAGAATTAGTTATTACAATAATATAGTGCCCAACGTGGGGCCCGAGGCTTAGGTGTTATATTATTATTCTTTTTATTTTAGCCTGAAGGAAAAAATATAACCCATATTATTACAGCAAATATGACCTTTGTTCTTGGACCACATTTAACATCTTATTATACGACAGTCAAAGGAGAATTTAGAAAAGGAAATAAGATAAATTCGAGTTCTTATTACATGATAGTGTTTTGTCATACTTTTTTTTGGACTTGGTGTAATAATGTAATATATTTGAAACATATTAGGTATTATTGCCTTTTACAATCCAGTATGTTTTTTTCAAAATTTTATTCATTTCTTTTTGTTTCATGTTTTAAGATATTAAAATTTATCGTTGGATAAGTAATAGTTATGTTTTAGGTATTGATTTGTATCGAAGTAAATAGTTTCGGAAATACAAAATCATGACAGTGTTTCTGTCATATTTCGTCCACTAATTACTGAGTTGCAATTATTACTTACACATGGCAGTATGCTTATCGTTCATCTAGCTACATTTTTTGTTCTTTCAGTTTTACATTTATATGTGTGCACATAAATATATGTATACACAAATTTGGAAAAGATAATTTTTTTTACCATACCATAGATCAAACAAAAGATTTACATAAAAATTTTGTAATTATCAGGCCTGTCACACATTCCGATCGAAATGGTTTTAATTCCGTAGTTGCAATTCCGATTGAATTCATTTTGCATTCTATAGATTCCGATCGGAATTGCTAATTACCAAAAATGCGAACAAATCTCTATTTTACATAAGTATGGTAGCTTTACGTAAGTATATCAAAACAAAAACCATATGATTTTGATAAACTGAATGAAAAACCCAATTAAAAAAAAAATAATTAAAAAATAGGGGATTGAAATAAATAAAAAGAATAATAAAAAAATAAATTATAAAAAATATGCCCGGAGTGTCTATAGTTGCTGTGTTAGAAGCAGAGACTGCTCAACAAACTGAAAAATTACGAAGACAAAATTTAAGGGATGCTTCGAATCCATTGTCATGCCCTAGCACAGTATAAGTACACATGTATGTATGTGACATTATACACCAAAACTAAATTTGTTTTCAGTTTTATTAGCTTTTACAGACTGAACAAGGATGCGTTCACTATGGTTTTAGACAAAATAAGCCCACATCTTCCAAGCTCATCAGTTATACCCATAATAAAACTGTCTACCACTCTTCGATACCTAGGAACTGGTGCGTTTCAAGGAGTAATTGGTTAGTGAATCTTAGCGTAATTACGTTAATAGTAAGAATTTGTTTTACAGCACAATTCTAATATGTTTATATACATACATATATTTTTTGGATGCGGCATTAAACTTACTTTACATACTATTACAGGTAAGGATGTTGATATTAGTCTTGGAAAGAGCACTGTGTCCGTACTGATGTGGAGAGTTATAAATGCGATAAAAAATGTGATTTGTTCCCAATGGATAACATTAAAAATGACATCATGAAAAGCAAGATTCTAAAGTTTTTTTTTTTCAACAATGTGGAATTCCTGGCGTTTTTGGATGCATTGATGGCACGCATATCAAATTAAATAAGCCAACTACAGATGAATCTCTTTTCTTAAATAGAAAAGGCACATTTAGTGTTAATGCTATGATTGTAAGTATTTTATAATTGTTAGTGTCTTCGTACATCTACATATATATTTTAATTTCAGATTTGCGATTTTAAAATGAAAGTGCGTGTTGTTGATGCTTGTCGACCTGGATCTTGCCATGACTCATTTATATGGAGCATGAGTACTGAAAGAAGCTTCTTTATAAATGAGTACTCTAGTGGCAATACAAATTCTTTGTTATTAGGTGATTCTGGCTATGGATTGGAGCCTTTTCTTCTTACTCCTTACAAAGATGTTACCGCTGGTACAATTGAACACAGTTTTAATAAGCATCACGCATTAGGTCGCAACATTGTCGAACGTACGATTGGAGTTTTGAAAAGTCGTTTCCGATGTTTGTTAGGTACATTAGTATACACGCCACAAAAAGTTATAAAAATAATAAATATTTGCTGTGCACTGCATAACATATACAGAACATATAATATTGACTGGGAGGAAAAC
The DNA here is from genome assembly GCA_947397855.1 of Thelaira solivaga. Taxonomy (NCBI): domain Eukaryota; kingdom Metazoa; phylum Arthropoda; class Insecta; order Diptera; family Tachinidae; genus Thelaira; species Thelaira solivaga. The sequence continues at coordinate 24,540,889 of OX377615.1, read as the reverse complement.
CGCATATCTAATGATTATACCGATGAAACATTTGAAGATTACGTGGAAGAGACTCAAAGAAGCATGTTTCATGTTGGCAAACGTATAAGAGACAGTATTGCTGCCGAAATAATTTAAATAAAAAGACGCATATGCACTTATAAATGTACAACTACAATATTGGTTTAATTGTTTTTATTAAAAATAAGTTAAATTCATAAAAAAAATTTTTTTTAATTCATTTCATAACAAGGCATTTTATGTGTAAATATGCATTAGTATTAAAAAACAACGTAAAATTAGCATAAAAAGTTATGTACATATATTAAATTAATAAGTTTTTAGTTCAATTTATCGCATTCAATTTGGGTGCTAATTAAATCGGAGATGGATGCATTGTGTTTAGCTTTTCTCCCTGTAGCTTTAACATTTGTATTTCATTTAACTTTAGTTTGTAATAGTTTTCTAAAATATTGCACAACCTATCTAATTTTTGATTTTGAGTTTTAACTACCTCTTGCTGGTTTTCTAATAGCACAACCATCTTTTCTAGTTGAGTGTCGATACGTTGGTCTTTCATCGTTTGGGCAATACTGTTTAGGTGGTTGTTTTCTTCCGTTAAGAGAGAGCTTAAGTCTGGCTTTGTAGCATTAGGAGTACGAGGTCTAAGTCAGGAGATGGTGTGCGTGGTGGTAACAATGTGGCCAGGTGTCGTAGTTTCTATTGTTTTTTTTCTTTTTGTACATTTTGAAGTTGATGGGGGTGCATATATTTTATTTTGGTTATTTTCTTTGCCGGCTTCGTCAAGGTAAATACTTAAAATTTTTTCTCCAAAAGCTTTCACTCCAGCAATACCTTCAACACTTCTATACAAACCAGACACTCCTCAACATCGCTCAATATGTATTTGTTAAAATGACCACCACCAGTTTTTTCGTTTTCTTTTCTGTTATGACACATTTTCTTTTTCACATAAATTTTCCAGTCTGCTCAAGTCTTCTTCCAACCATTGCAGTCTTTGGTTGGTGGGCCAGAAAAATTTAACTTCTCAGTTAATTGTAGCCATTGTGTTTCTGCCACAACCCGGTCTCCTTTAACATAGCGGCTGGCTATATCCTCATGGCACTCCATGAATTCAGCAAAGATTATGTCTTGTGCTGAATTTCTATGCTTTCCCCTTAAATAATAAAAAAGTTTTAAAGAAATGTTGGCACTTTTTAGTTTATTTAATTTAATACTTACATTTTATATAAAATATTTTTGGTTTATAAAATTTTGATGTATTTTGTTTTGTTATGCGCTTCGTATTGCCGGCTCGTAAACTTATGAAATATTCAAAATTTTAGTATTAACAAAAAAGTGGTTTGCGAGAAAAAATTTTGTGGCAACTTTTGTTAAAAAGTGTTTTTTCATTCAAAAAAAAAAAAAAATTTCTACATTTTCCATGTAGTTATAAAAATTTTAAATTATTAATGAAATACATGGTTAATACATAGAATTTCTGAATAATAAATGAATTAAATATTATAATTTTATATATAAAGAAGTTCCAAATTATTACTTAAGCTCCAAGTTCTTAAAAAATACAATTCCACTAAGAAAAATTAAAGTGGTTTCATTCCGAAAAAATTTTTCATTTTCAATTTTCTGTAGAAACTTTTTACGGAATTGAAATCACTTTCGATTGGAATTGAAATCTGTAACAGGCCTGTATAACGATAATTATTAACAATGTCTACTAACAGTAATGAGTACGTTATTTCACAATATGAGAACCATAATTTACCCCAGTGCACTATTTGCCAGAGAAATTATGAACTAGATTAAGTGATAGTTTCTACACCGTGTAATCATGTTTTTCACAAAGCGTGTATTGTCATTGCCTTAAAAGAAACGTTAGGTTGCCCAACTTGTGGAAGAGCCTGTTGACAAAATAAGTTAAAATCACATAATATATTAGCAGAAAGTGAAAAGGAAAAGGGTGCAACTGCACTTAATCCTAATGTTAAATGTGCTATTCTAAAAATGCAGAAAACAAACAAAATAACGCCACCAAGAAGTTTACTTGATTGGACCATGACTCAAACCCCTGGACGTACAATAAACTTAAATAATAATGAAGTAACATCTTTAGATAGCTTATTAAATGTTTCGGAGCACAATTCTAATTTGAACAACTCACAGCGAAACATAGACGTTCGATATGTTAGTGATAACGAATTCCAAATATTAATAAATGAAGCAGTGAATGCGCGCTTAGCTTCCATGAATTTAAATCAAAATGATAACTCCAGAAATAGTCTTGGAAATCGTAATTTTAATCCTAACCAAAACAGGAACTTGCAAAATAGGTACAATAATAATCAGATCAGAAATAACCAATCATTGAATTTAACATCAGATAAAATTTCGTCCATAATTTCATTTTGGAATTTGAAATTTAGTGGTGAAGAAACAGAAGGTTTATCTGTAGATAATTTTATTTACCGCGTACAAGCATTAACTGCCCAAGGTTTACGGGGAGACCTGGAAATTTTGTGTTGTCACGTACATCTTTTATTTACTGGTAAAGCGATGGACTGGTTTTGGCGTTTCCATCGTACCGCTCCTTCATTAAATTAGGATACTTTATGTAGAGAATTAAGAAATCAATTTAGGAGGCAAAAAGTAGGAGAAAAGTTTGATACTTTTTATGAGCATATATTACAAATTGCAGATCGTCTTGAAATACCTATGCGTGAAAATGATTTAGTAGCAATTTTAAAACGTAATTTACGACCAGAAGTTCGTAAAGATATTTTACACTTTCAAATTAATAGCATTTCGCAATTAAGGGAATTCGTATGGAAGAGTGAAATTTTAGATGAAGGATTAAATAGATATCGTCCAAATCGTACTTTTGTGCCATGTAAAATAATATCTGAACTGGAAAGTGAAAGTTTAAATAGTATTGACATAATAATGGTAGAAGAAATAAAAGATATCACATGCTGGAATTGTTTTGAAAAGGGGCATAAATTTGAATACTGCTTGGAAGATAATTTTTTGTTACGGATGCGGAAATCCTAATGTGTTCAAGCCAAATTGTACGAAATGTAACATCGTTTCAAAAAACTACAAAAGCAATCGCCCAAACAAGCAATTTCAATCAAAAGCAACCCAATACTGATATCTTCAAGTTGCCAAACTGATTACAATATCAGCAACAGTAAATCAGAAGTTAATAATAAAGTTTTAGAACCGAACTTTATTCCATATTATTTTAAACCTTACCACCTTCGTTTGAAAGAATATAAAGAAGCTAAATTTAGAAATTTTAATAATGAAATTTGTGTAAATAATTTAGAAAAGAAAACCAAGAGATCTACATTAAGACTTAGAAAATTTTGGAAAAATGTTCTGAAAACCAGGAAAATGTATTGTGCAGCCACAATTTCTAATAAGAATACTTTTGACTTAAGACCTTGTGCCACTGTCAAGATTTTGGATCAAGATGTAGTTGGTATGATTGATACAGGTGCTACTGTATCTTGTTTTGCCTCAACATATGCTACAAAATTTTTAGAAGAAAATAAACATCCGTTTAAAAAGTTTAATATCCCTTTATTAACTGCTGATGGTAATAAGCATTTTGCTGTAGGTAGTGTTACAATTTCAGTGACCTTCAGAGGGGTAACTAAAACAATAGACTTTTTGATAATTCCGAATTTAACTCAAAATCTCTATTTAGGTGTTGATTTTGTTCGAACTTTTGATTTAGCAAAAGATTTATTTTTGGAGAATGGTTTGAGTGATAAGAAAATAAGTGTTTGTGCATTAGAAACGGAATTAAGTGATACTTTTCATATTTTGAGTGAAGAACAAAAACAAAGGCTTCAAGTGACTATTAATTCGTTTCCTTCATATTCGCGGGAAGGCTTAGGGAGAACATCTTTAGTATCACATATAATAGACACAGCGCATAGTAAGCCTATAAAACCAAGACATTTTTCTATTTCACCTGCTATAGAAAATCTGCTATTTGCAGAAATTGATCGAATGCTCGAGATGGGAGTGATAGAAGAATCCCAAAGTCCTTGGTCATCACCTGTGACGTTAGTGCGTAAGCCAGGGAAGGTACGGCTGTGCGTGGATGCTAGAAAATTTAAAAGCGTTACGGTGAAGGATGCTTATCCTCTGCCCTTAATCGACGGTCTTCTCAGTAGGCTCCCAAAGGAAAGATTTATAACAAGTCTTGACCTGAAAGATGCTTATTGGCAAATATCCTTAGACGAAGGATCGAAGGAGAAGACAGCTTTTACCGTACCGGGGCGTCCACTATATCAGTTCGTAACCATGCCTTTTGGATTATGCAATGCGCCACAGACGATGTCCAGACTTATGGATAAAATTATTCCAGCTCAATTACGAAATCAAGTTTTTATATTTTTGGATGACTGGTTGCTTTTGACAGAAACCTTTGAGGAACATATTATATTGTTACATGAAATGGCATTACATATGAGAAAAGCGAACCTGACAATTAACATCGAAAAAAGTAAATTTTTGTTGAAAGAGATCAAATATTTGGGACATATAATAGGCCACGGAACGATTAAGACAGACCCGGACAAAGTCAAAGCAATACAAGACTATCCGTTACCAACTTCTGTACGTCAATTAAGGCTATTTCTTGGAATTTGCGGTTGGTATAGACGTTTTTTTCGCCACTTACTGATATGCTACAGAAAAATAAAAAGTTTGTTTGGTCTGAAGAAGGCAAGACTTCATTTGAAAAGTTTAAGATTTTACTTTGTTCTGCACCTGTGCTACATAATCCAGATTTTTCTCATTCATTCTCAATTCAATGTGACGCAAGTCAGTACGGAATAGGGGCTGTCTTGGCTCAACACACAGACAGTGATGAAGAAGTGCCTGTAGCTTATATGAGTCACACATTAACTTCAGCGCAAAAAAAACTATACCGTTTCGAAGCAAGAGTGCTTGGCCGCAATCATGGCTATAAAAAAATTCCGCGCTTATGTTGAGGGCCACGAATTCGAAGTGATCACCGATCATGCATCACTAAAATGGCTAATAACCCAAACTGATTTACATGGTAGATTAGCAAGGTGGGCCTTGAAGCTACAAGGATTTAACTTTACCATCAAACATAGAAAAGGTAGCCAAAATATTGTGCCAGATTCTTTATCGCGTATGTTTTCAGAAAATAATAATGAAATTCAATTTGATAATGATAAGCGTTTAGAGGTTAGCGAGTTAGATCATTCTTTAGAAATTGATCTAGATTCAAAAGAGTTTTTGTCTGCAGAATATCTGAACTTAATTAACAAATTTCAATCAAAAATAAAGGTTTTGCCTGACATAAAGATTTCGGATGGTTTTATTTAGAAGAGAGTTGATCGTGCCACAGGGGATGTGCTTCAAGAGCAATTGTCGTGGAAACTTTGGGTTCCTCTTTCTTTGACTCTAGATTTAATTAAAACAGCGCATGATGCGTATGGAGGTGTGGGAAAAACCCTACAGAGGTTAAAAACTTTTTTCTTTTGGCCGACAATGTCAAAACAAATTTACTACTATGTGATGTCTTGCGAGGTATGTAAGAAAACTAAAGCCTCCAACAAAACTCTACGACCACCAATGGGTCAGCTAATAACTTCAGAGCGTGTTTTTCAAAGGCTTTATGTAGACTTACAAGGTCCTTATCCAAGATCTACTAACGGAAATTCAGGTATTTTAATAGTGTTAGATCACTTTTAGAACCTATAAAAAAATTTACGGCTAACGTTATTGTTGAGTTTATATTCGGGGTACCTGAATCGATCACAACAGACAGCGGTGTTCAGTTTAAATCCAATATATTTAAACAATTATTAGATTCGTATGGCGTGTTTCACAATTCTACTGCCATTTATTCACCGCAAGCAAATGCAAGCGAACGGGTGAATCGTTCCATTCTAGCAGCTATAAGAGCTTATGTAAAACCTTCTCAAAAATACTGGGATGAAAAACTTTCATCTATAAGTTGTGCTTTAAGAAGCTCACTACACATAAGTACGGGTCATTCTCCTTATTATTTAGTGTTTGGCCAAAATATGTTACTTAATGGAAAATCTTACTCTCTTTTACGTAAATCAAACCTACTTGAAAATTTACATCCTGATTTTAAAAAACGACGAAAAACTTCAATTAATTAAACAAAAGGCTCAGGAAAATATTAAAAAGGCGTATGAACGATATTCGAAACAATACAATCTTCGTTTCCGCTCAGTCAATTTTGAAATAGGGTAGATAGCTTATCGCAAAAATTTTGCACAATCAAAAGCAATCGAGCACTTCAATAGAAAACTTGCATGCCAATTTGAAAAAGCTAAAGTTACAGCTAAACTTGGATCGTCTTATTATGAACTACAGGATATGAATGGAAAGAATCTTGGCATATTTTATACAAAAGATATCAAGACTTAGCTTCAGCTTTTGCTTCATTGTTAGAAAACCATTTCACGAAAACCTGTTTTGTAATATTCTATGATTCAAATTTTGCAAAATTTACACCCAACGATTATTTTTAAAAAAAATTCCACCTTTTACAACACTTCGTTTTATTTTACTTTTTACTTGACAGCTTTTGTATATTTTTTTTGAATTTCCCCTTAATACCAAAAATCTGTTAATTTACCCATCACTGGTAAAATACTGGTTTTCTGTATTTTTTTTTTTTATTCATACATATTTTTTGTTCTGTACTTCTAAATGATGATCTTATCGATTATTACTGATAGTAAGACAATTATAGACTTACTTAAAAATAAAAAAACTTTTACTTACGAAGTAAGGTTACTTAAGCAATTCAGCCTAACTACAAATTCTTTTTCTGTTAAGCTGTGGTAGCGAGTAAAGCAATAAGTTGTGAATAATTAAAAAGAACATTTTTTATCATAAGTACAGTTGATACGGATTTGAATGTAAGTATAGTGGAATTTTTTTTTATTAAAGTGATCAAGGGTTAGTAAAGAATATACAATTTAATAGATTCTTCAACATATTTATTTGTGCTCCAAAAGCTTGGTCCTGTTAAAACAATTTAATATTCATGAAGCGAGAAAATAAGATCGAGGCAAGGTGTTAAATTTTTTTTCAAGTTTTTCGAGTCACCTTGTGCAAAGGGTGCACGTGTCTAATCTCGAGGGACTTTTCTTTAAATTACAAACTGTATATCAGTGCCAGGAATATAACATATGAAAAGTAACACCTAAATTGGAAATTATTAATAAAACAGACTACCGGCTACAAACAGAAGAGGGCTTAAACAAGGGAAAAATTCAGGAGAAAAATAAAAACATAAAAAAAAACTAAAGAAAATACAAATTCATACTAAGACTTACTAACTCAAACATTTTTGAATTTAACATCATTTAACCAAAATATATATTGATAGAACGGAAAAAAAAGAAGACAAATAAATACTAACGTTAATAACTAAATAATTAATTTTAAAATTCGCTATCTAAAACCTACCTAAGTATTGATAATTATCACAGACATTTTCTTTACATAATGATTTTCTTAATATAATTTTTATTTAACATTATGTAAACATTATTCTTAACATAGAAAAATTAATGTAGAAATTTTTTTTCTCTGTAACCTAAAAATAACATACTGAAATTTGTACTCTAAATTAATGTTAACTGCCCAATCTTAATATTAAAATTACATACTAATTTACATTCACTCATAAAACCTAAATATATAAAAAAAAGAAACAATTTTACTTCCAACTACAACAACATCATCGATCATGCAGAAGGCCTTCAGCAACGTGGGATGAGTCCTTGTAAGTCTTTCTTAAGATTGTAAAAGGTATTTTTTTTTCTTTTTTTCATATATATTTTGTTTCCCCTATAAGCAATTTTTATTATTGAGTAAGACAAAACAAAGATTTTATTTTGTAAAATATTCGCTCTCTTAAAATTCATTATTATTTAATAGTACGATGAAATCTTTGTTATGTACTTACATTTGTACATACATATATGTATATATACATGAGTATTCTCATTTTTTTTCTTTTCGATAATTTTTTTTATTCATATTAATTTCATTGATATAGATACTTTTTTTTTCTTCATACATACCAATTTTTTTTTATTAGTATTTCTTTAATTAAATTAACCCCTTAATGTAATTACGAACATTAATTTTAAAATATTGTTCTTAAATTTCTTTAAATTTTATTTAAATTTTTAATAAATATGGATTGTAATTTCATAATGAAATAGATTTGTGTTAAAATGTAAAGCTTTTGCGGTCAATGGTATGGTAATATCTTTGTTTGGGGTTTTTCATAAAATTTTTGTTTTGCCGTCAGAAAAACCAAAGGTCGGGAGGGTTCAGAGGCATAAAGCAAGACCACCTTGTAATGCAAGATTTGTATATATATTTAATTCTACATAATCAAAATATTTCTTTTAGAACTAGGAGATTGTTTTTTCTCTAAATTAAAATTGTTTTACTTTAAGCTCAGCAGCTTATATTTTTCTTTTGTTTTCAATTTAAATTTAATTGTTTTGATACCTATAAAATAATTTAATTATTTATTATTTTATTAATAAATGCTAAGTATAGGCCTAGTTAAATACTTTATATACTTAATAGAAGAAAATGTTATATGAATTAAATATTCTCGCTAAGTACTGTTAAGATAATATCGATAGAAGAACTCACCTTAATGTTAATTCTATTAATAACATTTTATTTAAAGCTACAAACACTTTAATATTATTATGTACCTGGGTATACCCCCCGTTTACATATCTATGTATGAGTTGTTATATTACGGTCATATTTTTTTTAACGCCATCTGGCGAATAAATGTGTACGTTGGTTTTGGTATATTTTTGTTTGGGTCATGTCTGGACTAGGGTGAATTTGGTAGGAACAGATCATATTGGTTGTTTAGACATAGAGCACATAAGAAGAAGAGTGACATCCTAATCTGAGTAACTAAAGGCTTAGAAGGTAATGGTTTTCCTTATCATATATATATATATATCTATATATATATTTATATGTATGTGTGTATGTGTGTGTGTATGTTTGGGATAAACTTACCTTGTTTAGTTGTTGTTCAGTGGTGCCAAGGTTGCTGAGTTCCAGCGACTTTCATAAGCGTGGATTGCTTGAACAAATGTCAAATTCATGATGGTTCATTTAGTCAACCAAAAGAAAAGAAAAAAAAACCATACATAGAAAGACAAGAGGTAGAGTACGCCATGTTCTTTTAGAAGAATTCTTTTTGTTCTGACTGCGAAGCTATTCACATCTAATAAGAAGCAGTGCACTTTTTATTGAAGGTAAGATTTTTTTTGTTCAGTACAGTTAGGACTAAGAAAATTAGGAAGGAATAAAAATATAATAATGATATTTATTTTCGGGTAGGGACTCCATAAATTTATGTAAATATTACCCCCTTGGTTTGGCATCTGGCGTGAGGAATAAAGTTCCATTGGTTTGGAATAACCCAGGTTTGCTGTCTCGTGGTGGACTCATTATTGAGCCACCACTGTTTTTTTTTTCGATGGAAATTTTTTTTTATGTTTTTTTTTGAGCTTATTACGTTCAAGCTTTGGATATTAATCCAAGCTTTAAACAAAGAAAAAAAAAAGGAACACAATAAAAAAATTCAACGTGCATATAGAAAAAAAACTAAAAGCAGCAAGAAACTAAAGAAAGAAAAAACAACCCCAAAAAAACCAACAGAAGAAAGAATATAATTAGCTTATGGTTAGATAGTCATTGGGACAGTAAAAGGGCAAACTTCAGAAAATTATTCTTAGACAATAGGCAACCACGCATTACAAGACTCAGCAAAAACCAACCAAAGGTATACCAGAATTGTGGCCAACATACATAACTCGAGAGGTGATCCCGGCAATAAATTTTATATGTCGTCATATACAAAACATCACAGTAGCTGTAATCCTGTGTCTTTATAAGTTTTTTTAAATATTCTAATGAAAACATGTGATAATGCAATCGATGTTTGTTAACACCTATTTAAAAAAAAAAACAATATTTAAAGAAAAAGCTAGCTTATAAATTACGTGTCACGGTAATGTCATATAAATACCATTAATATTGCATTGTTAAATTTATCATTAGATTATTTTTCTATATATATAGTAAGATATTAATAACTGTTAATTCTTTTTTTTAAACAAAACAAGGCTTAATTAGATTATAATATGTGTGGAAAAACCCATCCATAACTTTTATATTCCAGCAATTGAGAGGCTTCATCAAAAGCTGCGGTAAAAATGAAGTGAAAGGCGGTGAGTTAACTACCAAAAAATAATATAAAAGACAGAATATTTAAAAACAAGAGAAAAATTTTGTTTCTAAGCCTTTAAGTAAACAGACATATGAATTACATACCCTTAAGTCCACAATAGAGTAATATTTAAAATATTATTGCTTCAAATTACTACTTTTATTAATACCATGTTGCAATGAAGATTATTTTGTTTTCTTTTCTTATTAAGTTATTAATTTTTTTCTGGTGGATTCTCTTACTCCCAGTTTTCTTATTACCCTATTTTCAATGAAAATGCACAAACTTAAATTCTCTTATTAATATAACAAAAAAAAATTATTTCTTTTGTTTTTTTTATTATTTTTTTAAATAAACCAGTGTATTAATTATAATGGAAAAATAAATTTTCTTTGATTTTCTTCGGACTGCTGCGCAAGGAAAATTGTCCTTCCATACAAATAAACAATCAGGTGGTGCCTCAACATTCTCATGTTAGGTACCTCGGCATTCACCTCGATCGACGACTAACTTGGAAATTTCACATAGACGCTAAAATATCACAAATGAAGCTTAAAGTAGCTCTACTATATTGGCTTATCGGTAGGAACTCTGTTCTTAGCCTGGATTGTAAGCTGTTATTGTACAAAGCAGTGATAAAACCAATATGGAGTTATGGAGTCCAGTTATGGGGCACTGCCTCAGCCTCCAACATAGAGAAAATACAAAGGCGCCAAAATAAAATACTACGCATGATAACAGCTGCACCATGGTATGTCAGAAATGCCAACATCCATAAGGACTTAAACGTACCGATGGTCAAAGATGAAATCGTCAAACACGCTACCACGTACCTAACAGGTCTGAGTTCCCATCCAAATTTACTGGCTCGTAATATCTTAAATTTCAGCGGCCATACTCGTTTAAGAAGAAGAGATACAACCAACTTACTCCAACATTAACAGGGATGAGCATCATTATATAATTTATATATATATATTTTTCTCTACAAATATAATTTTTTTTCTGGTGTTGACTAGAACTAAATTAATAACTTTTTAGATTTAACATTTGAACACTTATTGTTAGCTCTATTATATTGAAGATACAATAAAGAATTTAATATAAAAAAAAAAAAAAAATAAAAATAAAAAAAAAAAATTTCTTCGGACGGAGGATGTAATCGTAAGGTGTAGTTTGTGTTAGGGACTTTAGTAAAATTTAGTTGCGCCACTAAAGTCAAAGGTAAGGAGAGTACAGAGGCGCGTATCTATCCAATTCCATCTAGGATAGATAGTTAACTGGTTCACCCTAATGAGTTCCGTATCTGTTACATATCAGTTGATCTGAATCAGGGCTATTTTTACATCATACATTTATGTATTTTCCTAGATCAACTTTCGGCCCATTTCTTAATTAGGGAGTCTATAATATTATTTATGGCAATGAGTGCGATTAATGAATGAAAATTCCTCGAACAAGAACCCCCCCAACCGACTGACCGCTAGTGGTATCAATGGCTCCCATTCGTTCAAGAATTTTCAGGTAGAGCAATATTTGTTAATCGCCCGGCGAATGCTACAAAGAAAAATTTACTTCTGTAACAAACAACAGAACAAAGAAAATCCATCATTTGTTTCATCGAGCATAGCCGTACGAATTTTGTTCATTACAACCTTTGCTTTAAGAAAATTAGGAGGTGAACTAAATGTGACTGGTAGTTTTTCTTTTCTTTCTTCCATTATGTGATATTAAAGGGCTTTAACCCGCACGTGTTTTTTTTTTAATTGTATGTATTGAAATTCATCCGAAGAACAAGAACCCAGCCCACCACTATCGAACTAGCTAGCTCAGCAAGCGCGTGCGGATCGTTCCAAATGGATGACACTATAGCACAGAATTAGTTATTACATGTTTAAAACGAATCATTTGCAGAATTTGGATCAGCTACTCTAACTTCATTATCGCCTTCATTTACAGGATGAAATATATTTACATGAAATTCTTCGATGGTGTAATCTTCACTAGATATTCTTTCAAATGAGTTTTCAAAGAAAATGACATCTCTTGCCTGAACTATTTCAAGTTTTGCTGAATTATATAGACGATATCCTTTTGTCATTGATTCATACCCAGCAAATTTCATTTTCAGTCCTTTCGGCATTAATTTCCTACCTTTACCATGTTTTTGTAAGACTACAGCATCGCAGCCAAATGTTCTAAAATGCGTACCATTTTTCATATGGTGTCATCTCACCAAGAACTTTTTTTGGACTTCTATTTCTAATATATGTAGAAGTGCTGATAGCCTCTGCCCATAAGCTATGAGGCAGTCTGGATTCATATAGCATACAGCGTGCCATTTCGACTAGCGTTCTGTTTACCCTCTCAGCTATACCGTTTTGCTGTGGTGTATGACTCACTGTTGTCTGATGCAATACGCCATTTTTCTGAAAGTAATCTCTAAATTTTAAGTTTAAAAATTCTTTACCATTATCACTTCTGAGCTGCATCAATTTACGGCCACTATGTTTTTCTGCCATCGCAATAAACTGCAAGAAAACATCAAATGCATCTGACTTTTGCTTCAAAAAATACGTGAAGATATATCTTGAAAAGTCATCAGTAAAAATCATCATGTATAACGCACCACCTTGCGACTTTACTTTAAAAGGCCCACACAGGTCTGTGTATACCAACTCCAGCACTGCTTTTGTATTAATATGTGAATATGTACTAACGGTTTTGCTGTAATTTTACCAACAGCACAAGTAACACATTTAAAATTCTCAGGTATTTTCAAATTTAACCCTTTGACCATATTCTTTCTGCACAACGTATTTAAATCTCTACTGTTCAAATGACTAAATCTACTGCTCCAAACATATACTCTGTCGGAGTCACCGTTTCTAATATTGCAAAAAATATTATATTCTTTTTTTTTAATATTAGAACGATTTACAGAGAAATAAATAGTATGGCCAGCTTCTAGAAATTTGCTAACCGACAAAAAATTAGAGTGTAGTCGAGGAACATAAAACATTTATGAGTCGTATGTTCATATATTTTGATTTAATTCTCACTGTTCTTTTCCCCTTTGCGTAAACAGTCTCACCAGTCTCAAAAACGAAAACGAATCTGCTACTGCACATATGTGATGATGCACCACTACCCAGTATTTCTTGGTACCCTTCTCAATTTGAATGTTTTCTCTACTGTGCTTGCTCTAATTTTTATTTGATTTATCCTGTTTATGCCGCTCACCAGCTAAAAATAATGCGATCATCATTTAAACAGTTTTTGTCTCCTTCCCGTCGTTCCTCTTCAAGAATTTTCGAAACTAGTTTTTCTGTACTAGGCAAATCGTCTCTGCTTTCAATCGCAACAACAAAACTTTAAATTTCTTCTTGCAATGCACAAAGCAACAACACTGCAACAAAATCTGCCTTCAATACAATGCCTATTGTTTTTAGGTCAATTTGTGTAGAAAATTTATCGCCAGCCGTGACTTTAAATCGAAATTATTTTTTTAATAAGTTGACTTTTCTACATGCTGTGTTTGCTTATAAAGACCGCTTAAGGAGTCCCATGCATCCTTTGCTGTTGTGCAATCCTTGATGTGGATGAGTTCACCAGGCCTGGCACTCAAATTAATCATAGGTACAGCCTTTTGGTCCATCATTTTCCAAGCAGACTGTTTGGTTTCATCTTCTGGATATGTACTCAAAACGACATCCCACAGATCTAGATGTGTGGACCACGTGGCATAATTCTCCCCATTGAGTTTCTCGATGCTGACCACAGAATTCATCCTTACCAAATAAAAATAAAAACAAACATAGTTTTGATTCAGTTGAAAGGGTAGAAAATAGTTGGCAATTAGATGTGATGAGTATCCATTTAGAGTTAGTGTTACGAGTATATTCATCTTAACGTATGATAGGCAAATAATTAATGTTAAAAATCTACAATGTATTATATAATTATGTTGTTGTTGTTGATGACATATCATTTGAATTTATCCAAGAATTGTGTTCTGATGAAAACCCCAACCATTTAACATACAACATATTCCCTCTTCTCCTTAACACCTTTTCAAAATCTACCTTTTATTTAAACATCATGATAGCAAAGACTATTAAACTATAAAGATGATCTACGTAGAACAAAATCTAAAAACAAAAATGAATAACTTCAACAGATGAGGGGGGCAAGTAACAAGGGAATATTTGAGCATGCGCATTTCAAATAAAAGTTTCTCTCATTTAGATACTGAGATAAACAGAGAATAAACACATACTCAACAACATATAAATGCGCATGTATGTATGTATTTATAAACCAAGCATTTAAAACTTAAAATGAATTTGATTTCTTTGATATGTTTTTTGTGTGAGATTTATGAAATTTTTCAACAAAAATGTTATTGAAATCTTAGGACCAAATATAAATAGAACGAATATGACTAGTTGCGTTATTGTAGGGTAGAATATCTTGTTTATGGTTGTAAAAATGAATTTGTCCTAGATTTGTAAATATTATTTTTATAATGAGAAGTAGTCCTGTTGTATATGCTTTTTAAAAGGATCTATAAGAGTTTTAAAACTCAGAATGTTAATAACACAGTACAACAGCCAATCTGGGTGGTGAGAAATTCCAAGTCAGGGTGATGGTACTAGGTTAGTATAGTAAAACCCTCAAAGGGTTTGGCGTTCGTATGCGTCAGTTTTTTTTATGACCTTTTAAATTTTTTCCTTATCTTGATGTTTTTTCGCTTAGTTGTAACATTTTGGCAAAAACGTAGTTTAACATAACTCGAGAACCACTTGTCCGATTTTGCTAAAACAAACTCAAAAAAATTTAGAATTACAATTTCTCTAATCTGTTTCTATACCGTTTTCCTATATGTGCAACACTCGCGAAGTTAAAAATGAATGTATGAAGGGTAAAAAGTATTTTTTGCCTAAAAATTTAAATATTTTTTTTTTTAAATTCATAAAAAATCCAAAATGGAAAAAAGTGCTAAAACTAATTACTTTAGCATAAAGTCACATAACTCATGAGCAAAAAAAGGCATAGATCATGAAAATCGATGCACGCGTTTCTCATTTATTCACAATTAGGTAAATGTATGAATTTCAAAAATTTGCTCCAGATATGCACAACATTATTTGGAGAAAACATTGACACTCAGAAGCCGAACTCTCTCATATTTTTCTACTTTACTAAAAGAAAAATATTGATGTGGCAACACTGGTTCTGTAATGTTCACATAAAACATGCATTGTCATTATACTTCTTCTCTTTCTCACACTGGTTCTGTGATTTTTGTCATTCAACAAGTGCCGACGAACGCGAACAGTAAAAGTGATTTTTCTCCAGTTTTTTAAAAGTGAACAAAACTGAACAGAATATGGAACTGTGCAAGCCAGATATAAATAGCTTTTGCTACTGCTGTGGTCAATATGTCTCAACACATAAAAAAAGGGAAAATTTCAGTACTGATTTTGTTCAAACATACGAGATGTACTTCAACCAATTTGTTATAGTGAACGAAAATTGGGTACCAAATATAGTGTGTAAAAGCTGCTACAACCGTCTAATGGATTGGAAAAATAGAAGACGTGAAAGTATGCCATTCGGTATCCCAATGACTTGGACTAATCCTGGCGAAGGTCACAATCCATTGAATTGCTATGCATGTGCGAATAAAGGAGCCGCAAAAAGGATAAGAAAATCGTATAATTACGTTGGTGTTGCAAGTGCCGCAACACCATTGCCTCATTCGGACCACATTCCTGTGCCAAAAGCTTCTAGCCCAGATATTTTCTCTTCTACGACTGCTCCGACATATCATGCACGTGATGATCCCCCATATGAGCCATCAGTATCCAATGAGCCAATTTTAATAAATCAAAAAAAGTTTGATTCAATTGTTGCCAAGTTGGAATTAACACAGCATAAATCGGAAGAGCTGGCTTCCATTTTGAAATCAAACAATTGGTTGGCACCCGGTGTGAAAGTCACAGCTTATCGAAGTCGTCAGGCAACACTCCAAAGTTTATTCCTTGTGAATGATGAAAAAACTTCTGCATATTGCCCGGATGTCGGAAAATTGATGGACGCAATGGAAATAAAATATGAAGCAGATGACTGGAGATTATTTATTGACAGTTCAAAACTCAGCTTGAAGGCGGTTTTACTGCATAAGACCAATAAAAAACCTTCAGTTCCAATCGCCTATAGTACAGAAACGAAAGAAACATATGATGCACTGGAAAATATTTTAAAAATGGTTAACTACGCCAAACATATGTGGCGCATATGCTGCGATTTAAAAGTTGTAGCAATGCTTTGCGGTCTTCAAAGCGGCTATATAAAATATATGTGCTTTTTGTGCGATTGGGACACACGATTTTCCGGTGACCAATATGCATGCCACTGATGGAAACTCAGAGAGCACAGCAGGTTACAAACGGCCAATATTATTCGTGAGCCTCTAGTGCCGAAGGAGAAGATATTGCTGCCTCCACTGCATATTAAACTTGGAATTGTTAAGAATTTTATCAAAACTGTCGTCAAAAGAGATGAAGTTCTCTTGTGTTTGAAACTAATTTACCCGAGACTCAGTTAAATTAAAATTAAAAAAGTTATAATATCACATTCATTTCCCATGATTTTCCATCTTAACAAATTAATTTTTTCCAATCAGGCGTAGTAAATGGTCCAGATATACGAAAGCTGATTAAAAGTGACGCATTCAACAATATTTTGATTGACGCTGAATTGAATGCATGGCAGGCAATCAAAGAAGTAATAGAAGGCTTGTTGGGAAAGCATCGTTCTAACAACTACGATGTTTCTGTCGCAAGGATGTTAAGAGCATTCTCGGAAATTGGTGTCCACATGTCCTTGAAAATCCATTATTTACATCATCATCTGGACTACTTCAGCAAACAATTGGCTACCGAATCAGATGAACAAGGTGAACGCTATCATCAAGTTGCTATGCCATTTGAAATGAGGTAATACTGATTTTTTATTTTTTCAAACTCATTTTAATAAAACAAAAACTTACAGATATAGAGGCAAAAAGTCGCCGAGTGCAATAATTGCGGAAATTTGCTGGTGGAGTAAGCTTGTGTGGAAAGACAAGGATGATCTTGATGATAAAGAATTTTCAGGAGGTGCAGAAGGGCCAACAGTGGAGTCACACATTGACATTATGTGTGGTTCAGAAACTGATGATAGCGATGAATGCGATGCCACTAGTCCCGAACAACCACCATCGAAAAAGTCTAGGCAATATTTATTAAAATAAATAAAAATAAATAAATAAAATAAAAATAAAAAATTATAAAAATGTTTACTTAATCAAGATCAAGGATCAAGATAAGGAAAAATATTTAAAAGGTCATAAAAAAAAACTGACACATACGAACGCCAAACCCTTTGATGGTTTTACTATACTGACCTAGTACGATCGCCCTGACTTGGAATTTCTCACCCCCCAGATAATAATCCCAAAAATGTTCCATAGTGTAATTTGTTACAATTGAGTGTATTCCAAATATGCTGGGATTAAAAATTTTTTACAAATATTTGCAAAATTAAATAAAAATAAATCTTTTTGCATTCCTAAATGTTTAATATTATTACGAAAGTCACTCTATTGTATGACTGTAGTGTAAATGTAGCAATTCAGTGTTTATGTTAATTCGTAGAATTTTATAGTGTAATGCTTGTGTTGAGCTGTGTGGTATTAATATCTGTGTTAGTGTATAAGCTTTATGATAGCTTTAGTTCTAGAATTAGCTAGATTAAGCATTTACCCCGTTGTTCTATACTTGATACACCTAGAAGTATGCAGTAACTTTTAGAAGCTTGTAGACTGTTCTCGGCTAAACTAAAGATTTGTAATGACCGTTACAGTTTGCTAAAGTAAAGGATTTTTTCTTAGAAGGCGTTAATTTTAGTTTCTTGAACTGAAATTAATTATTTATTTTAAGATTAGTAAAAATATATGTATTCAAAGAAAATTATTTTTATCAATGCATGCCATTTCTTTTTTTATAATTTTTTAATTGTAAGTTTATATGACTTTTTTTTATTGAAAGGACTAGTTTTTTAAATTAAGGTCGTATTATAAAATTCTGTTTTTATATCCATATATCGCTTCAATAATAAATAAATAAATTATTATATATAATATGACCTTAAGCTTAATAAACTAGGCATTTCATTACATAATTTTTTGAAGTGCGTAAAAATAAATATGTTTGGGTTTTTGTATTCCAATTAATAAAACTTAGTTTGTATTTATTTATAAAATTATTTAATAGATTTTAAATATAATAAGATTAATTATGTTTGCGCGATTACTTGCTGTAGCGAGGTTGACGAAACGAAGAAGGAATTTATGTATCTGCTGGTGTTGTTAAAAACTGGTGACAGAGCAGGGTTACTAACGGGTGGCCCAAATGAGACCTAGTGAGCATATTGTAGTCGTTGTTGTGTGTCTTGCGGTAGAAGCTGTTGCACAATTTGAACTTTGTATGGATACATATTAAGATCCAGCTTTAAAATTTTCTGTAATTTCGTTCTGGGTGTACCCAATTGGCCGGAACGGCGACGAGTTGAGACAGATGGATCATTTGCAACACTCTGCTGCACAGCTTCCACGTTGTCTTCAGTACGAATATTTCGATGAACACCTCTTCCTTTACGGTCGGCAACTGAACCCAGTTCCTCAAAACGGCGAACTAAACTTGTAGTCATGGAAGATGTGGGCGTTGATCTTACGTTAAAAAAAACGGCGATAATTTCGCTGCGTCAGAACAATTGATCGTTGAGAAGAATAATAAAAATCGATAATTTTAATGCGTTGTTGTGGACTGTACGTATTCATTTTGAATTTCCAAGAGTTCACTTATAATCTACAAAAAGAAAAAATAAATTATGTTAAAAAATAAAAAAGTTATTTGTGTTTCACATCAGCTGGTCTTATATGGGCCACCCGTTAGGTACTGAATACCAATTGCGTATTCGATGACAAGGCAGGGGTGTTTGCTCACAGGGCGCCACATATGTTTTAACGTAACTTCTTACGTTTTTTAGTATTTCTAAATATCTTTTCAGTATTTATGACATACTTCTATATACATATGTTTAGGAAAAATATAAGTACATACATAGATACAACTGTGCATGAATACGTTGGTTTTTTTAAGAGATTTTACCAATTTACAAACGAACCATAAAATATTACGGGATGGGACACATATAATTTTAAAGATGTCGTCTAGATTTGTTATATAACGCCCAAGTACTCAGAAAAAACTTTTTTTAAAATAGTCTAAAGTAACTTCTGAGTATTTTGGCAGTAGATTACAAATCTAGACGACCTCCCCTTTTAAATGATATATGTCACATCTCGCAATCTTCTATGGTGCGTCCAGAAGTTACTTTAGATTATATTGAATTTTTTTTTAAATTTCCATATACTCCAGTACTGTTGCTCTAAGTGATTTTAGCAACATCCCAACGAACCATTAAAGATTGTGGGATAGAACACATATCATTTTAAAGGAGAGGCTGTCTAGATTTGCAATCTATTGCGCAAATACTCAGAACTTACTGTTGGAGAATTGAAGTAATCAAAACTATTGTGTCAAATTTTATTAACATAGAATTTTACTTTTGACATAATATTTTCATTCTAATTTTATACTTCAATAAAATAACTTATATTATAAACAAAACACATTCGTTTCAATAGGTTATGGGCCATGATTGGCTTATATACACTATGGCTAAGGGAAAAATAATTGAAAAATATAATTAAAATCATTAAACGGTATGGGTATGGTGCGTATAGAACCGCTAAAAGCGGACAACTATGATACGTGGAAAATGCAAATGTGTGCTATCTTAATAAAGAATAATTTGTGGTCGTACGTTGAGGATAGTTTGAAATGCCCCGAAGGTGAGGTAGAAGCAAATTTGTGGAGGAAAAAAGATCAAAAGGCAGCTTCAGATATTATGGTTGCTATGAGTTCATCAGAATTGGGTTTAGTTGCGGAATGTGTAACTTCAAGGCAAATGTGGTTAAGATTGGAAGGCACGTATCAATCAAAAGGACCTGCGCGAGTTACGTCAGAGACTCCTCCGACTCCAATTATAGTTAACTGGAAAACATAAAAGGTCAATAGCACAACAAATTTGTGCAATTGATTGACAAATGCAATCTAAGCATTTTCTGTATATTATTCAGTTTTGTTCAAAACAAAATTTATGCAACCGATTGAAAAACGCAATCTAGCATTTTATTCTTTAGTACATTTTTGTTCGTAAACACTTTTACCTTTATTCAACATTATATAGTAAACTGTAAAAATTATTATTAAGTTACTCAATAATGAAGTTCAATAAATAAAGGTTTATATAAAATTAAATAAAAAATAGTTTTTTCCCCCGTTTCGATACGATTGAAATAACTCGCGTAAGGCAACATTATTAAAAGGAGTGGCACTGTCTCGTATGCGAGAAAATGACAAGGTACGTGATCATTTAAATGAATTTTTCGATGCTGTGTCAAAATTAATAGAAATTTGTGTTTTAATTGGCGATGAGCTTTTAGCTATTTTAGTTTTGCATAGTCTTCCGGATTCTTTTGAAACTTTTCGATGTGCATTGGAAACACGAGATGAACTACCAAAACCGGAAATGCTTTGTGTAAAAATTTTAGAAAAATATGAATCAAGAAAATCAAAGGAAGATGAATATGATTGCAGCGCAATCAAAAATCTTGCTAAAGGTTAATTTGATTCTCGTTTAAAACAACGTATTTTTGTAGGATATTCGTCAGAATCTAAATGAAAAGGGTTTTAATGATACATATGAAGATTTTTATGGACTTGAGTACAATATTGATGAAATTGGAGATAAAAATTACTCTAAAGTATTGAATACCATTCAGAAATTTACAGAAAATAATGAATCTAATGATGATATTAAAAATGTAAAACGTGCCAGAGGACGGCCAAATTTACTAAGATTAGGTACACGTGGACGGCCTAGAATATTATTTCAAACCACAAAAGATGATGAAAGTGACTCACAAGAAGATGATAGTGAACCATTAGTTCAGTCTGAAGAAGATAATTTTGAAGAACGTGAATTTGCATATTTGACGACAACAGATGAACCTATAACGTACAATGATGCTATGAAATGACATGATGCAACAAAATGGAAAGCAACAATAGAAGATGAATATTTAGCGCAAAATTCGTAGTAAAACTTGGGAAATTGTTGAACAAAAGATGATGGCAGATAAAAGGTTCGTCTCGTAGCAAAAGGATATGCGCAACGTCCGGATGAAGATTTCCATGAAACGTATTCTCCAGTAGCCCGATCATCATCAATTAGACTTTTAGTATCTTTAGCAGCTGAATTACATTTAGAAATACATCAAATGGGTGTCATTACAGCATACCTGAATGGAGAGCTTGAAGAAGCGTTTATATAAAGATTCCAGATGAATTAATACCTGTATTGAACAAATTTAAATCAGGTAAGCCTATGGGTTCTAGTAATATTAAAAAACATAAAAGAAATGTGGAAGAGACCGCTAATATACGGATACACACAATATCTAGTATGAAAACATTTGTTTGTTTGGTAAAGAAAGCGTTGTATGGCCTGCGTAAATCTGGCTTAATGTGGTACAACAAGTTAACAACAAAATTAATTAAATTAGGATTAAAACCAACTAAAAAAGATCCGTGTTTATTTTCAAGGAAAGAAGATGACAATATTTTACAATATTCACAGCGTAAGTATGCAGAAGCAATTCTAGACCGGTTTGGCATGGCAGAATGTAAGCCTGCATTGACTCCAATGGAAACAAACTGCAAGTTAGTGCATTCATTGACAAAAGACGACAAAGCAATACCTAAATACCCTTATCAGCGACTTATAGGAGCACATATGTTCTTGGCGGTAACAACACACCCCGATATTCCCTATGCAGTAAATTACATGAGTCAATTTAATACAAATTATAATGAAGAACACTGGAAGTCCGCTAAACGGATTCTACGTTACATAAAAGAAACAATTGATTATGGATTATTATTTAATAAAAGTAATTTGGAATTGTACGGAGTAGCCGATGCAGATTTAGGAGCAAATGTAACAGATCGTAGATCTTATTCTGGTTACGCATACATGTTTGGTGGTGCAGCTATTAATTGGGAAGCCCGAAAGCAGCGAACAGTGTCATTATCTAGCACCGAAGCTGAATACATAGCTATTGCTGATGCAACAAAAGAAGCTCTTTATATCAGATGTATTTTTAATGATATTTTTATTGACTACGAACATGTCACTATATTTAACGATAGCCAAAGCGCACAAAAATTAATAAAAGGTTTTAGATACAATTCGCGTACCAAACACATTGACATACGCCATCATTTCGTGCGCGATTATATAAATAATAAAAATATAATTCTTCAATACTTATCAAAAGATGCCAGCCTATATGCTAACGAAGCCACTTAGCAAAATCAAACACCAAACTTGTTTAAATAATTTGGGCTTGAAATCATATCAACAGCAAGGATTATAGTATTTCTATTACGAAGGAAGGTGTTGGAGAATCGAAGTAATCAAGTTTTGATTATAGTTTATTGTGTCAAATTTTATTAATATAGAATTTTACTTTTGACATAATATTTATTTTCATTCTAATTTTATACTTCAAAATAAAATAACTTATATTAGAAACAAAACACATTCGTTTCAATACTTACTTTGGATTATTTTAAAAAAATTTTTTGCTATGAGGGAATTTTACCATTCCACATTTTGCAGTGGTACCACTGCCGACTTTGCTAATTCAAATTAATGAAACTAAAAGGAATTTAATCTGTGGGTTCTAAGGTTCCTGGAAACCATTTGCGGAATATTTCGTAGTTTTTATTTCATGATGAAAAACGGATATTGCCAAAACTCTTCAGAGTAACAACACTGGAGTATATGAAAATTTAAAAAAAAATTATAAAATAATCCAAAGTAATTTCTGAGTATTTATGTTTTAGATTACAAATGTAGACGAAGTTGCTAAATTACCTTAGAGCAACAGCACTGCGGTACTCGTATATATAAATTTAAAAAAAAAAATTATTAAAAATAATCCAAAGTAATTTCTGAATATTTGGTTAACCGGGCTTCACATTATAATAAAGAGTATTAACATTTTCATTAGATAGAGTGAGACCGAAATCAGATGCAAATCAAATAGACTGTCAAAAAATCTAAAGGAAAATATTTTCTTTTTTCATACCATCACACTTCAAATAAAATACAAAACGCGGCAAATAATTTCACAGCTGATTTCTAGTTTTTTCTTTGGTTGCTTGTACAAAAACAGCCCTGATAAAATGAGAAGTGTGATAGCTTAGAAAAAATTCTAAAAATGACAAAAACCATAATACTGCCAAAAATACTTAAGTATTTCACCACACTTGCTTAACATTTTGTTTACACACTATTGGATTTTTACTTAATGCACGAATTTTTGACATGTATTAATACTAAATATTTATAATAGTCTGAAAACCGCTTTAGTAAGTTACAAATACATACGATCTCCACTAACCTACTACTAAAACATAAGGCGTATTTGATAAATATACCATTAATACTGAAAATATATTTACTAACACTAAAAAACGTAAAGGGTACTTTAAATAATATTTAAGTCGGCATATTTAACTTCACTCATTAAATTTTTGGATAGAGTCCCAGTTTTCGGCACCATAAAAATGTACGAGAGTTTCTGAGTGAAACGATTGATGTTTAATTAATAATTCATTTTATTGTCACACAAAATTATTAGTTTAGCATATTTTAAGCAATAAAGATGCAGAATTACAAACGAGTACAAAGAAAAAATTTAATAGGTTAGGTTAAACAGGTCGCCCGAAAGAAATAAAACAAGAGCTGGGCTCACTTGGGTCCTGTGAAGTGGTCCCTTTGTGATACCTGTATAGAGGAAAACAAAGAAGAGGAGGGATAGTAAGAGAAGAGTGAAGGGAAGGAAAGAAGATAGAGAAAGAAAGAAAGAAAGTGAGTGAGTCCGTCACAAAAACCAACCACAGCTTCTAATGAAGCCATATAGCATGTCGACACTTGCATTCGACAGCGCAGTGAGACCCTGCAGACGTCGCTCACCGAAGTGGATCATGCGCCGCTCTTCCAGGGCCGGACACTGGCAGAGAAGGTGCTCCACAGTTTCCTCCTCCTCCTCGTCCTGACAACTTCTACAGTAGTCATTATAACACAATCTCATTCTCCTAGCATGGTTGCCAAAATTGCAGTGTCCCGTTACTACAGCCACCACATTTCTCAATCGGGCTCTTTGGAGCCAAAATAAATCCTTACTGCGACTGCTATCCAGCCTAGGCCAGATCATCCTCGCCATTCGTCACTCCATCTGGACTGTGCCTTTCGCAAGAATATGCTATCAATCTCTTTTTTACAGACTGATAGAGGAATGCTAGGCATCTTGCTCTGGCAGCCTCGACCCTTCCGTCCTGCAGTTCCCCATTGAAGTCCCATGTCCCCGCACCCAAATGAGGGTGATCACCGAATGCTCTGCCATTCTATTTAAGGATGTACGGCATTCTTGGACCAGTTGGGATGTCGAATAGACACCCGTTAAGGACCTGATTGCAGTCCGTCTGTCGGTATAAATGCGAATATTCCTGTAAAATACTTCATGATAGCACAGCCAGTCTGCTGCTTGCTTTATAGCCATCACTTCAGCTTGTAGAGTGCTGCATTGATTAGGGAGTCTGAAGGATATACTAGTCCCAGACTCCTCAATATAGACTCCACCTCCAACTCCAGAACTATTCTTGGAGCCATCGGTAAAGACATCCAGATCTTCTCCTATCGGAGATTCCCGTTTCGTACAAAATCGTGAATCCGAAGTTCCTCTGTAGGAATGGTCTTGGAGTGACATAGTCAATGAGGTTGGGAATATCCCCCCAAGTACCAATTATCCCCGAATGTCCCCATGATCTATGGTTCCACTCCCGCGCCGCATTCAATCGAACGGATGCAAATAGTGCCAATTTCTCAGCTTGCAGATCAACTGGCAGCCAATTTAGCATCGTAAAGAGTGTCTTATTGGGCGTTGATCTCATGGCTCCTGTAATCAAGGTGGCCAGGCATCTGAAAATGCTCTCAAATCGGGATCGTTCCGTAGTCGTGTTCAGTGCTTTCCACCACATCACGACTCCATAAAACAAGATGGGCTGAATCACCATCTTGAATAGCCAGTGAACGTTGCGAGGATTTAAGCTCCATTTCGTCCCTATGGCCTTCCTGCAGGAGTATTTCGCCGCATTTGCCATCAAGACCTTTGCTTCCACATTCTCTTTCCATGAGAGTTTCCCATCCAGAATCACTCCCAGGTATTTTGCACTGGCAGAAAGGTTCAATTCCGAGCCGTTTAGCCTTGGCAATCTGAATGCAGGAACCTTGTATTTTCCCGTGAATAATACAAGTTCTGTCTTTGTCGGATTGACGCTTAGTCCCACTGACTTACTCCAGTTAGTGATGATTCTAAGCGCCGTCTCCATTCTCAGGGTTAATGTATCCAGACAGATTCCTGATATCGCCACCGCGACATCGTCTGCATATGAAACAGTTTTGAAACCCATGGAATCCATAATCCTGAGAATTGCATTTATGGTTATGTTCCATAAAAAAAGTGATAGGACCCCTCCTTGAGGTGTGCCCCTTACAGCCGATCTGGTTATCCCAGCCGTACCCAGCGAGGATTCTATAATCCTCCCCGAAAGTAGTCTTCTTACGAATCCAATAATCACAAGATTAATGCCAACATCCATCATAGCACCCACGATGGCTGCTGGCCTGACATTGTTGAAAGCACTTTCTATATCCAGAAAGGCCGTTAAAGTGAAGTTCTTGAACTCCAATGACCTCTCTATGTAGCCCACGAGAGTGTGCAATGCCGTTTCAACCGACTTGGCCTTCGTGTAGGCATGCTGAGAGGTTGACAGCAGGCGATCGTCAATCGACATTCGGATTCTGGTGTCGATGAGTTTCTCCAGCAAGAAGGATGTCAGAGGGATTGGCCTAAAGTCCTTCGCAGTTACGTAAGACGTTTTCCCACCCTTAGGGATGAAAATCACCTTGCTCTTTCTCCAGCCCACTGGGATATATGACAATGCAAGGCATGCATTATATATTCACAGCAGCCAGGGAGAAATTACCATAAAGTTCCTCTGTAGATCGGCAGGTATAATACCGTCCGGTCCAGGGGATTTATAAGGGTGAAAACTATCAATGGCCCATTTTAAGGAATCCATCTCTATTCTCATAGAGGAGGATTCCCTATAGTACTGAGCGTCATCGTTCATTGCACCTGAAAGCGTAGAACACCCCGGAAAGTGGGTGGCCAGCAACACTTCCAACGCCTCATGACTACTAGTAGTCCACTCCCCATTAGTTCTCCGAATATACCCAGGTACCGTTGGAGATTTGGAGAGAATCTCGCGTAGTCGACAAATCTCTGAAGAGCTCTTAATGTTCTCACAAAAGTCTCTCCAGGACTTACGCTTTGCATTTCTCACCTCATTTTTGAAACTGCTTACAGAAGCTTTATAGAGTGACCAGTTGCCTGTTCTCTTAGCTTCGTTGAACAGTTTCCTGCATCTCTTCCTAGATGCAGCTATGGTGGGGGACCAGCACGGTGGTCTGTCCCTCTCCCTGTGTACGGAAGGTCTGCAAGACCTTGTAGTGGCCTCCTTGAAAGCCTCCGACAGCTGTTCTATAGCTCTATCTATGTCCTCAACGCCGCTCAAGGGTTGAGGCTCGGTGAGAAACTGGTTAAGAATGTTTCTCTGAGATTCCCAGTCAGTTTTCCTTCTATTAATGAAAGAAGTTACCGGTGATCTCATAGTACGTATACCGAATTCGATATAGCGATGATCGGAGAATGAACAGTCGCCCGACACCTTCCAGTTCTCCACAAAATGTGCATAATCTGCGCTCACCAATGTAATATCTAGCACCTCCTGTCTGTTAGTGACCACGAAGGTGGGCTCCGAACCTCTATTTGCTACCACTAAATTCTGGTCTAAAATAAAGTCAAAAATGCACTCACCTCTAGTGTTGACGTCTCCACTGCCCCACACTGTGTGATGCGCATTGGCATCGGCACCAATTACCAATGGGATGCCTTTGCTCCTCGCCAGCTGTACCATGCCTCTCGTCAAGTTGTTTGGCGGAAAGTCAGCATGGTCATGCGCCATATAGCACGACTGGATCCAGATGGTTGTTCCATCCTTTTCCCATGTCGCGCTCACTGTGTCTTCATCACTGTAATTAGAGAGAATGAAGATATTAAGATGCTTTTTAGCCAAGATGCAGGGTCGAATTCTACCTGTACAATTTGCATATAACAATTTATAGCCCTTTGCGCTAAATCCAAGAACCTTTCCATCATGATACCAGGGTTCCTGTATCAGCGCCACATCCTCGTCCCGCTCTGCAAGATGCAGGAGCAGTGCAGGACCATGACCACTTTCCTCTTCTTGCCTTCGGGAGCGCCAATCTTGACTACCTTCCAATCATGGGTAGGCAGAGTATCGTTGCCACTCCTGATGTAAGACAGAATGATGGTGGGGTCGTGTGGCTCAGACGGAATGGTCATGATTGATCTCGGCCTGCGAGGTATATCGCAGACCGGTATCACGTCTAACCGCGCACCCGACCACACTTCCCCTATTGCCGTAACAGCCAACTTAAGTAAGTTGGCTGATCGCTCATTGGAGCAGGCTGGGAGCTTTATATGCCCCTGAAACCAGCCTGCATCCGAATTCTGCGGAGGGGAACCCGGATTCTCCTCAAGAATCCTGAAGTACACCCCTAGCAGCTTCTCCTGTATTATCTCCCATTTTGCGTGGGAGATTGCTCCGTCGCTGTCACTGTAGTCGACAATAGCCCTTAGGAGTGAGTTCTTCTCAACTTCACAGAACGGCCTATTGACAGCTACAGGTTGCGCTCTCTTTGGCTTTTTAGACGCTAGCTGAGTAGCCGCCTCCTCCTCCGATCTCTCTCGCTTTGTCGCTACAGGAGCTGAGAGGAGGGAAGCGTCCAGTTCAGCTAGACGCTTTTTTGCCCATATCAAGGAGGCCTTTTGCTCGCTAGTTAGCGATTCGATAGGTTTGCTGCCATGCTTATTTGTAATACGCATAGCAGCTCTCCTTTCTGCAAAAGCCCTCCTTTGCGGTTGTGCCTCTAAGGCATTGGTGGATGTACACGACCCTGATGTTGTGAGTCGGTCCTCACCAACTACTCCAGGAGCAGTTTTCTTACTGGCCGCCTTGGAAGTTCCCGCCGTTGGCTTTGATACTTCCACTGCGTCAGATCCACCTTTATTGACGGAGGTTGCCACGCCAATATTGGTTGTATGCAACCCGCTTGTTACAGCGGGTGCTCTGCAATCGGCCAACTTGGTTTTCCCTTGTTGGCTTTTTGCGTTGTTTTGTTTTTTATTTTGTTAATAGTTTCCATTCAGATCCCACGATTATGCCCGTAATGATAAAGACCATCCATGCAGTGACGGCATACATGGACTAGGCAACTAAGGTTACAACCGGCCCGTGCCCTAGCACCGGAGGGGAGCTGTTAGCGACTAGTTCTCTTTAACCACCTCAACATTACAAGTGGGGGATAAGGATGTGGGAGATGGGAAAGGAAGGAAGGTATGGGATAGTAGGATTGGAGTTGTATATTTTTGTCCGCAAGTGTCTGCGTCAGATGGTCGGTCAGGGGCCACTGATGACGCATCGCGTAAGATTATGTCATGCGTGACTCCTATCCTTCCCATGAAGCAGACACCACCCCTATCCGCCACCTGGGGAGGCGGCCGATGGGAGATATACAACTCCACACGGGTAAAAATTTAATAAAAAAGGAGATATATAAAAAAAGGTAATTCAGGGTTCGGAATGATGGAAATAAAATGTATATGAAAAATTGCTAACACGTGTCAAATCATTCGCTTTATTTATTCTTGCACCTGTTAAAAAACAAACATTTTGTGTATCAATTCAATGAAGAGAATTAAATCGAGTACAAATAGTTCAATTCAATCATGACTTGCTTGACATGCGATTTATATACTAAATTTTTTTATATACTAAATTTTTTTTTTTATTTATTTTGGTGTTTGTATCTTAAAAGTAATAAAATAAATATTTATTTTGTATTTATTTCTTTCATAAAATTATAAATCAAAATCAACTAATCAGTACCACGACATTTATTAACTACGAGTACTAGCCCGTAAGAAGCTTGCCGCGTCACTAGTAGGGGTATAAATGAGTAAATCAATTATGCATGATAAAATATTTTTGTTTTATTTTATCTAAAAAATTTTTAAATTTTTTTCATATTTGTAAAAGGTGATTTTATAAGAACTATCGGAAATTAAAAAAAAAAACACATAAAATTCAGAAAAATTCATGAAATATTTATTTGGATCGATAGTTGGGTCGATATAATTTAATGTTTGAAGATTATTTCATGCAAATGTTGGCCGCGGCTGCGCCTCAAATGGTCCATCCGCTTAGTCCAATTTTGGCATACTCTTTCCAACATTTCGGCCGGTATCTCACGAATAATGTTGGCAATGTTGGCTTCCAGTGCGTCAATCGAAGCGGGCTTGTCCCTATAGACATTAGCCTTAACATAGCCCCACAAAAAATAGTCTAGAGGCGTTAAATCGCATGATCTGGGCGGCCAATTGACTGGTCCCAAGCGTGAAATAAACTGTTCACCGAACTCGCCTCTCAATTGGTCCATTGTTTCGCGTGCTGTGTGGCATGTGTCACCGTCTTGTTGAAACCACATGTCGTGCAAGTCAAGCTCTTCCATTTTGGGCAAAAAAAAGTTTGTTATCATCGCACGGTAGCGCTCACCATTCACAGTAACGTTGTGATTCGCATCATCTTTGAAGAAATACGGCCCAATGATGCCGCCAGCCCATAATCCGCACCAAACGGTTGTTTTTTGTGGATGCATTGGTAGCTCTTGCAATGCTTCTGGCTGCTCTTCACTCCAAATACGGCAGTTTTGCTTGTTCACGTATCCATTCAACCAGAAATGAGCCTCGTCGCTGAACACAATTCTTCGATAAAAAAGTGGATCTTCATCTAACTTTTCAAGAGCCCATTCACCAAAAATTTGGCGTTGTGGTAGGTCGTTTGGCTTCAATTCTTGCACCAGTTGTATCTTATAAGGCTTCACACCCAAATCCTTCCGCAAAATTTTCCACGTAGTGGAGTAACAGAGGCATAATTGCTGCGAACGGCGCCGAATCGATAATTCACGGTCATCACCAACACTGGCCGATACGGCTGCGATATTTTCTTCAGTTCGCACTCTACGTAAGCGTGTTGGTGGTTTAATGTCCAACAATGTAAATTTGGTGCGAAATTTTGTTACAATAGCCCGAATAGAAGCCTCAGTAGGTCGATTAAACTGACCATAAAATGGAAGAAGCGCGCGATGAACTTTCTTAACAGAGCACGCATTTTGGTAATAAAATTCAATAATTTGCAAGCGTTGTTCGTTTGTAAGACGATTCATGATTAAATTATAGACCAAACTGAAGATGTTTGACAGTGACACAAGATACAAAACGTGCGTGAGCTGTCAAAATTAGTGTTGCCAAAAAGATAATAGCAAAAAAATCACTCTTTATTATTAAAATTACAAAAGTAAATAGATATTTTGTTAATTCATTTTTTACGCTTCATGGTGTTATTTTGAAATAATTTTTTTTAGCCTATTATAGTGTAGGTTTATTTTATTATTTTATTTTAATATCTTTTTAACTAATATTTCTATTCTCCATATTTTTTACTTTGAGATTTTTCGTTAATAATAACTAGAAAATAAGTACAAGTTTTAATCAAACGTCGGAATTAAAATTAAAATACTGGTGTAACTTAAACTTCTGAAAAACATATTTCTTGCAAATAATTTATCATTTTATTTTAGCAGACAACTATATATATATTAACTGTTATAAAGGGTGGTTAAATTTTAAGGGCCGATGCTGCTTTTGAATAAAACACAAATTATTTAGGAAATTATTATCATTTCTTTTTATTATGATAATATGGCCAAATGGCCGCCGCAACGCCGGCGGCACACCTCCTTCCGATAGTCCAAATTTTCGATGACGCTGAGGCATAATTCAGCTTCTTTGCCGCTAATGTGCCGAATTATCTCATCCTTTAGCTTTTGAATTGTTGCTGGCTTATCAACCTACACCTTTTCTTTCAAATAACAACAAAGAAAGAAATCCAACGGTGTCAAATCACATGATCTTGGCGGCCAATTGACATCGCCACCACGTCAGATAGCACGGCCATTGAATTTGTCGCACAAAAGAGCCATTGTTTTGTTAGCTGTGTGGCAACTGGCACCGTCCGTATCGTGTTAAAACCACATATCGTCCACATCCATATCTTCCAATTCGGGCCATAAAAAGTTCGTTATCATCTCACGATAGCGAACACCATTCACAGTAACTGCCTGACCGCCCTCATTTTGGAAAAAATACGGCCCGATGATGCCGCCAGCTCATAAACCGCACCAAAAAGTCACTCTTTGTGGGTGCATTGGTTTTTCGACAATCATTCTTTGATTATCATTCGCCCAAATGCGGCAAATCTGGTTATTGACGAATCCACTGAGGTGAAAATGTGCCTTATCACTGAAAATGATTTTCTTCGAAAATTTATCATCCACTCTTGCCATTTCTTGCCACCATTCTGCCCATTGACGACGTTTGGAATAGTCAAGAGGCTTTAGTTCTTTAGTTAATTGCAATTTGTAAGCGTGCAAATGCAACTCTTTATGCATAATGTTCATCAACGACGAGCGTGAGAGGTGCAATTGTTGGGCACGACGACGAGTTGAGGTGGACGGCTCTTCAGCCACACTATCGTGAACAGCGGCAATATTTTCTGCAGTACGAGCTGTACGAGCCTGCACTAGTGTTTTCCCATCTCCTACAGACCCGGTTTGGTCAAAATTTTTGCACGATTTTTCCGGTGGTATGCACATTTGGACGATTAAACTGACCGAAAAAATCACGAAGTGCACGATATGCATTTTGATTTGAACGCCCTTTTTCATAATAAGCCTGAATAACTTTAACGCGTTGCTCGATTGTATATCTTTCCATGGTTTAAATTGAGTTAGTCTGAAATTGAGAAATGTCAAATGAAATGCAGAAAAAAACTTGACGTTTAGGTGTGGTTCACATTCAATATCGGCCCTTAAAATTTTTATAACAAAAAAATTCTCAAACCGAAAAAATAGCTATTTGGTGTTCTGGAAAAAATTATTTTTAACATCATTTTAAGTTAAGTTTGAAATTCTACTTAAACGACAAACCGAGTTTTTGTGTTATAAAACTAGCAAACATTGTTTGATTTCGTCGGAAAGTGGTTGTTGTTGTGATTTCCACAAAAATCGAAGGGAAAAAGTTGAACTGATCTTCACACTTGGATTGAAAATTTAAAAATTTTTTAGAGTATTTTTGAAATTTCTTTTATATAAAATGTATTAAATTCTATTTTTCTGAAACGAATAAAAAAAGGCTTTAAGTTGTATGTCTTCATTAATTTTTGCATGTTTATTTTTTAGTCATTTATTAAAATAATAAGCCATGCGATTTACTCGGCTATAAAATAATTTATATTATGAATACGGTTTAGAAAGTAACAATTTTTTTTTTTAATTCGGCTCAGAAAACATGGTCAATAGTAATTTTGCTGAGATATTTATATTTTCCTTGTTTTCCAAATAAAAATGTTACTTTAAATAAAGCATTCAAATTATCTAGCGAATATGTTGCTATTAATACACTAGCACCAGCTAAGTATAATCTGCTTAAGCGCAGAGTACGTGAAGTAATAATAATCAATAATAATTGCAATGAGAAAATTGTTTTAATTGTAATTAGGCTTAAAGAATGGACTTATTCCCCTTTCAAAAATAATATTTTTTCGATCACATTTTATAGACAAATTCATGTGATTACTTTATGAAGAAATCGTACTCCATTGAATGGATAGATGATTTATAAATATGGAAATATATAGTCACCATTCTACCAAAAATATCTTTAACTTAATTACATTTCTTTTCAAAAAGTAGATTTATACCACTATCAAATATGTATAACAGTTCATACATAAAAATCAAATGTCGGTCGTTTGCAATTGCATGACGTGAGAACGGCTAGACCGATTTAGCAGACATTTTTTTTATATGTTCGTCATAGCCCAAGTTGGATTTTTATAAAAAAAATTTCCCCCAAAATTATTACGCCTACTTTTTAAGTTTATCTAAATTATAGAGAAAGAAAAATTTACCATACCCATTTAAACGCTTGAACCGATTTGGTAATTTTTTTTAATGTGTGTACAAAAATAGAAATTGTCCATAACCAATTCTACGCTAATTTTGTTAAATATTAAAGTAAATTCATGTAAAAATTTAATTTGAAAATAAAAGTATCAATGGATACCTGCATTTTTTTTCATTTAATTCGTTATTCTGTTAAAAAAGTTTAAAATTTGAACAGTAATTAATTTTTATATGTAATCTTCACGATAAATAACAATAAGAATTACATATTGAATTGAATTTTCAGATTCAAAGTGAAATTTTTCGACGTACAAATTGGTGGCCTCCGTGACTTCCCAGGACGTTGTCATCAACTATCCACTCACATTTCTAAACTCGCAGGAATTACGAGCATTACCAACTCCCAATCTAGAGCTGAAACTCGGATTGGTAGTTGTAATATTCCAAAATATAAACCAACCACGTCTTTACAATGGCACTCCGCTTGCGGTAAAAACCTGATAAACACCGTTATGGAACAACAATACTTAACGGAAAATACAAAGGAGAAGACGTTTTGATAGCAATTACAACAATGGTTTCAAGTAATATGGTATTCTATTTAAAACGGTTGCAGTTTCCGGTACGACTTGCATTTGCAATGATAAACTATCCCATAGTTAGAAAAAAAAAGAACCTTTCGGAATCATGATTTCACAGCAAAGCGATGAAAATAAAATTATTTAGTGATTGAATTGGTTATCTAAATATCCAATAAATAAAATAACTTACGATTCCTTATAATTGGATATGTAAATTAAACATACTGCAATGATCATTCAAAATTCAATATTTTCTTCTCTTTTTAACTATTTGTATGCATTTTAATAAACATAAAATTTGAAGGCAAAACAAGGTTTGCCGGGTCAGCTGGTAAAACATAAAAATAATCATTACACAAAAATAAGAACCAAATTAATTAAATAATAATTAAAAGTTTATTTTATAGGTGCTTGCAAAACGATCTTATAAAAGAAAACAATTTTATTTTACGGTATTTATGTCATGTTGTTTCTAGGCTGGAATTACATTGATTTTTTTTAAATCAAAAATATTAATCGTAATCATTATTATCAATTCCTAGCATTAGCACTACGTTTTAAAAAGAATAAAGTAAAATAAAGGGTGTTTTTTATAGACGTATAGAACTTTAAGTTGGCATTACTGTTCAAGATGGCCACCGATTTAACAGCTGTCAAGTGATTTATTCTCAGTTTGGCTTAGCAATTCATCATGAATAGACTCACGCCTGAACAACGCTTGCAAATAGTGCAATTTTATTTCGAAAATAATGGTTCTGTGCGGAATACGTATTTTACGAATTTTGTTTAGCGATGAAGCGCACTTCTGGTTGAATGGCTACGTCAACAAACAAAACTGCCGCATTTGGAGTGAAGCTAATCCTCAAGTGTATGTCGAAACACCGTTAGATCCAGAAAAACTGACTGTTTGGTGCGTTTTATGGGCTGGTGGAATCATTGGTCCGTACTTCTTCAAAAACGATGACGGCCAGAACGTTGCAGTCAATGGTGATCGGTATAGAGCCATGATTACTAACTTTTTTCATTCCTAAATTTAACAACCATGATGTCCAGGAGCTGTGGTTGCAACAAGACGGCGCAACATGTCACACAGCTCGTGCCACAATCGATTTATTGAAAGACACGTTTGGTGACCGCCTAATTTCACGTTTTGGACATGTGAATTGGCCTCCAAGATCTTGTGACTTAACACCGCTAGACTACTTTCTGTGGGGCTATGTAAAGTCATTGGTCTATGCGGATAAGCCACAAACGCTTGACCATTTGGAAGACAACAATCGCCGTGTTATTGCCGATATACGGCCACAAATGTTGGAGAAAGTCATCGAAAATTAGACGTTCAGATTGGACTACATCCGAGCCAGCCGTGGCGGTCATATACCAGAAATCATATTTAAAATGTAATGCCACAAGAATATCTTTCGGATAAATAAAATTCATGTCAATCGAATAATCCATCGTTGTTTTATTGCAATTTAAAGTTCTATACGTCTATAAAAACACCCTTTATAAAACAAAATATTATTTTTGTAGAACATTTGTGTTAAATTTACAACTACATATAAAAAATACGATACAAATACTAAAAACAATAATTAATTTTAATAAAATTTATAAGTTAATGTTATGTTGTGTCATAACTATTTAATAAAGCCGCATCAACGGGTTCCATACAACTAGGGCAAGTAAGACTACGCATTAGCCAATCATCTATACAGGTCACGTGATAAATATGCATACATGGTAAATATCGCACAGTCTCATTTACACAAAAATCAATCATGCAAATAACGCATTCACGAGATTTTTTTGTAGAACCATCATATGTACCAATCGGCAAATGTTGTATTAAGCCAATACGTTTGGCTATTTTGATTTGTACCTCTTCCTGCAGCCTTGCGACATTACTAAGACCAACCGAAATTGATGGGAAAAGTACTGGTTGTATAACTTCCTAAAAATTTATATAAAATAAAATAATACATTAATGTTGTACGTATAGAAATAAAAATTACTTATATATTATTTATTAATATTCAAAACATATAAAATGTATATCTACATCTACAGCTTCTTCTTCTTCTATCTATATACATAAAAATCAAATGTCGTTCGTTTGTAATTGCATCATTCGAGAATGACACCCATTAGTTAATTTTTTTTTCCTATATGTTCGTCTTATGTTTTTACGAAAAAAAATTGACCACGCCCATTGCTCTATTGCTACTTTTTAAGTTTATCTAAATTCAGATAACGACTGGAGCGATTTGGAAAATTTTTTTTATACGTTCAGCAAAACAAAACTTAGATTTTTACGAATCGCGTCCATTACTATGCCCATTTTTTAAGTTTATCTAATATCAGAGAATGCATGGACCGATTTGGCTAATTTTTTTGTTAAAAGTTCGTAATAGCCCAACATAGTTTTTTATAAAAATAAAAGCTGACCACGTCTATTACTACGTCTTAAATTTATCAAGGAGAGAGAACGGGCTGACAATTACTTTTATTAAGTTTTTATTAGGTTTTTTGGGAAAGAAAAATTTAACATACACATTGAGTGTTCGAAAAGAAAAATTGTTCACAATCAATTCTACGCCCATTTCTTTTAATATTCGGATAAATCTATGTAGAATTTAATTTTTATAAAAAAAAGTCTCACGTTAAAACCATATATTTTTTTTTATTTAATCCGTTAAGGTGTTAAAAAAGTTTAAAATTTAAACAGTTTGCAATATAGTAAATTTTTGTATGTACATTTCACGATAAATAACAACAAGAATTGCATATTGAATTCAAAGATTCAAAGTGAATCTGTGACCTCCGTTACTTCCCAGGGCAATGTCATCAACTATCCACCCAAGTATTTAAACTCACTGGAATTACGAGGATTACAAACTCGCAATCTACAGCTGAAAGTTGTATTGGTAGTTGTAATATTTCGAAATATAAACCAACCACGTCTGTAATGGCACTCTGTTTGCGGAAAAAAAAAACGATGAACACCATTATCGAGGCAACAATACTTAACTGAAAATACA
This sequence comes from Thelaira solivaga, assembly GCA_947397855.1. Lineage (NCBI taxonomy): Eukaryota > Metazoa > Arthropoda > Insecta > Diptera > Tachinidae > Thelaira > Thelaira solivaga. The sequence continues at coordinate 24,503,480 of OX377615.1, read as the reverse complement.
AAGGAGAAGACGTTTTGATACCATTCCATTTTAAACGATTATAGTTTCCAGTACGACTTGCATTCGCAATGAAAATTAAAATTTTTTTGCGGCATTTACCTTAAAAATCACTTTTTCTCCCATAGTAAATTTCATGTTGCCTATTCTCTTTTCGAAACACTATCAGCATTATGTTTATGCTTACGAGTCAGTCGAAAAAAATGCTGTGTTTTACAAAGCAAATGTTGCTTTGAATTAAAATTTTATTTATATTAAAGTTAAAATACTTAAAAAGAAAAGAAAATAACGTATTTTTGAATCATCATTGTAAAGGGTGGGTAAATTTCAAGGGCTGATTTTGAATGTGAAACACACCTAAACTTAAAGTTTTTTTCTGCATTCCATTTGACATTTCTCAATTTCAGACTAACCCAATTTGAACCATGGAAAGATACACAATCGAGCAACGCGTTAAAGTTATTCAGGCTTATTATGAAAATGGACGTTCAAATCAAAATGCACTTGTTTTTTCCCGTCAATTTAATCGTCCAAATGTGCGTACAATCGGAAAAATCGTGCAAAAATTTGAGCAAACCGGGTCTGTAGGAGATGGGAAAACACTAGTGCAGGCTCGTACAGCTCGTACTGCAGAAAATATTGCCGCTGTTCACGATAGTGTGGCTGAAGAGCCGACCACCTCAACTCGTCGTCGTGCCCAACAATTGCACCTCTCACGCTCGTCGTTGATGAACATTATGCATAAAGAGTAGCATTTACACGCTTACAAAGTGCAATTAACTAAAGAACTAAAGCCTCTTGACCATTCCAAATGTCGTCAATGGGCAGAATGGTGGCAAGAAGAGTGATTGTCGAAAAACCAATGCACCCACAAAGAGTGACTGTTTGGTGCGGTTTATGAGCTGGCGGCATCATCGGGCCGTATTTTTTCCAAAATGAGGCCGGTCAGGCAGTTACTGTGAATAGTGTTCGCTATTGTGAGATGATAAAGAACTTTTTATGGCCCGAATTGGAAGATACGGACGGTGCCACTTGCCACACAGCTAACGAAACAATGGCTCTTTTGTGCGACAAATTCAATGGCCGTGCTATCTCACGTGGTGGCGATGTCAATTGGCCGCCAAGATCATGTGATTTGACACCGTTGGATTTCTTTCTTTGTTGTTATTTGAAAGAAAAGGTGTACGTCGATAAGCCAGCAACAATTCAAGTGCTAAAGGATGAGATAATTCGGCACATTAACGGTATAGAACCTGAATTATGCCTCAGCGTCATCGAAAATTTGGACCTTCGGATGGAGGTGTGCCGCCGAAATCGCGGCGGCTATTTGGCCGATATAGATAGAGAATATATTTCGACGTTGCCTGTTATTTCTGAGAGAAACGACAGGAGTCGTCCTATACTACACCGATTTTACTCAGGTGATAGTTAAGTCTACAATGGACATTAAGTAGCTTCAAGACAACGTCTACCTAAACGCGGTGGTCAGGGTTGATGAGTCTCTTCGGCCTTCAAGCCGAAGACTTTGTTTCTCCTCCTTAGGGCACTAACGAAGTTGTTGGTCACCCCGTAGAAGGGCTCTGGATCTATTAATGGGGGTATCCGAGCCTTTTTTAGCCAGATAGTCTGCCATTTCATTGCCCACATACCCTTCATGACCCGGCACACAAAATAAGGTAACCGTGTTTCTCTGTGCCAAAGTATTGAGAAGCAATCCCAAAACAATCTTGATCGAAAGTAATAGCTTCCTAAATTATTTAGAGCTGCTTGATTGTCTGAGAAAATGTATATTATGGTACCAAAAGTAACGAGAGTGTTTTATTCGATTGCATTCGAAAGGCAATCAAAAAGTCTAACTTGATTCTCACCATGATTACCAAATCGTCCGCAAAACCCTGAACATCGTATCCGAGATCGCCAAGCGATTCCAAAAGCCCATCGACGACCAATAACCATAAGAGTACCACTAAAACGCCCCTTGAGGGCCTTTTGCGGACCTGCCAATTAATCTCCTTGCCCCCAAATTAAAATTATAGTCCTGTTACTCAACATATTGAGAACCCATGCTATGATCAGTCGGGGTTTTTCCTTTTTGATCATCGCTTCCATAATAGACTCGAAGGTAACGTTATCATAAGCCACTTTGATATCAGCTATTTCTTTACAAGCCAGAGCCTTTTCGATTTTACTCTTCTTAAGTATATTAGTCAAACTAGGTGCAAGCACGTCAACACCTTGCCTGAGCAGGCACGGGTGTATATTGTCCACACCTGGAGATTTAAATAAATGGTTTAAACGTAGAAATAGCCCATTTAATTTTATTGACGGTAAAGATTTTACGAGCCAGTGAAAGTTCCTCTCGTGAAGATGTCAATTGCTTTATGCTCTTGACATCTTTACTGTCCCCTTCACAGTAAGCGCAGCCTGGAAAGTGAATGTCCAGCAGAAGGTGCCCCGTTTCTTCCAGGCTCTCCATAAAACCTCCGTCAGCCTTCTTAAGTGTAAAAAGGCCATTTGAGTGAGTCTTCGTAAGAGATTTATGTAGTCTAACAGCTGTTGGAAGGGTTTCAATCTCCTCACAGTGCCTCCTCCATGAATCTCTCTTTGATCTTCTCAAAGCGTTGTTATATGCCGTTAAGGCACTTTTATAACTTGGCCAAACTTCAGCGGTCTTTACTCTATTGAAGAGCTTGCGAGCAGTCTTTGCAGAGTGCCCAACATTTTATTCCACTAAGGAACACTTCTGGAACGTTTCCTCATAACCAATTCGCAGCCATTTTCATATGCTGAGTTTATGATTATTTCCAACTTGTTAACTTCAAGATCTAGTTCCTGAGAGTTAGTTATTGTTTCATCGAGTCACTTAACGCTTTCGGCGTTTATCTGTTCGTTTGCGGCCCGTGGTTCCTGAAGTCCACAAAGTCTAGACATTGTTGTTCTAGCATGCCACTGAGCCTATAGGAGGCTGCTGTCCATGGTATCATTGTTGGCGGGACCAATTTCCCCTACCTTCAATGATAATTTTTGGCTTTCATCCTTGAAGGTATGCAGTACATATTTTCATTCTCTCCATACAATTCAATAAAAATATCTATTTGTGTATTCTGGCTACCTATGAGTACCCCCATAAAGTTATACCGTGGATTCGCCAGACCTTGCACGGAACTCGCTCTACCCCACCAAGCAAACCAGCGGCATAGCTTTTCCACTATGGGTTGGGGGTTTCTCTTACTTATATCTAGAAACACTGTCAATACCATGCCCCGACAATATAATGTGGTCAAATCAAACCGAAGAGTTATTCATCTCCCAATGCCCGACAATCTGCAACCCATAACCAGCAGAGACATGACTTAACTGGCTGCGGGTCAAAGATAGCCGTGCTGCCCCTAGGGACTCACCAATTCGCTAGAGTCAAAACAATGACTCTAGTTAGCCCAACGTCTAACCAGTAATTCCAAATGGTTTCAGCCTATGCGTTGGGGTAGTTCTCAGTATAGACCTTAAGTACGAACCATGGTTGTTGCCATGTTTCACACCTCAGATCACAGCAAGCCCCTACACCACGTCAAGAGGCAAGCATGAATATAATGGTAATAATGTTTTGAAACGGAAATAGGCAACATTTAATTGATTTTTTATTTTCATTGCGAATGCGATTCGTATCAGAAACTGCAAGTGTTAAAAATAAAATTTCATATTAGTCGGAACCATTGTTGTTAATGGTACCAAAAATTTTTTCTTTGTAAATATTTCCCGTTAAGTATTGATGCTGGGATAATAGTGTTCATCAGGTTTTTTCAATACAAGCTAAGTGCCATTGCAAAAACTTGGTTTGTTTATATCTCTCAACATGGCAAAAACCAGCTGCAGATATTGAGTTGGTTAACCTCGTAAATTCAGGCTACCGATTTGTACATCACAAATTCACGATCAATTTCACTTTGAATCTGAAAATTCCATCCAATATGCAATTCTTATTGTTATTTATAGGCAAGCTGTTAAAATTTTAAACTTTTTTAACACCATAATGAAGTAAATTAAAAAGAAATAATCTGTATTGTTTGTATTGAAATTTATGGTCTTGACGTGATACTTTTGTGTTTTATTTAAAAATTAAATTGTATTTACATGAACTTACCCTAATATTAAAAAAATGGAGGTAAAATCGGTTGTGGACAACTTCTCTTTTCGAACACACATTAAAAAAAATTAACAAATTGGTCCAAGCTTTAAATGTGTATAGTAAATTTTTCTTTCCCTAAAAACCTAAGTTGGGGTACAGCGTTGCTAGGCTAGATTTAACCTTTTTTTCTCGCATTTGGCCTTGAAATTTATGATTTAGCCTCTAGTTTTTTCCTAACCCTTTTTTAATTTTCCAAATAACCTCAAATAGCCTTTTTTTCTTTTTCCAATTTTTTTTGCGGATAGTGCGAAATTTTTTTTTTATAATATAAAAAAAAAAAAATTTTTCCCTTTGTCTCTTTCCGACCACTTTTTAGAAGAACTGGTTATCTTTTTGGTCATAACTTGCTAAGTTTTCAATATATCGACTTGATGTTTTTTGGTGATAATGCGAAATTTTTTTTTAGACAAATTTAGCTCTTGGCAACGCTGTTGGGGTATGACAAAGAATAAAAAAAAATATAAGTCAACCCGCTCTCTGTTTTAGATAAATTTAAGGCGTAACAATAAGCGTGGTCAATTTTAATTTTTATAAAAACCTAAGTTAGGTTATGACGAATATATGTATAATAAAAAAATAATCAAATCAATTCAGCCGTTCTCTGTTTTTACATAAACTTACAAAATTGGCGTAGTAGAGGGAGTGGTAAATATTTTTTTCATAAAAACCCAAGTTAAGCTATGATGAACGCCGAACAAAGAAATTAGGCAAAAGCGTTCTCACGTGATGCAATTAGTAACGAATAACATTTGAATTTTATATATATAGATAAGAAAATAAAAAAGGGTCAAGTAGTATATTTTAATTAAAATAACTCAAATATGAATATCATTACAATTAATAATGCAATAATTTAATAATTTCCTGTGTCCGGTCTTATACTGCACGAAGTGGTATGAGTTATGTACCTTAAAACAGTTTTTTTTAAAGAGTTGTTCGGAACAAAAATTTCAATTGAAAAATGTAATGATGGGAAAATGTAACTTAGACCTTGTTCTATGAGATCCGATTAAAAGTTGGTGGAAGAAATTTCCTGTTTCCGGTCTATAGTATAGCAAGCAGCATGAATGATTTTCACTAAAAACTTTGTTGGAAAAATTGTTAGGAAAAATAACTCAATCCGAAAAACGTAACGAAAAAAAAATTTTTGTAAAAATCTTACTAAAATTTTGAGGGAGAAATTTACCAATTCGGCGCTTTTGTGCAAAGTGTTTTGAGTGGGTTGCTCTCAAACGGTTTTTGCATTATAAGAGTGTTTATATTAAAAAAATTTATTTAATTATCTCTTTAGTTCTATTTATTAGACATTTTTCCAAAAAAAAAAAAAATATATATATATTTATGTTTAATACGATGTGAGAAATGTTCACAACATACACAACAAAGATAAAATTCCCCAACCAATGCACCGTGTGGAGATTCCTTTTAATGCAGCTCTTCTTAAGACCAAAAACTCAAGGCATCCTATTTACAATTTGAGATATCTTCTTAAACGAAGAATAACAGTAGAGGAGCCACATAAGCGTAATGGACCTGCACAATGCACCAATTGCCAAGAGTTTGGCGACACAAAATCTTACTGCAAGCTTCCATCTGTTTGCGTAGTGTGCATAAGACCACGGAGTGTACAGCACCTAAAAACGACCCCAATGTGAGAAAGTGCAGCAATTGCGGTGGAAGACATTCTGCTAATTATAGAGGATGTGAAGTATTCGAGAGGATAAAAAAATCGAATCAACCTCGAAGTCGCGCAAATGCGAAATATCGCGAATTGAACTACCCGAGCCTTCATACTGAAGCTACTGCAATACCTAATGGTGTACATGTAGATAGAGTGAACTATGCCCAACAACACTTCGATGGCTTACCATCGTCAAATAGGCTCAACGTGAAAAATCTTTCATATGCCCAAGTACTAAGGAGCAGCCCTCAGGTCTTCAACGATACCAGCTCTAGTTCAATCGACAAGCTGACGGAGACAATGAACAATTTCATGACCAACATGAACAGTTTTATGAATAATGTTCAAACTCTTTATTAATATTAAACTTACAAAATTAAAATAGATAAAGAATAACTAAAGTAAAAATAAAAAGTAACAGTACTTCATATAATTCACAAGTTGAATTACCAGTAATAATAAAAAAAAAAATTATAATGAAACAATAATCTTGTTACAAAACAACAAAATAAAAATTATGTTTATTTTTATTTAAACACTTTGTTCGAGTACTTGACTACGACTAAAGAATTCGTAGTCAATAATATTATATAAATATTATAATAAATTCAATTACACATTTCTTTTACAATAATGTCGCTTACTGGGCATTTTCCCATAAATACAAATTATTATGAAGGAATAAACAAACACAATTTAAATTAGTTTGAATTTTAATAACAATTTTGCTTATTGGGCGTCTTCCCATAAATAAAAAGAATTAAAAAATAAAAAGGTAATCACCCTTATCGCGAATCTCAAGGGAATAAATTCGAGGGAATAATTTGTTTATTCCCATGAACAATAATTTGGTATCGCCAATTGTTAGGGAATAAAATATATTTTCGAAACATATATGGCAATTCGAACATACTATTGTGAATTGATGTTGTTTAATTGTTTGTGTTTTTTTTTTTGGAATTTTCCTAATGAATTGTTATTATTCAATAAAATGTATAGTGTTTCGCTCCGATTTATGTTATTAGAAAAGAAGAAATTATTGGAGAAAATTAAAAGACGAGATTTAAGAGATGCATCAAATCCATTGTGCTTACCAGAAACAATGTAAGTGAAAACATGAAGAATTGTTAACATTATGTACATATAAATAAATTCTTTGCAGGTTCTAACAACATTTTCTACCTAACAAACCAGCTTTTAAATACCTTTTAGATATATTGAACCAGAACTGCCTACCAGAAAGTCTTTGTGTTGTGTAGCTTACAACATGTCTACGGTTTTTATAGGATACAAAAAATTAAAAAAGAAACATTCTTTAGAAAGATACGAAATCTTAAATCTAAAAAACAATAAATCACATTTGTGTTATTTTTGGTTGTACTTCATGTATCACATAAAAAAATTTTAATAAAAAGGCAAAAAAAAAAAAAAATTCTAATTCATAATTAATATACGTTTTTAAAACTAAAAAATTATCACATTCTTACATGTTTACAGTCCATCATTGCTATTAGATTGCTTGATTTTCAGTTTCTCTAATTTTATTTGCCGCTGCAACAATTCTAAATTTTATTCCCAAACAAAATGTTTGTGAAAAATGTCACAATACTTTTGGGAAAAAACTCACGGGAATAAAAATCGGCTATACCAATTTTTTTTCGAACATGCGAATTTTTTCCCATGAAAATAATTCACGATTGCAAATTTAGGGAAAAGGGAGATATTTCGAGGGAAAAAATATTCACGATAGGGGTGAATATGAGTTTTATTTATTCAAAGTTCAATGAACCAGAAATATGCAAAGGTAAGACAGATAATAAGTTGATTGTCCACAATCAAAAGTAGGGTATCTGAGTGATTTTTGCTATTGATGGTCCCCTTAAGTCATTGGCACTCAAGGTCATATTTTGTAAGGGTAATGGAAAATTGATATTAATATTCTCAGAGTGATGCTCCTTTCCGTTTTTAGTCTTTTTCCTTAGAAAGATTAATAGTATTGTCATTACCGCGAAAATAACCAAAACATAACTTATTGCATCGCCGAATTTACTTTCCATATTTAGGAGTTCAATAGCAGCCGTATTATTAGTATTCATTTCTTTGATTAGTTATAATGTTAGCAACTCTTCCACATGTGGCTTTCCAATTATTGGCTGTACCCCCGGTGGTAATGCTTTGGAAGAAGAAATCTCTGAGAAAGAAAATGTTTTATTGTTTACTGACAATGTTTCATTTTGGAGTTTTATGAGGTAAGTACCATTTAAATCATAGTGCTATTGTCCTACGAAAATTGTACCATTGAATTGATTCAATAGAATTGTACCAGGAAATATTTCCTGTATAGTCGGCATGTGAAGATTATTCACCATGACGCAGCTTGAGGGTGTTCCTCGAATTAAATTAGGAAGACATTCGGAGTCTGTAATGTCTTTAACATTATCATCCTTGCATATTGTTAGTTCACCGAAAGTTTTACATTTATTCTTGCTACCAAATATTTTTTTGTTACAGAATAAAATATCATCGAATTCGACCTTAGTAGTTATCTTGTTAATTTTTACAGGTTTGATGGTAATCTTGCTACATGATTCATTATAAGTAGTTGGAATATAAATAATATAAATTATAGAATCGCTGCTGGAAGCTATTCTTACATCTGCAAAATTAAGAGATTCCTCAATACTTAAAAAATGTATGTTTCTTGGTTGGCTAAAGTTTTGATCATTTCCATTTCATAATTAGACAATATGAATGAATTAATGACCCCTACCTTTGCCCAATCTATTACGTACTTAAGATTCAGAATTTCATTATTTAAAATTTATAGTTTGTATATCAATTCATTTATTAAATTATTTACTGTTTCTTCATTTATTACGGATTTTAAGATTTTATTTGTTCTTGAAGTTAACTCATTTAATTTTTCCAGAGACATTCTATTAATTATAACTTGTCTATTATTACTTTCTAATACATTATTTATTTTTTGTTCTATGATTTCAAAGTCAGCAAGATCCGGGTTACCAGCAACCCATTTCCATGCAGACCCGATAAAGTCTTAGGATCTCTTATTTCTTGGTTTAAGATTGCTAATATGCATCTTTAGCTGTGTTATTTCATAGGAAAGGAAAGGATACAGGGGATGGGAAGTGTTTACATTAGCCCTGATGATTGATTGTATGTCATCGATTACTGTATCATAATTTTCTATTTGTACTACGTGAACTAGTTTCACGGTACCCGATTGCACTTCAGCAAACTCAGTATCAATGGCGACTATTCGCGAATTGGTGTAATCCATGATTCTTACTTCACCCATTACGGCAGGTATCTGCATTCTAAAAAGGAAAGAAAACAAGGAATACATTTTTTGTTTTTATTGTTTAATTTCTAATATTATTCTTGTGGACCACTCTTCCACTTGCAGTTAATACGGTTGTGTGCCTATTTTCTTTCACTATCTCTTTTTTATAATTTTTAGACAATTTCGTACTTAATTTCCTATTTTCTTTTACGCAAATCTGCTCTCCCACATTATAATTTTTTGGCTCACTTTTATTATTATTATGATATTCTAGAACTGATTTCTGTTTGTTCTTAAAGTCCTTAACCATTTGGGATTTCTCCTTTTCCCACTCTTCAGGATTATTAAATGATTTCTTTCCAAAAAAAAAGCCTCAAAATGTTTCCTACCTAAAGTTGAATGGACAGTATTATTATATTCGTAAATTGATTTGTCTACGAGTTCGGGCAGATTACTTTGAGTTCCTTCTGACTTGATGCATTTCTGAGAGTGTCGAATGGAACCTCTCGATTTGTCCATTGACGGTGCTGGCGTATGGTGGGATTCTAAATACCCTGACGTTTAATTGGTTTTCTAGCATGAATATTATCGCTCTAGAGTTGAATGATTTCTCATTGTCCATAACAACTATTTCGGGCATGCCGAAATTTAGCAATATTTCTCTTAGTGGCCTTTTAATGTCCTCTGCTGCTCTGGAATTCAGTATCCTTGCTTATGCATATTTTGTTAGTTTGTTAATAGCTGTTAAAATGGAAGTTCTTTCTGTTATGTAGATATCCACGTGCACTATTTGGCCGGGGTACTGAGGTATGGGGGTTTCCTGTAATGAGATATTATTAAGGTGCCTATCGTATTTATTCTCTTTGTTAATTCTGCATGATTTTATTAGTCTTCTTGTTTTTGCCGCCATTTGCGGAAAGTAGCATCTCTCTAAAAGTTGAGCTTTGTTCTCCTCAGCATTTCTGTGAGCTCTGCTTTGTTAATTCATTATCTCTATTTCTTGATCTGATTCGTTACATATATCGGCTACCATTACCCTAGTGTAAAGAACTTTATATTTTTGAAAAGCTTTAGGGTATATTTCTTGCGCTTTTCCTAATACCTCATCAGTGGTTTTAATACAGTCTGGTTCCAAAAAAATATGTCTATGGTACGTTGGAAAGATGATTTGAAATTCGTATGACTGTGTTTCATTTGGTTCTATAATAATTTGGTTTTTGAAAATATTTATGGGTGCATCCGTGTGTTGAATCAAGTTTTGTGGTGAGCTTTGGCTACTATGCTGTGTTGCATCCGTTGACCTTATTTCAAATATCTGCTGCGGTAGTCTAGACAGAGCATCCGCTACAATGTTTGCATTACCAGGCTTGTACAATAGTTCGTAGTTGTACTCTTCCAGCGTTGCCTTCCATCGTCTCAGCTTACTGTTAGAGTTTCCGTTATTCAAGGCGTGAGGCGTGATGATCTGTAAATATCTTAATAGTCGTCGCACCATACAAATAATTCCTTAGCTTCTTTAAGGCCCAAACAATCGCCAGCATTTCCCTTTCAATTGTTGCATAGTGCTCTTCGGCCTTACTTAATGTTCGTGAAATAAATGTAATGGGTTTGCCGTCTTGTTCTAAAACGGCTCCGATGGCGTAATTGGAAGCATCTGTTATGAGCCTAAATTCTTTTTTGAAGTCAGGATAGGTCAACATCACGTCCTCCGATGTGAGGCTTCTCTTTATCTTGTCGAATGCTTCTAAGGCATTTTTATCAAAGGTAATTGTTATTTTCGAGGATGCTGATTTGGACATTTGTCCCTCTTCCCCTCTCAAAAGGGCCGTTAATGGTTTTGCTAGTTTGCCATAGTTTCTTATGAAACGGCGGTAAAATCCCGACATTCCTAGGAATGATCTCAAGTCCTTTATGGTTTTAGGAGTGGGGAAATTATTAATTGCTTCTACCTTTTTCGGGTTTGTGCGTATTCCTGCTGTGGATATCACGAAACCAAGAAATTCTACCTCTGGCTTCATAAACTCGTATTTATCGAGCTGGATTTTCATGTTCGCCGATTTATTGCGCTAAAGACTTTTTCGATATTTTGCAGATGTGTTTTTCATCCTTCCCGAATATAATTATATCATCGATATAAATATAGCATATTTTTCCAATGTACTTTGGGAGAATATCGTCTAGTGTTCTTTGGAATATGGCGGGTGCGTTTTTTAGCCCGAATGGAAGTCGTGTGAATTCGTATTTTCCATTGTTCACCGAAAAGGCAGTTTTTTCAATATCTTTTTCCCTCAATGGAATTTGGTGAAATCCACTTTTTAGGTCTAAGACCGAAAAATATTTATTTTCACCCAATTGAGCTTTTACTTCATTTATCTCTGGAATGGGATAACGATCGGCCACTGTAACCATATTTAATTTCCTATAGTCAATGACTACTCTGTATTTCTTTTTTCCCGATACGTCCATCTTTTTCGAGACTACCCATACCGGTGAGTTATATGGTGATTTAGAGGGTCTTATAATTCCTTATCTAATAGTTCCTTAATTTGCCGTTCGACCTCTTCTTATAGGTGCATGGGATAAGGGTAGCACTTAGAGTAGACAGGGGCTTCAGTGGTGGTCCTTATTTCGCCTTTTACTGCTGTGGTGTACGTCAGCGACTCGTTTGGTTCAGAAAATAGATTTGGGTACTTACAGATTATATTTCTTATCCTATGTACTTGCTCGTTTGACATATGATCCGATCTTATCTGTATGTTATTAATAGATTGTGAAATGTGCTGCTTAAGTTTCACTCTGACGTTGCCGTTAAGAACCATACAATTTCTTGCAGTATGGATGACTGCGGACAGCTCTTTTAAAGTGTCGTTACCTAATATTGCATGAAACGATTTTAAGGTAGGAAGCAAGAAAAATTTTATGTTCTTATTTTTAAAACCAAAGAGATTTACAAAGGTATGGTGTGTTATGGCAATTTTTCCCCCTACGGAGTTAGCATAGAACTTAGTGTTATTACGCTTTGAAGTTTTTATGATAGAATCTTGTATATAGTTTTTATTCGAGCCTGTGTCGACTAATATTTTCAAAATTTTTCCGTCCTTCGTCTTTGCTTCAAAGTAAGGCAAAGACGAAGTCTCTATTCTAAAAAATGGATATCAACAAAGTCAAGACTTTCGGTTGATTCTTCTTCGTCTTCAATGTATTCTTATAGATTTTGGAGATTATTTTCTAGAGTATAAGCATTCATCTGTTCATTATAAGCCTCGTCAGAACAATCTTGATTATTGTGTTCTTGCCCATCAGTTTCTATATGAAAATTTCTTTGAAACTTTCGAGGTTGTTGGTTACTATGTTCCAGTGGTCTTTTACCTACAAAATCGATGTTGGGACGGGGTCTGTTTATATAATTTACTGCTCGTGTTTGCATGGATTGGTCTGTATCCATAGGTTCTGGTCTCGGTAAGGCTTAGGAGCAATTGGTCGTGGTAGCGGAATGTTCGGTCTCAAGTTATTGTTTGTGTTTCCTTGAAATTGGTTTGGAAATTGCCTGTGATTATGAATTTGCTGTGGTCCATGATTGTAATATTGGGGTTGTGGGAAATCATAGGTTCGGTTTAAAGCATATTGAGTTTGATGGAAATTCTGTGGCTTATTGCCGTTTTGTGTTCTAAAGTTTCGATTAATTCCTGAAGGTGCTTGGAATTTCTTCGTGTTTCTGTTGTAAGCGTGTTCCGTGCGGAAATTTTGGTTCTGCAGTTTTAGGCACAAGTGTAGTGCCTGCGGAAGGGTTGTTGGCTCTCGAATACAGAGCAATTTAGAGAGATCACCCCTGAGTCCACGAATGAATGTGTCCAGCGCCTTATCTCTGTATGTTTGTATAAGTGTATCCATTGCTTCCCTGCCTATGGTCATGCAAGATATGTTATTTATTTAAAGATAAATGCGAATACACCTCTTGATAAAAGCTTGAGGTGAACTATTCCCTTGGATGAGTGTCGTCATCTGGTACTCTAAAGTACCTAGGGCCGCGTCGGCTGCTCCAACTATTTTGTTTCTAATTACGTGCAGGATCGCGAAGTATCTTGGTGTTCCTACAGTAGACCTATATAAATTCAGAATTCGTTCCACGCTTTTTTTCCAGGAACTGAATTCGGCATTGTTCCCCCCGAATTCCCTAAGACATCGGACGACGTCCGGGACCTTATCTAAGTCCGCGAAATTCTCCCTATACCGTTCGTCTATTTTTTGATCGACTCCCGAGAAATCTGGGCGGGGATTTAAGGCTTCGTCTATCATACTCCTACATTGTTGCATACAAATTCTACTTATATTATTAATGAGGTTCTCTTGGGATTGTGCATTTACAGGATTAGGATTTGGGAGAGGATTGTTGATGGATAATACCGCGGGACGTATTAAGTTTTTTGGATTGGACATTTTTAATGATTTAATTTATTTTCCAATAAAAATATAAATCTGAAGGGAATTTTGAGTTAATTTTTATTTTAATTAATTACTTATTACTTTTCACTTTATTTTCTTAAATTTATAATATTCCTTAATATTAATTTATAGTTTGTAAAATAACAAAAATTATAATTCCACTTACAAAAGGTATATTAGTATCAGTTGCATGATTGTTGTTGTCTGTTGAATGTTGTTTCAAACCTTTTTGGAAGAAGATTCCTGCTGCTAATATCGTCAAAGTTTGCGGGATTGTGGACTTTTCAGTTGTTAGATCTGTTGCCTGCTGCTAATATCGTCAAAGGTTGCGGGATTATGGATTTTTCAGTTGTCCTATTTCGGCTATCAGCAAGGATTATTCAACCAATTAATTCACTTTTGTACACTTCTTTCTAGTTCTTTATTTCTTTCTTTTTTTATTTCAGAATAGTTTGGTTTTTCTTTAATGTATTTAAAGCAATTTTTAGTTTGTATAGAGTCACTAACACTTTGGTAATATTTATAAGTTTTTAGGCATTTTTGTCAGTTTTGTCTTATTTAATTAATTTTATCTTACTTAAAGATATTTATTTCACTTTATTTTACTTAAGGGTTTTGTTTACTTTATCCTACTTAAGGATTTTTATTTGTATTTAATTTTATCCTACTTTAGGATTTTTATTTAATTTTATGCTATTTTTAGGATTTTTAATTAACTTTATTTCACTTAAGAGTTTTTTGTTTACTTTATTCTACTTAAGGATTTTTATTTTTATTAAATTTTATCCTACTTTAGGATTTTTATTTAATTTTATCCTATTTTTAGGATTTTTATTTCGCTTAATTTTTTTATTTTTTTTTTATTTTATCGTTGGGCGCCAATTATGTTTATTTTTATTTAAACACTTTGTTCGAGTACTTGACTACGACTAAAGAATTCGTAGTCAATTATTTTATTTATTATAATAAATTCAATTACACATTTCTTTTACAATAATTTCGATTATTGGGCATTTTCCCATAAATACAAATTATTATGAAAGAATAAAAAAACACAATTTAAATTAGTTAAAATTTTAATAACAATTTTGCTTATTGGGCGTCTTCCCATAAATAAAAAGAATTACAAAATAAAAAGGTAATATGAGTTTTATTTATTCAAAGTTCAATGAATCAGAAATATGCAAAGGTAAGACAGATAATAAAATTGTTGTTAACTTATAAAAGGTGATTTTATAAGAACTATCGGAAATTAAAAAAAAAAACACATAAAATTCAGAAAAATTCATGAAATATTTATTTGGATCGATAGTTGGGTCGATATAATTTAATGTTTGAAGATTATTTCATGCAAATGTTGGCCGCGGCTGCGCCTCAAATGGTCCATCCGCTTAGTCCAATTTTGGCATACTCTTTCCAACATTTCGGCCGGTATCTCACGAATAATGTTGGCAATGTTGGCTTCCAGTGCGTCAATCGAAGCGGGCTTGTCCCTATAGACATTAGCCTTAACATAGCCCCACAAAAAATAGTCTAGAGGCGTTAAATCGCACGATCTGGGCGGCCAATTGACTGGTCCCAAGCGTGAAATAAACTGTTCACCGAACTCGCCTCTCAATTGGTCCATTGTTTCGCGTGCTGTGTGGCATGTGGCACCGTCTTGTTGAAACCACATGTCATGCAAGTCAAGCTCTTCCATTTTGGGCAAAAAAAAGTTTGTTATCATCGCACGGTAGCGCTCACCATTCACAGTAACGTTGTGATTCGCATCATCTTTGAAGAAATACGGCCCAATGATGCCGCCAGCCCATAATCCGCACCAAACGGTTGTTTTTTGTGGATGCATTGGTAGCTCTTGCAATGCTTCTGGCTGCTCTTCACTCAAAATACGGCAGTTTTGCTTGTTCACGTATCCATTCAACCAGAAATGAGCCTCGTCGCTGAACACAATTCTTCGATAAAAAAGTGGATCTTCATCTAACTTTTCAAGAGCCCATTCACCAAAAATTTGGCGTTGTGGTAGGTCGTTTGGCTTCAATTCTTGCACCAGTTGTATCTTATAAGGCTTCACACCCAAATCCTTCCGCAAAATTTTCCACGTAGTGGAGTAACAGAGGCCCAATTGCTGCGAACGGCGCCGAATCGATAATTCACGGTCATCACCAACACTGGCCGATACGGCTGCGATATTTTCTTCAGTTCGCACTCTACGTAAGCGTGTTGGTGATTTAATGTCCAACAATGTAAATTTGGTGCGAAATTTTGTTACAATAGCCCGAATAGAAGCCTCAGTAGGTCGATTAAACTGACCATAAAATGGAAGAAGCGCGCGATGAACTTTCTTAACAGAGCACGCATTTTGGTAATAAAATTCAATAATTTGCAAGCGTTGTTCGTTTGTAAGACGATTCATGATTAAATTATAGACCAAACTGAAGATGTTTGACAGTGACACAAGATACAAAACGTGCGTGAGCTGTCAAAATTAGTGTTGCCAAAAAGATAATAGCAAAAAAATCACTCTTTATAAGCGAATATTGTATGAATTTATATTGCATATATTTGATTATATGAATGTACATACGTACATTGTCAAAACATACGCTACCTCAATATATATTCATATAAACATAGACACAATTTACATAATATTTATATTTAATACTTTACAAAAATGATCATGTTTAATTTTGTACAAACATTTTGTTAACAAATCTGAAGCATTTTGATCAGTGGAAATATAATCAATAGAAATTTCGTTTAGATACACTTTATCTTTAATATAATGATATTTTATATCAATATGTTTGCTTCGCTTTAAAGTCATCTGATTTTTAGCAAGAAACTGAGCACCTTGGTTATCGCATAGAATCTTAGTTGGTTGTTTGACTTCAGCATCAAAACTAATTTCTTCTAGCAGACTTCGATGAAACACTACCTCCTTCGCTCCCTGACACAGCGCAATATACTCTGCCTCCATTGAGCTTAAGGCAACTAAATTTTGCTTTTTCGATTCCCAACTAGGAGCTCCTGCGAAGAAAATAACAAAGCCACTAATCGATTTTCGATCGATTTGGTTCGATCTCCAATCTGAATCAGTGTAACACAACAGAGTTTCATCTTTACTGTACGTAATATAAGAGTTCGAGGTTCTTTTTAAGTAGCGAAGTAAATGTTTGGCAGCAGAAATATGAGACTTGTGTGGATGGGAATTGAATTGACTCAAAACGGATACAGCATGAGCAATATCTGGTCTGGAAATAGTGGCTAAATATGTCAAACCGCCAATCAAAGACTGATACTCTTTCACGTTTTCACCACTACACTCTGCGTTGTCACATTTCAACAAAACTGTTCCTGGTGGCCATGGTGTTGACGCTGGTTTGGAGTTTAGCATACCCCACTCTTCTAACAGATCTATAGTGAATCGATTCTGGTGTATTTTAATACTTCCTCTTTCGCCCTCTCGGTCGATTTCTAAGCCCAAGTAATAGTTTATAGGACCACGATCGATAACATTTATGTGTTGTTCTACTTTTCCTATTATTTCCATCATGGCTTTTCTTGTGCTACATGCCATAAGCATATCGTCAACATAGATAGCAACTAAGTTGACTTTTTCATTATTTCTCATTACATACACACAGCTATCACTTCGACATCGCCGAAAACCAATATCAATTAGAATTGTATTAATTTTTTCATTCCAATTTTTCCCCGCCTGTTTGAGACCATATAAAGATTTCTTCAATTTACAGACTTTAGTTTTGTTGGTTTAGTCTTCAAACACCTTTGGTTGATACATATATAATGCTTCCTTCAATTCACCATTCAAATAGGCTGAAACTATGATGACGTGATTTACCAATAACTTAAAACGTGCAGACAATGCTAATATCGGTCTAATTGTACAGTGCCGCAGTACTGGCGCATATGTTTCTGTATAATCAATTATGGTTTTTGGAAACAGCCCTGCGCAACGAGGCGAGCTTTATATTTTTCAATGGATCCATCAGAGTTCCGGTTTGTGTTAAATATCCACTTACATCCAATAACGGTTTTATTTTTAGGCCGATCCACAAGATCCCATGTTTGATTTTTAACTAAATTATTGAATTCTGTATGCATTGCTTGTTTCCATTTTTCGGCATTTTCGCTGTTGATTGCTTCTTCTACGTTTTGGGGATCTGCTACTTCAGATATTTTGTTTAATTTTACAGATTGCTATCTCTCAAATAATATTTATGTGGTCTTGTTGCATACCTTTCAGCATCTTGATCAAGAGGTTTATTTCTTTTACGTTTTTCTCCATAATTTTCTTGTTCTAAACTTTGATCCAACTCAGCAATTGTAGATTTTATAGCAACAGGCTCTATATTCAAGTCTAATGAATTATCATTCGGCCTACCATCATCATTTTCAATCTTTTCATTCGGTTTCAATACAAACCAATCATTATTGTGATTATCATCATCATCAGGGGAATTAAACGAGGTTTCGAAAAATAAAACATCTCTCGATATTACTATATTTTTATTTTCTTTATCATAAAGTCTATACCTTCTGATGGTTGAGGAATATCCAACTAACGTAAAAATTTTCCCTTTTGGCCACAATTTATCTCTTCCTGGTTTTTTATCAAGGACCACGGCATTACATCCAAAAGTTCTAACATGTGATACTGATGGTTTTCTACCAAACCACATGTAATAGTGCGTCTTATTTTTCAAAATTTTTGAAGGTGAATGGTTTCTGATATATACGGCGGTATTAATAGCTTCTGTCTAAAAATGTTTGGGTAACTTAGAATCTTCCAACATACACCGAGCCATTTCTATCAAAGTCCGGTTTGCCCTTTCTGCTATTCCGTTCTGCTGGGGAGTATAACTGTTTGTGGTTTGGTGTATAATACCTCACTCACGGCTAAAATTTTCAAAATTCTGATTCACGTATTCAGTGCCGTTATCACTTCTAAATTTTTTAATTTTATAACCAGTTTGATTTTCAGTCATATTAACATACTGCTTAATAACATTAAAAGTTTCGGATTTGTTTTCTCAGAAAATACACTGTAATAAAATGGGAAAAATCGTCAATAAATGTTATAAAGTATATTGAACCACTTTGAGAAGGAATACGAAAAGGACCACAAATGTCCGTATGAATTAACTCTAGAGGATGTGATGAAAATATATTATTATACGACGAAAACGGATTTTTTGTTATTTTGCACGTTGCGCATATCACGCATGGATACTCATCAATTGTATTTTTATTAAAACCCCTTACCATTTCTTCTTTTATCAATCTATTCACGTCACGAAAATTTAAGTGGCCGAATCGTCTATGCCATAGTTCGTTTTCCGAAGCAACATCATTTAATAAAACGTATTCGTTGCTTGATTTTAAATTTGCTTCGATTATTCCACCGTTTAAAGTAGCAATTAAAATTATCATTATTTTTCGTAGTTACAAATGTTTTTTCTTTTGTAAATTTTACGGAATCGCCATTCATAATTATTTTGCTGACTGACAAAAAATTAGATTTTAATTCCGGCACGAATAATATTTTGGATAAAGTAATGTCAGCAAATGCTGATTTTAATGTAACATTACCTATACCTTGTGTTATTATACATTCTCCAGATGCCAAAAAAAATTTGCTGCTTATGTTCCTTTAGGGTTGTAAACAGATTTTTATTGATACAAATATGGCACGAAGCACCACTATCTAATATCCAATCGTCGTTGGTCGGGCCTAATTTTTCATTTGCACATAATACAACGGGATTACTTTTATAATTTGAGTTTCTACAATCAGCTTTTATGTGTCCTCGTTTTCCACAACCATAGCATTTTATATTTCGTTATTACTATATTCTTTGTTCCCTGTACTGGGCTTGTAATTTTTCCTTTTAGGGTACTTTTCTAAGTTATTTTTTAAAGCAAGCACCTGTTCCTGATTTTCAGTGGATAATATATTGTTTCTTCTTTGCTTTTCTTCTAAAATTTTTACTTTTAGCTTTTCTAATGAGAGTAACACATCACGACTCTCAACGGCAACCACAAAGTTTTCGAACTCAGACGGTAAACTACACAAAAGTAAAATGGATAATAACTCATCTGGTATATACAGATCAATTTCTTTTAAGTCACTGGCGATGGCACAAAAATTATTTATCTGAACGGAAAATTTTTCAGAAAGATTAAACTGGAACCGCACTAGTTTCTTTAACAGGTTCACTTTTCTACCTGGCCCTTTTGCCTGATGGACGCTAGACAGTTTAAACCATGCTTCTCTGGCTGACGTACAGTCTTTAATATACTGAAGTTCACTTGCCTTTACATTTAATAAGATAGCTGACAATGCCTTACTATCGATAGCTTTCCAAGCTACAATTTCCTCCGGCTTTGCGTCTGTAAGTTGAGCAGTTTCAACAACAACGCAATAATCCATACATATAAGTAAACTTTTCATCTGAACTGACCAAGATGAATAATTTTCAAAACACAATTTTTCTATTTGCATTAGTTGACTGGACATGTTTATTTAAAACACTTTTACTTATAACAATACAAAAAAACGACGCGTGACACCTGGGCCCATAACCTTTGTTCAAACTCTTTATTAATATTAAACTTACAAAATTAAAATAGAAAAAGAAAGTAAAAATAAAAAGTAACAGTACTTCATATAATCCACAAGTTGAATTACCAGTAATAATAAAAAAAAATTATAATGAAAAAATAATCTTGTTACAACAACAACAAAATATATAAGAGAATATTGTATGAATTTATATTGCATATATTTGATTATATGAATGTACATACGTACATTGTCATAACAAATAATATGCAGGGCATGTTTCAGGAGATGATGCAGAATCAGAACATGATTCTGCAGCCCCTTCTTAGACAAAAATAAAATGACCCAGTTGCGTATTTGCTACTGAAATGCGAACGGGTTATTCCAACATAGGTTCGAGGTAGAAGATTTCCTACACAGGCAGGAAATAGACATCCTTTTTTTATCCGAAACACACTTTACTGTAAAGAATTGCTTTAGAATTAACGGGTTCATTATATATGACACTAAACATCCAAGTGGAAAGGCATGTGGTGGCACGGCCGTCACTGTGCGTAAAAACGTGAGGCACTTTGTTATGCCTGAATTTGGGAAGGATTTCATTCAGGCAACCTCTATAAGTCTTACTGATTTTCATACCACAATTTCATGTATATATTGTCTTCCAAGACACATAATTGATAGCGACAATTTCAAAAGTTTCTTCGCAACATTGGGACACAAATTCCTGGCAGCAGGGGACTACAACGCTATCTGGCGGTGAGCCCACATACTGGCCTACAGACTGTACGAAAAAGCCTTATTGACTTCACTGTTATAAAAAATATTAAACGTGACCAACTTCTGATTAGTCCCCTAGAAGACTTATCATCTGATCAATCGCCAACTATAATTACACTACGTAATAGTTTTATAAACTCTGAAGTATCTCCTACGTTCTATCCGAACCGGTACACGAACTGGCTAAAGTATAAAATGTATGTGAGCTCTCATCTCTGCCAGAACATCCCTCCAAGGAACTCGTCTAATATACAATGTGCTGTGAACCACCTTAAAGACGTTATTACTTGTGCAGCTAGGAATGCAACTCCAATGAGAAGAACATATACGAGGAAACCATTCAAGTCATCAGCTGATATTGAAGCCCTCATCCGACAAAAAAGAAAATTGAGAAGGGAGTGGCAGAGAAATCGTTCTCCAACTTTAAAGACCCAATTGAATTTGTGTCAAAAAAATACTTAAAGAAAAGCTGTGTTTACAGCATGAGTCAGCGCTTGCAAATTATTTAAGTAACTTGGATCCGACAACAAAAACCGACCACAGCCTATGGAAAGCTGTGAAGCATATGAAGTGCCCTACTTCCTCCGAACCTCCACTAAGACTTGAGGATCTTAGTTGGGCTAAAAATCCTAGTGAACGAGCAAATGTTTTTGCTAGCCATCTGGAAAACGTTTTCACTCCACATGAAATAAATAGTGATAACAATCCTCCATACATCAGCGATTCCATTGAAAATCATATAAAGATGCGGTTGCCCTCAATTAAAATGGCAATCAAAAACCTTGATGCGAAAAAATCGCCCGGCGCTGATCGAATTACAAGTTCAATGCTGATGAACTTGCCAGATTGCGCTGTGAGAATTATATTATTCATTTTTAATGCCATGTTAAGAGTGGGGGTTTTCCCGTCCTCTTGGAAAATTTCAGAAATTGTCATGATTCAAAAACAGGGTAAAGACGCTACTCAAATTACGTCATAGAGACCTATCAGTTTATTATCCATCCTTTCAAAGCTGTTCGAAAAGGTCCTCTTCCAGAAAATAACGCCCCATCTAGCAGAGCGAAATATTATTCCAGAACATCAGTTCGGCTTCCGGGCTGGTCATGGAACTACAGAGCAGGTTTACAGAATTGTTACTGCTATCAGGTCGTCCTTCGAGAAAAAGCTGTTTTTTTCAGCATTGTTTATTGATGTCTCCAAGCATTTGACAAAGTTTGGCATGATGGTCTCCTCACAAAAGTAACACGACTTCATCCTGCTAACACCCACAATCTGATTAAAAGTTACTTGATTGATAGAACATTTAAGTTACGGTCAAAAAATGTATTTTAACCAGTTAAGAAGATTTCTGCAGGCGTCCCCCAAGGAAGTATACTTGGCCCGTCTATACATCCGATATGCTTACAAATCGACATACTATAACGCCAACGTTCGCAGATGACACGGCATTTTTAAGTGTGAACAAAGATCCAGGAACTGCATCTGAGCACTTACAAGCTCATATAAACCAGCTGGAAGGTTGGCTAAATAAATGGAAAATCAAAGTAAATCCATCAAAATGTGCCCATGTGAATTTCACACTAAGAAA